>JAQSUU010000681.1:9020000-9605274 GCA_038087645.1 Saccharum hybrid cultivar R570
GAAAAGCCGGACGAATTTAAAACAGAAAATGGATGGGGTTCTCTGTTCATGAGTGATCCTGAAGTTCTTTCTAAGTACTCGAGTGATCCACAAAATCTCCCTCATTATATTGGCCGGCAAGATTGTGAGCCGCTCAGCACACAGGAGTTTTTTTCACTGCGCCACAATTGGCAACAGCTGCTAGATGGCAAGAAGACATACCTCCGTCGTGCTGCCGAGTCCAGTTATGCCGACTGTGTCTTTGTAACCCCAGATTCTCTTGATGAGGCACTAGGATGTCAGGTACAAATATTGTAGCCTCATAAGCTACTTAACTGAATTTACTTGTTTATTTTCCTTAATCATGAATTGTTTCTTCTTCACAGTGAATTTGCTTTTTTTTATGCTCAATGAAATGGTCTGACATCTGAAATTTCATACCATCAATAACTACAATTATCACCAAGTATTCAGAAGTGTTACCATTGTAAAATGTTCTTCGTTGACACCTGCGATGCACTGATCATACCATATTCATTGTGTTTCTAAATAATCTTTGGTAGTCAATGGCAATATAATCTGGGATGATGATATGCATTAAACTTTCGTTGGATTGTTTGCAGATTGATGTATTTTGAAACTAATAAATAATGTTTGGCTTTTGTTAGCTTATATAATGCGGGATAATTACCCCTTCCTTCAGTCGTCCTAAGCCTTGGCTTAAATATTCCAGTAATGATTTCCTAAATATATGAAAAATACGGCTAAAGCATCTCTCCATGTGGAGGCTGGATCTTTCTGTTTCATTATTATCAAAATAATGTTACTCGTAAAATAGATTTGGCCATTCTCACTAAAAAAATTCTTAATTTCGTGTGGTGGAAAAAATTGTAACTTAAATATTGTCATGAACAGATACAATTTGTACAGTAAAAAATTATGAACGTCAACCAGAAAGTTCACTGTCTTGATCGATGTAGAAAGCTTGGCTACCAGAGACCTTATGGATTCATAGTGTTTACTGCAAGCACTAGTTAGCTAGCCTTTACATGCAAAGGCATTTTGTCATATGGATCTTTTAGCATTGTGGCTTCATAAGATACTTAACTGAATTTACTTGTTTATTCCATAATCATGAATTGTTTTTGCTTCAGAGTGAAGTTTGTTTTTATTTTATTTTATTTTATTTTATTTTTCGTGAAACTGTTTTTATTTTTTTTGTGCTAAATGCCAATTGTCTGACATTTGTAATTTCATAGCATCATCAACTATCACTAAGTATTAATACCATTGTAAAATGTTCTCCATTGAACACCTGTGATGCCCTGATCATACCCTGTCCATTGTGTTTCTAGATAAGCTTCACCCTTTAATGGCAATACAATATGTGACAATGATATTGTTAGAGGAGTCAAGGGTCTATTGGGTCTTAGCCCATTAGGGTTAATTAGTCGCTTGCTTAGGGGCCAAGTCAGACCTCTCTATATAATGAGAGGAGATGTATCAATCTAAAATCAAGCAAGAGATTAGAAGGAAAAACCTTCTCTCTTGCCGGCCGTGGGCGAAGCCCCGCGGCCGGCGTTCCCAGCGCCCCTCACAGCCCTAGCCGCTGCTCCTCTGCCTCTTAGCCCGTGAACAGTACCCGCGTGGTACTGTAGCGCCGCGAGTACTGTATCGCCGCCGCTCTCTTCCTCCTCAATCCTCCCAATCTCAACAGCGACCATAACATCTGGTATCAGAGATCTCTGGTTCGATCTTGCCAGTCCTTCATTGATCCCGTCGTTCACCACCCCAGCCCCGTGCCGCCACAGTAGGACAGCGATGGCGTCTTCTACGGGGGCGTGGATGACATCCAGGCAACGGCGGCAACTGCAGGCGGTGGCGTATTGCCTCCTACCACGCCGGCAGGGACGACAACACCCCATCTTCAAGCGGTGGCGGCCAGTCGTCCCTACAGCAGCAGCCTTGCAGCTCACAGAGAGGAAGGCGATTGCGCGGGCAAGTGCCTGCAAGGTGTTTGCGGCGGTGCGGCTGCAGGCTGCGGCGCGTGGCCTCCTAGCGCACCGGCGGCTGCAGAAGATGTGCTCATCTATGCCCGAGGCGACCTTGGCGGTGGTCGACCTCAGCATAGGGGAGCGTAACCTAGCATGGTCGGTCGACCTCGCCTGGTCGGACGGCCACCAGCAACCGCGCCGACCTGCTGTTGTCTTCAGGCGCAAGCATGGAGGCACCGGCGATATGGGAGCAACTTCCCTCCTTATCACCGGCGGGGACGCACTGCCTAGCGCCATCGCATTCCGCCACCGTCCGCCACGAGCACGTCTCCGCTGGTTGCTGTTGCCACTAATTCTAGGTGGCCATACCCGTGCACCCCTCCCGTTCCGATGGTCTCCATGGGATCCAGGTGGCTACACACGTGCTGGTCCAACAAGCGGAGGGTGCTCGCCGTATCTTCAGGAGTCAAAAATAAAGAGTCGTAGTCTTCTTCAGGTCAATAAAATAAGCCGAGATGTAAAAGGCTTATTTTTAGGTGTTAGGTTTGTGTCTAGTGGAGGCATCGTTAGTGTCATCGTTAGATTGCAGCTCGAGGACGAGCTGCATGTTCAGGTGGGGTGTAGTGTTAGAGGAGTCAAGGGTCTATTGGGTCTTAGCCCATTAGGGTTAATTAGTCGCTTGCTTAGGGGCCAAGTCAGACCTCTCTATATAATGAGAGGAGATGTATCAATCTAAAATCAAGCAAAAGATTAGAAGGAAAAACCTTCTCTCTTGCCGGCCGTGGGCGAAGCCCCGCGGCCGGCGTTGCCAGCGCCCCTCACAGCCCTAGCCGCTGCTCCTCTGCCTCTTAGCCCGTGAACAGTACCCGCGCTGTACTGTAGCGCCGCGGGTACTGTAGCGTCACCGCTCTCTTCCTCCTCAATCTCAACAGCGACCATAACAGATATACTCTAAACTTTTTTGAACTGTTTCAAGATTGATGTATTTTGAAACTGATAAATAATGACCGGGCTTTGTTAGCTTATATCATGCAGAATCAGCATCCTAAGTCTGTTGGCTTAAATATTCCAGTTATGATTTCTTAAGTACATGAAAAATACGGCCGAAGCGTCTCTTGATATCCTGGATGTTTCTGTTCCATTATCTAAAAAAAAGTTACCCCAAAAACAGATTTAGTCTTTCCCACTAAAACAATTTTTATTTTCATGCCCTGGAAAAAAATGTAACTTAAATATTTCCATGAACAAATACAATGCACCGTGCAGTAAACAGCAGTATTTGTACAGTAAAAAAGTATCACAAACGTCAACCATAAAGTTGATTGTATTTTGAAAGATGTTGAAAGCTTGGCTACCAGAGATCTTGTAACAGGTTCATGATTTTGCTGCAAGCAATAGCTAATTTTGCCATATAGGTCTCAAGCATTTCCTGTAAAAAGAAGTGAACTCTTGTGCTCCAAGCCTTGCCACAGCATGACTTATCTGGATAATTTTAAGTTTTATAATCTTATGAATTTCTATTATGCCTAGTGTGATGCTAACTCGTATAATCATAGGAGCCACTATCACATTTGGTTCATGGATGTGCAGGAAAACCTATCAGGCAGCAAAAGTTCAAGGTTTGTTTGTACATTGTAAACTTGACTGTAGAAGCACTACCATTATTAAGAACTTTGTGCTTACCTGAAAATCATTCTTTGTGCAGATACTTTGTGAACATTATTTGTCTTTCAGACCAATGCGAAGGGATGGGTCACAGTTTTACAGAGCTTTTGTTAGCGCTTAGGTCGCGAGAGCTCAAGCTACGAAGGTTGTAGCGATGGAGGATGGGAGGGCGAGACTTGAAGGCTCGCTTGCGCACAGGAGGCGCCGTGACCGGCGCTAGGGTTGCAGATTAGATGAAGGCGGCAATAGGATGACGTGAACAGTAACAGGGCTGGGCGCCCAAGGGAGATATAATATCTCAATCCCAGGCTATCCTCTTCATTAACAAGAGTCCAATACTTATACAAGCAGTCCTAACCAACTCATAACTAACTTAAGTAAATAACAAATTAAATAGATAACTATCCTAGATACTAGGATGTGATAACTACTGGATAGCTCAGCGCCCAACCAGGGACCCTACATGGTCTGGTTCAGCCACGACGCTGAGCCCTCCTCTGATAGACTTTGCCGAACATAACATCTCTCCCCCCCCTCGACGAACAGCTCGTCCTCGAGCTGAAAGGAGGGAAAGCGAGCACGGAAATCATCAAGCGGCTCCCAGGTAGCGTCAGCTTCCGGTAGATGCATCCACTGAATGAGGACATGCCACTCGCCACGCCGTCGCTGGGCACGAAGAGCACGAGCAGGCTCCAAAAGCAGCCTCCCATGACGCATAGGCGGCAAAAGCGGTGGAGACGTCGGTGGCGAATCACCCTGGAACGGCTTGAGGACGCCGACGTGAAAGACATCATGAATCCGAGCTCCGTCCGGCAGCTCCAAACGGTAGGCCACCGTACCAATCCGCTCCAGCACGCGGAAAGGCCCCGCGAACCGGGGCCGTAGCTTCCCAAGCGGACCAGCCACCAAAGACTGGGCCGGACGATGAAGAAGACGGAGCCAAACCCAATCGCCAACTGCAAATTCCAGCGCGCGGTGACGAGCATCATAATGTTTCTTGGAGTAGACCTGAGCCTGAAGAAGACGTTCGCGCACATCAGCGAGGAACTCATCACGATCCTGGAGCAAGACATCCACAGCATCCGTGCGGGAGGAACCAGCAGCGTAGGGCACCAGGGCCGGCGGAGGCCGACCATAAACCACCTGGAACGGAGTCGTGCGCAGCGATGAGTGGTAGGCAGTATTGTAACAGTACTCCGCCCAAGGAAGCCAGTCGAGCCATGCCCGAGGACGATCGCCAGTCAGGCATCGTAGGTACATTGCAATCATCTTGTTGACGGCCTCCGACTGCCCATCCGTCTGGGGATGGAAGGCAGTGCTCATCTTGAGCTGAACTCCCGCGAGCCGAAATAAATCGCGCCACACATGACCCGTGAACACCGGATCACGGTCACTAACAATGGAGCTTGGGAAACCATGAAGACGCACAATAGCCTCGAAGAATGCACGGGCAACCGAGATGGCAGTGTAGGGATGACTCAAGGCGATGAAGTGTGCGTACTTGGAAAAACGGTCCACCACCGTCAGGATGACACTCTTGCCGTGAACCTTAGGCAGGCCTTCAACAAAATCCATAGAGATGTCCTCCCACACCCGGAAAGGCACCTCCAGTGGTTGCAGCAAGCCAGCCGGGTGGAGAGCAGCGGTCTTATTGCGCTGGCATGTCACACATGAACGCACAAAATCCTGTACCAGCCGGCGATCGTTGTCAACGAAGAAGTCTGCTCGCAGCCGCTGGAGGGTGCGTTGCATCCCTTCGTGTCCCGTCGTGTGCGCCAACTGGAGCGCCATCTGTAGGGCAGCGGACGTTGCCGGCAAGTAGATGCGGCGGCCATGCAGGATGAGACCATCCACCAGATGCCACGGATGACCACGCTCCTCTACAATGGAATCACGAAGAGCACGGAGTTGGTCATCCTCCTGCAGCTCCCGGCGCAAGTCGCTGTAGATGTCGAAGACAGGCGTCGAAAGCGTGTGGAGGGACAGGTCATCCTCCAAACGACGAGAGAGCGCGTCTGCCACCGTATTGAGACGTCCCGGCCTGTACTCTACTGAAAAATCAAAGCCAAAAAGCTTGCTTACCCATTGGTGTTGAGGCACGGTGGAGAGCCTTTGATCGAGCAAAAACTTCAAGGCATAGTGGTCCGTGCGCACAGTGAATCGACGGCCCCAAAGATACGGCCTCCAATGGCGCACCGCCTGGACGAGCCCGATGAGCTCGCGCTCGTATGCTGCTAGCTTCAAGTGCCGTTGCGCAAAGGGGCGGCTGAAGAAGGCAATCGCCCCCTCCTCCTGATGAAGCACCGCCCCAAATCCAGTCCCGGACGCGTCGCAATCCACGAAGAAAGGCTTGGCGAAATCTGGAAGCTGGAGTACTGGAGCCACACAGAGCGCCTGCTTCAAAGCATCGAATGCCGCCAAGGCCTCCGGGGACCAACAGAAGGCATCCTTCTTGAGTAAGCTGGTGAGTGGGGCGGCCATGGTCCCGAACCCTTTGATAAATCTTCGATAATAACCAGCGAGGCCAAGGAATCCTCGCAGACCTCGCGCTGAACGTGGTTGGGGCCAAGTAGCGACGGCCTCAACCTTGTCACCATCCATGGCCACACCGGACCCGTTGATCGTGTGCCCAAGATAAGCCACCGAGGTCGTAGCAAAAGCGCACTTGCTGCGCTTGACATGAAGCTGGTGCTGGCGCAGGGTAGTCAGGACGGCATTGAGGTGCTTCAAATGTTCGGACCAAGATTTGCTATAGATTAAGATGTCATCAAAGAACACTAACACAAACTTGCGAAGAAAGGGCTGCAGCACTGCATTCATCAAACTCTGGAACGTGGCCGGGGCGTTCGTGAGGCCGAACGGCATCACCAGAAACTCGAAGTGCCCGTGATGAGTGCGGAAAGCGGTCTTCTCAATATCGCCGGAATGCACTCGCACTTGATGATATCCGGATCGGAGGTCCAACTTGGTGAAGTAGCGGGCACCATGAAGTTCATCGAGGAGTTCTTCGACGACGGGAATAGGAAATTTGTCTTTTACCGTGCGTTCGTTCAAAGCCCTGTAGTCCACACAAAACCGCCAAGAGTGATCTTGTTTCTTCACCAGCAGAACCGGAGCCGAGAACGCGGCTGTACTTGGGCGGATGATGCCTTGGTCGAGCATGGCTGCACACTGTTTCTCGAGCTCATCTTTCTGTAGTTGCGGGTAACGATACGGCCGGACAGCCACCGGCGCTGTGTTCGGCAGCAGGTGAATCCTGTGATCGCAAGGACGCGCCGGTGGAAGCCCCGTTGGTTCCGCAAAAACATCCTCGAATGAGTCGAGCAGCCTGGCAAGGACAGACTGCTCATCTGTGCGAACCGAGTATAGGCGAGTAGACTGTACGTCATGGCGGGTGGAGCCCACGCCCCGCCAGAACACCCGATGATCTCCACGCGTGAAAGCCATACACAAGTCGTCGAAGTCCCACAATATTGGCCCAAGAGTGCGCAGGAAGGAGACGCCAAGCACCATGTCCCACCGGTCCAATGGAATGGAGTAGCAATCCACGGAAAAGACTTCATCCGCGATCCGAATACCGACGTCACGTACTAGGCCACGGCAGGCGACGCGATCCCCATTGGCCACCGTGACACCAGCGCCTGGACACGGCTGAAACTGCAGGCCAGCGCGGCGAGCAACAGACCCGCTGACAAAATTGTGTGTGGAGCCAGAATCTAGCAGCGCCAGGCACTGTACGCCGCCAAGCTGTACATATACTTGCATGGTGTCCTCCGTGCGGACGCCGGCAATGGCTGCTAGAGAAATAGATGGAGTTTGTGCTGCAGCATCAGCTTCGGGGTCCTCATCATCCGACTCTGACGGTTCTTGGACAGTGTAATCTGCAGCTTCCAGGAAGAAAAGACGAGCGCACTTGTGACCTTGGACATATGGCTCATCACAATTGTAGCACAGGCCCTGTTTACGGCGCTCCGCCATCTCAGCCGGTGTCAAGTACTTGAAAGGCCGGTGCGACGACTGCACTGATGACGCGGTGGCTGAGGATGCCCCGCTGGCCTGCCCCGAGGATGTGCGACGCGGAGGGCGTTGGGGCGGGGCCGGAAGGGCCAGAACCTTGGAAGAGTTCCGGCGCTCATAAGCACGGGCCAGGCGCATAGCACGGTGCAAGTCCTGCGGGTCGTGTAGCTCGACGTCAACCCGGATGTGCTCTGGTAAGCCTCCTGTGAATAGTTGTGCCTGTTGCAGCGGTACTAGATTGCCCGCGTGCGCCAGCCGTGCCTGAAAAGCGTCCATGTAGGCATCCACGGAAGCGCCGAACGGAAGACGAGCGAGATCGGCCAAGTGATTAGTTGACAGGGCCGGTCCAAAACGCTGGTGACAGAGCAGCCGAAAGTTCTCCCACGACGGCTGCCCTGCGTCGCGCTCCAACACGTAGTACCACTGCTATGCACTCCCGGTCATGTGGAAGGAGGCGAGCCAAACCTTGTCCTCCTCGCGAGTAAGCTGTCCCCGAAAGAAAGACTCGCAGCGGTTCAGCCAACCGAGCGGGTCCTCCTTACCATCATAGGTTAGAAAAGAAAGCTTGTGGAATTTGGGAACGCCATGGCTTTCCCCGTGATCTTCTGGATGGTGACGCCCTTGGGAGCGGTGCGGTGGATCATGATGCACAATCGTCGACGAAGACATGACGGGGCCGTGCAAGATGGAAGACATTGACGGCAACGGCGACGGGGAGTGCGGGAAGGGGATGGACTGGATGGGCAAGCCGGGCAGCGGCTGTTGTGACGCCACCACTCCCAAGGCCGCCGAGGTCGCCCCCAGCGACGGCATCCCCGCCGTAATCGGTGATGTTGAAGGTGTGGGCAGTAACTCGGAGACGACTGGCCCGCTCGCCGAGAGGCCTCCATACCCTGGCATGCCGAGCAGCAGGGGCTGCGAATAAGGCAAAGCCGGGGCCGCGGGGGGGCCAGGCCGGTTTTCGACGGCGGCCAGACGAAGGCAAACTTCCCCCATCTGGCGTTGCATGCCCTGGAACGCTGTTGTCAGGGCAGCCAGACTTTCTTCGATGGTGGGTGCCGACGGCGGTGGTGCTGAGATGCCGGAGGTGGGCACGGCCGCCGATGGAGCGATGGGGCTGGTGGAAACAGTGGTGGTGACTGCACCAGAGGACGACATGGTCTCTGATACCAGATTGTTAGCGCTTAGGTCGCGAGAGCTCAAGCTACGAAGGTTGTAGCGATGGAGGATGGGAGGGCGAGACTTGAAGGCTCGCTTGCGCACAGGAGGCGCCGTGACCGGCGCTAGGGTTGCAGATTAGATGAAGGCGGCAATAGGATGACGTGAACAGTAACAGGGCTGGGCGCCCAAGGGAGATATAATATCTCAATCCCAGGCTATCCTCTTCATTAACAAGAGTCCAATACTTATACAAGCAGTCCTAACCAACTCATAACTAACTTAAGTAAATAACAAATTAAATAGATAACTATCCTAGATACTAGGATGTGATAACTACTGGATAGCTCAGCGCCCAACCAGGGACCCTACATGGTCTGGTTCAGCCACGACGCTGAGCCCTCCTCTGATAGACTTTGCCGAACATAACATCTTTCCTTTTCTCTTACTTGGTAATGTGAACCAATATCAGTTATCTTGTTCATGACGATGTTGTTGCTTTCTTCTTCTGCACAAAATCTTAACATGCTAGGCTTGTAATCAGGAAAACCTTGGGAAAATGCAAAGTAGTCAAGCTGAGGTCACTCGTTTAATGGAATGTGTGGCAAGGTCCAGAGTGAATTTCCGTCGTTTAAACTGGAATAATGCATACTTCTCAAATCCAGAAGCATTTTTCTCAAGTGTTGTTTCAGTAAGTATTATCACAGCTAACAAAAGCATGAATTGTATTGCCTGATCGTTTTATCCTATTTTTTTTCCTAGTGATTTGGTCAGCCGGTTATGCACAAAACAATCATGTGAGACATTTTTTTTTCCTTATGATTTTACGAAGAATCGTGCGGGACATCTATTAGTTGCCAAAATACTTATTGTGCCCCATGGCCTGAATCATAGAGATTATGTAATGTGTATCTGTTCAAGGAATTTTAACTACTTCTGGGGATGAGACTCTCTGTTTTATGGCCGGGCTAGGGCTTTGCTGCTGCTTGCTTTGGCTTTTAGTTTTTTGGTATTCATGCTTGGTTGTTCTTTTGTATGTAACTTCGTAGGGTGTGTGTGTGGTGTGTTTTACTTCAAATTTCTCTTCTTAATGCAATGGAATGCTGACTCCTGCATATTCGAGGTTAAAAATGTAATGTGTACAGAATTTACAGTTCTATAGACAGTAATTTACAGTTTTATAGAAACCTGCACTCTCATTCCTTATACATGGGAAAAGAGGTAAATTTGTTTTACAAGATGGAGTGCACAGACACATAGATGACATGGAGTATATGAACAAAACAACTTAAGAGCTCATGAGTAATCACATATATCTGAGTATGTATCATACATTCTGGTATGCATTTTTTTTTTCATTTTCTTACATTTTCACATCTAAGAGATAAAATTATGGTTTATAAAATGGTACTTATCTAAAAAAAGAATGGCGCTGCAAGACCGCATTATGCATCAATTAGGAGTGTCTTTTCCAGAGATTATACTTCAAAGTAATTATATTAGTCACTGCAAATGTCTTTATGTTCTTTCAGGAGTTTGAGCACTTGGTCAATTCAGTTGCAAATGGGTATGCTTAGTTCCTTATTTCAGTGATCCAGTTCTTTCAGTAATCAAATGTTGCCATAATACTTATGTTTACGGAAAGTTCTATTTTATTTTTTTTCCTTTCTAGGCTAAATGCTGTTGAGCTTTACGAGATAAGCCTACAGGAGATTTCGTCATCCAGGAGTGAGGATACGATGCTTTTTGCGATGTGTTGTTTGTTTATTGGTTCTCTATCTAACGTTTCTCTTTGGTTAGTTCTTTCTTTGCTTAGATTGCTGACAGAGGTTCATATCTGTACATATGAAGCGGACTACAACAGAGCAGTAGTGAGTCAGAATCAGAATGAAAAAATAAATGCCCTTTTGGTTAGTGTTTCTGGCTGCTATACCATCATCTCAGAATTTATGCTTGATTCATTTCAAGTAGTTGATTGTTTTCCTTTTATGCTTCTGTAACAATTTTATAACATTAACGATGTGCATGCTTTCCATGTTAGCCTTCTCGTGATGGAAATATGCAAACCCTATAAATGAAAATGTGGGCAACTTTTTTTGGTTAACAAGGAAGAACCAAGCTAGCCAATACTATTCCATTTACAAATTGCTCTCACTATTCTTCATTTGTGGCTTTGTAACAGTTTTGCAAAGAATCTGTGCGTCCCTTTGACGCTGATGTCACCCTTTTACAAATGAAGGCTCTATCACAAGCTCTTGGTATCCCCTTGCACCTAGCAGCTGTGGACGGTGTCAAGATAGGTGGAACTGTGCAAGTAAAGTGCATTGACATCATTCCTCGATCAGGACCTCTCAGTTCAACCAGAAGATACTATCTATCCAGTGCAACTGATAAACAATCATTCTTGCCGCCTGGAAACTTATTTTCATCTGATCGCATGCCTCTAGTGACCATATTAATAACTCCCAATGCTACCGCTATTCTTTATCGCAAGTGAACAGATTCCGAGTATGCAGCAGCCTCTGGTTGATGGTTCTAACAGAAAATGTTTCGGTGATAACATGGATCTCTATTGATAGTCTAATCTAGTATGGGTGTTTCATTGTGCATCTGCTTCCAAATTGTATCTGGTTACACTTCTTTGCCCAAGACAAAAAATACTCCATTTGCTAGGACGTGCTGATGCACGCAGTTTATGAAATAAATTTGGACTTGGCATAATATGCGAGGCACTATTTCTCTTGTTGCTGGATACTTAAGGTCACTGGTCCAAGTGGGAAGAACACTTAGGAGCTGTGGTAGATCAGTTAGCTTTTTTGGTTTACTTTTCTTATGGATGTTATTCCCAGTTGCTTAAGCAGTTGGATGGATGATTCACATTTGGTATGAGCATATGAAGGATTAGTTTTCTTATACAGAAATATGTGGTTTGGATCATCCATCTTCAAGGAACAGTAATACCGTAATTTGCAGCATGAAGGAATTGTTTTGTGAGTCCCTGTTATTACAGGCTTTCCTTTGGTCAGTGATTGGTAATGCTTGCTAAAAGTTGTATGTGTTCTAGAAGTTAAATCAATAATGATGTGGAGTTTGTAGAATTCTTTGAAGACACTTGTGGAGAACTAGGATTAACATTGATAGCAGACTTAATCAAATGAAAATGTAGTATGCGAGCGGTCATTCTTTTTGGATAAGAATACCACATGACTGTGAATGACGTACTCGGTCAGTCTTGTGCATTGCTGCATCTTGCATAGTACAGATAGGGTTGTTGAGTAGAAATTTTACAGCCATCTGGGAGATTAAACTGGAAATACAGAATTGCTTCAAGTGGAAGGCTATGGACATACAGTGCAACCTATACTTGACATGATGGATGGTTCGTGACATTCCAACACAGACATAAAAACTGGAAATGTCTGCAATTTAATTTGCCTTTTTTTACTCAGTGCTGAGTAGTGGCAGTTAACCCCAATAGCACAAGTTAATTTGTCCAGATTATGTTCACTGTAATGTTTGGTGCTGGCTTCCCGGTCATTGGAGTTGTGATCTGCAGAGAACAGAGACAGCAGAGAGGGAGGGATAGACAAATAGGAAGGTAGCTTTGAGAACAAGATCAGATAGGTAGGAGGATAATTCCCATTTCTCCACTTAGCTTAGGTTCTCGTCAGTTATCCTCTCCCTCGCACTGACCAACACGCAGTGTACACTGACTTTGTTTCCTAGCCTCAAGTTGTATGCCAGATATGCTACAGAGGTACTTGGTGACTGTGCATGTCCCTGTAGTAGCTTGTGTGGCAGGCAAAAGCACTGATTGACGACATTTGTAGTCCTTCCATATCTATCTCTGGCTGAAATGGAGTCCATTTGACAAGCACCTGAGCAACAGCAGAAGCACTGCCTTTTTACCAGTCCTGTGTCCTAACCAAAATGGATTCAGGCAACAGCGGCATATTGTTCAGAACTCCAGATCAGGCAGCTGCAGCTCAGGGATCTCAGGGAACACTGGTGTGTACAAATGGGTACAATGTAAGGTCGTTAGTTTTGAGACATTCAAGGTGAATCTTACATTGTTATGGTAGAGCTAAGCAATATGCTGTTGAATCCTTGTGCTTTAGTACTCCAAATGAGCCAAAGTACTTTTGGAGGGAGCTTCTGACATGGTTGGAGCGTTTGAGCATAACCAACCTGAAAATTGGTTTTGGAAATGATGCTTATAAGTTTGCATCTTCATTTTGTTCTGAACCTAACTCAGTTCATTCTTGAGATCAAATTTAGCTGTATTTCTTATAGCTCAGGGAACTATTGGAATGATGTACTTGAGGCATAGTCTGGAAGCACTGAACATGATCATGACAATGTGTTCGACTGATAGTGATTTTTTTTTCAAAACATAGTATATATATGAAATATATATGAAATTATTCTTCTCAAAAGTTAATAGAGCGAAAAAAATTATTCCATGATACCATAATGTAGCTGAGGCTCCAATGAATAGACCAATGTACCTACATTTTTTTTTGAAGGTGACCGGGGGAGGCGTTCCCCACCTGAATTATATATTATATATTAGCCCAAAACGGCCCGTGATAAACAAGACATTTATGTACACACACATTTATGTACACACACCCCAGCATAGGAGCGATTGGTGGTATAACCACATTTGTGTACCTACATTTGTTAAATCTCTTGGAAAACATATATTGGAAGCATTTCAAAGGATTTTGCTCCTCCTAACTACAAATTATAGAATAAGCACTTCAATTTAAGATGAGATGTTTATGTTTTGCTAGATAAATAGTTTGAATGAGGGTCTGGGAGAGCTTGTTCAAATTGTGGTGCCTCACTCCGCCTCAAAACGAATCCTAAGCACTTCAATTTGAGATGAGATGCTTATTTTTTTGCTAGATAAATAGTTTGAATTAGGGCCTGGAAGAGCTTGATCAAATTGTGGTGCCTCACTCATCTCAAGACAAAATACTCCCTTTATTTCAAATTATAAGTTGTTTTGGCATTTTAGTTCTTAGCTTTTACTATGTATCTAGATATACCCTATGTCTATGTATATAGCAAAAAGCTATGAATCTAAAAAAAGGCCAAAACGACTTATAATTTAAAATGTAGGAAGTATCATCCTAGGTTAGACTAAGTTAAGCTTTTTTAAGCTTATAAATTGGGTTTATAAAGAACATTATCAATATTTGTACAAACATGGTTACTATTTCATCTGATACTTAGTACGCATCGTAAATATTAGTACATTGTTGTATATATATATTGTCAAACTTAATATTGGTTGACTCCTCCAAAAACAAGAATGATATTTTTGTGGACAGATGAAGCAAGGCTATGTAGACTACATGTTGCTAGAACTTAGAATTTCTTTTTTTTTGAAAGTACTTCTTCCATTTCAAATTATAAGACGTTTTAACCTTTTTTATATGTAGTCTTTACTATATACTTAGATATATACTATGTCTAAATACATAATAAAAATGTATCGTAATTTGAAAGGAAAGGAGTAGAAAAATAGAAAATTTTACTGGTAAATTTCACTAGCAGCAGACAATTTCTTTACTATGCGTCTATGCAGCACATAAACGATATAGGCGCAAAACTTCCAGAAAATACCTCTCCTCTTGTAAATTTCCCATTGGATCCCTGTGGCTACAAATAAATAGGGGGCTATATATATCTTCTGACCCATCAAGAAGTAGCGCGTCAACATTCCGTAGAAACCCAGGGTAGAAACTACAAAAACATACTTGCCTAAATGGCAGAAAAGCTACCTCCAAAAAAGAGACTGCGGTTCAGGTTCACTTCCAACCCCAGCGCGGGAAGAAGCGCAGGTGGCGGAGGCGGAGGCGGCGACGGCGACAGCGCAGCAGCACCGGCCCCCGCACCGCGACGTGAGCCCTCTTCTTCGCCGCCACCGTCGCCACCCAAACCGCTCACGTACAACCCCGTCGCGGGAAGCAGAGGAGATGGCGGCGAAGGCGGCGCAGCAGCAGCACCGACCCCCGCGCCGCGACGGGTGTCCTCTTCTCCGCCGCCACGTTCAACGTCGCCACCCAAACCGTTCACGTACAACCCCAGCGCGGGAAGCAGCGGAGGTGGCGGCGCGGCGGGACCGAAACTCTCTTATTCGGTGCGTTGGCAGGTTCTTGAGTTGCTGGCTTGCTGCGCTTGATTTTCTTGGGGATTCTTTCCCGCGTTCTGATGGAGGGAGAGGGATTCCTCAATTCGGCTGGTTGTAGGCTAAATTTGGTATGAACTTGTTCCCAATTTGATTGGCGGGTTCTTCATTTTGGGGGAAACACAGAAAAAAATGAAGTGACGGATAAAAAAAAAGCAATGCCGGTTCTTGAATTATCGCGGAATCGTGTGCCACGGCAACATCGAATGGGGGTTTCTTGCGAAATGCCTATCCCGTTTAGATGACTGTGTCGTAATTTGGGTTTCCTTCAGGGATTTGATCCAATTGCAGGCTGGCTTGCTTTTCCTTTTCCCCTTGGCATTTCCTGAAAAGAAAACTCGCTGTATGTTGAGCACATTATTTAGATTCTTTTTCGTACGTTCTTGGTGTAAATGGACATCTCGTGATGCCAGAGAGCATGCCGTGATGTGCATATATATCTTCTGGAAAGTATTTTTTTAGATTATGTGGCCGTCATATGACCAGAACAAAATAGGTAGATTTAGATTTACTGAGATTATGTCATTGGGTTCTCCCTGCTTCCATTTGGAAAATATGAATTACCTGATGATTGTAACTCATTAGGATCCTAAGGACTCCGATGATGAAAAGCCAGACGAATTTCGAACAAGAAATGGATGGGGTTCTCTGTTCATAAGTGATCCTCTAGTTCTTTCTATGTCCTCGAGTGATCCACAAAACCCCCCTTATTATATTGGCCGGCAAAATTGTGAGCCACTCACCAGACAGAAGTTTCTTTCAGTGCACCACAATTGGCAACAGCTGCTAGATGGCAAGAATACATACCTCCGTCCTCCAAAGAACAACCGTGTTGCCAAGTCCAATTATGTCGACCGCGTCTTTGTAACCCCAAAACCTCCTGAGGAGGCACTACGATGTCAGGTACAAATATTGTAACCTCATAAGCTACTTGACTGAATTTACTTGTTTATATTCCTTAATCATGAATTGCTTCTTCTTCACAGTGAAGTTGCTTTTTTTATGCTCAACGAAATGGTCTGACATCTGAAACTGAAAGTTCATATCATCATCAACTACAACTATCACCAAGTAATTCAGAAGTGTTACCATTGTAAAATGTTCTCCGTTGACACCTGTGATGCCCTTATCATACCATATTCATTGTGTTTCTAAATAAGCTTTGGTAGTCAATGGCAATATAATATGTGATGATGATATGCATTAAACTTTCTTTGGATTGTTTGCAGATTGATGTATTTGAAACTAATAAATAATGTCTGGCCTTTGTTAGCTTATATCATGCAGGATAGTTACCCCTTCCTTGAGTCGTCCTAAGTCTTGGCTTAAATATTCCAGTAATGATTTCCTAAATCTATGAAAAATACGGCTAAAGCATCTCTCCATGTGGAGGCTGGATGTTTCTTTTTCATTATTACCTAAATAATGTTTCTCGTAAAATAGATTTGGTCTTTCTCACTAAAACAATTCTTAATTTCGTGTTGTGGAAAAAATTGTAACTTAAATATTGCCATGAACAGATACAGTGTGCCCTACAGTATTTATATCATGAACGTCAACCAGAAAGTTCAGTGTCTTAAATGATGTAGAAAGCTTGGCTACTAGAGACCTTATGGATTCATAGTGCTTACTGCAAGCATTAGCTAGCTAGCCTTTACATGCAAAGGCATTTTGTCATTTGGGTTTGTGGTCACACAAGGATGTACCGAGTTCCGAACGATAATATACGTGATCATCTAGGGGTAGCACCAATTCAAGAAAAGCTTGTCCAACATCGGTTGAGATGGTTTGACCATGTCCAAAGGAGACTTCAGAGGCACTAGTGCATTGTGGAGTCCTAAGTTGAGATATCAATGTGAGGAGAGGTAGAGGAAGACCGAAGCTGACATGGGGGGAGGCAATAAAAAGAGATTTAAAGAGTTGGGATATACCTAGATATCTTTGTTTGGATAGGAGTGCTTGGAAAGCAGCTATTGACGTGCCTGAACCGTGACTAGGGGCTCATGTTGGGTTTCAACTCTAGCCTACCCTAACTTGCTTGGGACTAAAAGACTTTGTTGTTGTTGTTGGTCTTTTAGCATTGTGGCTTCATAAGCAACTTAACTGAATTTACTTGTTTGTTCCGTATCATGAATTGTTTTTGCTTCAGAGTGCAGTTTGTTTTTTTTTATTTTTTTATGCTCAATGCCAATTGTCTGACATCTGTAATTTCGTACCATCATCCACTATCACTAAGTATTCATACCATTGTAAAATGTTCTCTGTGATGCCCGAATCATACCCTGTTCATTGTGTTTCTAGATAAGCTTTGCCCTTTAATGGCAATACAATATGGGATGATGATATATACTAAACTTTCTTTGAAACTGTTTGAAGATTGATGTATTTTGAAACTGATAAATAATGTCTGGTCTCTGTTAGCTTATATCATACAGAATCAACATGGATAGTTACCCATTCCTTGAGCACGTCCTAAGTCTGTTGGCTTAAATATTCCATTTATAATTTCTTTTTCTCAAAAATTGCAGTTATGATTTCTTAAATACATGAAAACTTTGGCTGCACCGTCTCTTGATTTCCTGCATGTTTCTGTTCCATTGTCTAAAAAAACATTAGATCAAAAACAGATTTAGTCTTTCGCAATAAAACAATTCTTATTTTCATGTCCTGAAAAAATGTAACTTAAATATTTCTATAAACAGATAGTCAGATACAATGCGCCATGCAGTAAACATTAGTATTTGTACAGTAAAAAAGTCACTAACATCAACCATAAAGTTCATTGTATTTTAAATGATGTTTTTTCGAAACGGGATTTTTTAAATGATGTTGAAAGCTTGGCTACCAGATATCTTACAGATTCATGATTTTGCTGCAAGCAATAGCTAGCTAGCCTTTATGTGCAAAGGCATTTTGCCATATGGGTCTCAAGCATTTCCTGTAAAAAGAAGTGAACTCTTGTGCTCCAAACCTTGCCTCAACATGACTTATCTGGATAATTTTAAGTTATATAATATTATGAATTAACTATTATGCCTAGTGGGATGCTAACTTTTACAATCATAGGAGCCACTGTCGCATTTGGTTCATGGAGCTGCAGGAAAACCTATCATGCAGTACAAGTTTAAGGTTTGTTTGTACATTGTAAACTTGACTCGAGAAGCACTGCCATTATTAAGAACTTTGTGCATACCTGAAAATCATTCTTTGTGCAGATACTTAGTGAATATTATGTGTGCTTCAGACCAATGCGAAGGGATGGGTCACAGTTTTACAGAGCTTTCCTTTTCTCTTACTTGGTAACGATCTCAGTTATCTTGTTCATGATGATGTTGTTGCTTTCTTCTTCTGCACAAAATCTTAACATGCTAAGCTTGTAATCAGGAAAACCTTGGGAAAATGCAAGGTAGTCAAGCTGAGGTCACCCGTTTAATGGAATGCGTGGCAAGGTCCAGAGTGAATTTCTGTCGTTTAGAATGGAATAATGCATACTTCTCAAATCCAGAAGCATTTTTCTCAAGTGTTGTTTCTGTAAGTATTATCACAGCTTACAAAAGCATGAACTTGTATTGCCTGATCGTTTTATCCTAAATTTTTCCTAGTGATTTTTTCAGCTGGCTATGCACAAAACAATCATGCAGGACTTCTTTTTCCTTGCGAAGAATCATGCTGGACATCTATTAGTTGCCAAAATACTTATTGTGCCCCATGGCCTGAATCATAGAAATCATGTAATGTGCATCTGTTCAAGGAATTTTAAGTACTTCTGGGGATGAGACTCTCTGTTTTATGGCTGGGGCTAGGAGTTTGCTGCTGCTTGCTTTGGCTTCATCTTAGTTTTCTGGTATTCATGCTTGGTTGTTCTTTTGTTCCAGTGGGGACACGGGGTGTATGTATTAATCTTCTACAGTATGTAACTTCAAGGGTGTGTGTGGGGTGTGTTTTACTTCAAATTTCTCTTCTTAATGCAATGGTACTCTGACTCTCCTGCATATGCAAGGTTAAAAATGTAATGTGTACATAATTTACAGTCCTATAGACAGGAAAAACAGTAGTACAACATAATTTACAGTAGTATGGTATAATTTAAAGTTTTATAGAAACCTGCGCTCTCATTTCTTATACATGGGAAAAAAGGTAATTTTTTTTTACAAGATGGAGTGCACAGACACATAGATGGCATGGAGTATATGAACAGAACAACTTAAGAGCTCATGAGTAATCACATATATCTGAGTATGTATGATGCATTCTGGGATGCATTTTTTTCATTTTCTTACATTTTCACATCTAAGAGATAAAATTATGGTTTATAAAATGGTACTTATCTAAAAAAAAGAATGGCGCTGCAAGACCGCATTATGCATCACTTAGGAGTGTCTTTTCCTGAGATTATACTTATATTAGTCTTTTTTTAAAACGAATTATACTTATATTAGTCACTGCAAATGTCTTTATGTTTTTTCAGGAGTTTGAGCACTTGGTCAATTCAGTTGCAAATGGGTAGGCTTAGTTCCTTACTTCAGTGATCCAATTCTCAGTGATCAATTGTTGCCATAATACTTATGTTTAAGGAAAGTTCTATTTTATTTTTTTAGGCTAAATGCTGATGAGCTTTACAAGATAAGCCTACAGGAGATTTCGTCATCCAGGAGTGAGGATACGATGCTTTTTGTGATGTGTTGTTTGTTTATTTGTTCTCTATCTATATGTAACGTTTCTCTTTGGTTAGTTCTTTCTTTGCTTAGATTGCTGACAGAGGTTCATATCCGTACATATGAAGCGCACTACAACAGAGAAGTGAGTCAGAATCAGAATGAAAAGATAAATGCCCTTTTGGTTAGTGTTTCAGCTGCTATACCACCATCTCCGAATTTATGCTTGATTCATTTCAAGTAGTTGATTGTTTTCCTTTTATGCTTCTGTAACAATTATATATCATTAACAATGTGCTCGCTTTCCATGTTAGCCTTCTCGTGATGGAAATATGCAAACCCTATAAATGAAAATGTGGGCAACTTGTTTTGGTTAATAAGGAAGAACCAAGCTAACCAATACTATGCCATTTACAAATTGCTCTCACTATTCTGCATTTGTGGCTTTGTAGCAGTTTTGCAAAGAATCTGTGCGTCCCTTTGGCGCTGATGTCGTCCTTTTACAAATGATGGCTCTATCACAAGCTCTTGGCATCCCCTTGCACCTAGCAGCTGTGGATGGTACCATGAACGATGGACCTGTGCAAGTAAAGTGCTATGACATCATTCCTCGATCAGGACCTCTCAGTTCAAGCAGAAGATACTATCTATCCAGTGCAACTGATAAACTTCCAGTCTTGCCAGCTGGAAACTTGTTTTCGTCTGGTCGCATGCCTCTAGTGGTCATATTAATGACTCCCAATGCTACTGCCGTTCTTTATCGCAAGTGAACAGATTCTGAGTATGCAGCAGCCTCTGGTTGATGGTTCTAACAGGAACTGTTTGGGTGATAACATGAATCTCTATTGATAGTCTACTCTAGTATGGGTGTTTGATTGTGCATCTGTTTCCAAATTGTACCTGGTTACACTTCTTTTCCCAAGACAAAAAATACTCCATTTGCTGAGATGTGCTGATGCACACAGTTTATGAAATAAATTTGGACTTGGCATAATATGCGAGGCACTATTTCTCTTGTTGCTGGATACTTAAGGGCACTGGTACCAGTGGGAAGAACACCTTAGGAGCAGTGGAATAGATCAGTTAGCTTTTTTGGTTTACTTTTCTTATGGATGTTGTTCCCAGTTACTTAAGCAGTTGGATGAATGATTCACATTTGGTAGGAGCATATGAAGGATTAGATGTTTTCTGATACATCAATATGTGGTTTGGATCATCCATCTTCAAGGAACAATAATACCAAAATCTGCAGCATGAAGGAATTGTTTTGTGGGTCCCTGTTACTGCAGGCTTTCCTTTGGTCAGTGATTGGTAATGCTTGCAAAAAGTTGGATGTGTTCTAGAAGTAACTTTAAATTGATAATGATGTGGAGTTTGTAAGATTCTTTGAAGACACTTCTTTTGGAGAACTAGGATTAACATTTACAGCAGACTTAATCAAATGAAAATGTATGCGAGCAGTCATTCTTTTTGGATAAGAATACCCAAGTGACTGTGAATGGCGTACTCGATCAGTCTTGGGTATTGCTGCAGCTTGCATAGTACAAATATGGTTGTTGGGTAGAAGTTTTAAAGCCCGGTTGTTGTGTAGAAATTTTACAGCCATCTGGGAGATTAAACTGGAAATACAGATTTGCTTTGTGAAAGGCTATGGACATACAGTGCCACCTATACTTTGACATGATGAATGGTTCGTGACATTCCAACACAGACATAAAAACTGGAAATGTCTGCAATTTAATTTGGCTTTTTTTACTCAATGCTGAGTAGTGGCAGTTAACCCCAATAGCACAAGTTAATTTGTCCATTATGTTCACTGTAATGTTTGGTGCTGGCTTCCCGGTCATTGGAGTTGTGATCTGCAGAGAACAGAGACAGCAGAGAGGGAGGGATAGACAAATAGGAAGGTAGCTTTGAGAACAAGATCAGATAGGTAGGAGGATAATTCCCATTTCTCCATTTAGCTTAGGTTCTCATCAGTTATCCTCTCCCTGGCACTGACCAACACGCAGTGTACACTGACTTTGTTTCCTGGCCTCAAGTTGTATGCCAGATATGCTACAGAGGTGCTTGATGACTGTCCACATGCCTGTTGTAGCTTGTGTGGTAGGCAAAAGCACTGATTGAAGACATTTTGTAACACCCTAAAATTTTCTTCTTTGGAAATAGAGCTAAAATGATTTAATTATGAATGTTTTGTGCTCATGAAATATAGTAAAACAAAATTTTCATTGAATTAAAATTCATCTTAGGATGTAGCAACATTGTTGTGCATACATGTTGATGCATTTGTGCTTTTGTATTGCTTGGTTTTGACCAAAGATCAAAATGAATTCAAGTTGTTCTTTCAAAATGCATTTAGGTCGATTTTCCTTCTCCGATATACATATATTATTTTTCTACAATCAAATTCATTGTTTCTCATCCGTCAATTAACCTCTACAAACTTCTCAGGAATTTTTCCGGCTTGTTACGTAGCTTGTTTCAACTTATCTGTGAGCATAATCTAATTTTTAGATGCTCTAAAATATCTTATCATGAGCTCCAAATACTTTATTTGGGTTTCTCATGTTCCATAATGTCTTTGAAAAATTTTCCCGGATTTTCGGAGCTTTCGGAGTATTTTTTGCGGCTTAAATAATAATTTTGAACTTTTCTAGAATTATTTTATCCACGAAATTAATTAATTCCGAAAATAGGAAATATCTTATTTTCCACCAAAGCCCGTGTACAATAATCTTAAATGGCCCTGTTCTGCTGGTCATGTTTTGGCTTGTTTCAGCTTGTTTCAGCTTATTCTCTCTCACAGAACACTATTGAATCAGCCGAAACCAGCCGGCTTTTCCACCAGCCGAACCAGCCCAATGCCCATACATACTTTAATTAGTAGTATATTGCTAGTTGATGTGAAGGTGGAGAGTTTTCCTCCCTATAAGCACGTACCTACCCAATGGACAAAGCACATCAAGTACACCAAAACTACCGTAAGGAGAGCCCTTAGTTTAGGAAATATCTCGTGTAGTAAATTATTGAATTTTCTCTCTTCTTCTCGCCTCGCCGCCCTCGTCTCGAGCCGTAAGAGCAGCCGCAAACCCTAAGCGCAGCCGCCGAGAGAAGCACGGTCCGCCGCCGTTTTGAATCAATCTGGTTGTCGTGATACGACGACTTGACTTCGAGTCCAAGGCAGAGTTGGATTGGTCGTGCTGTGTCGATCTACAGAGTTGAGTTCTGGGCGCCGAGTTCAAGTCGAAGTGGTGTCCGCCTTCAAAAGCCGCGGCCGATCTGATGGGTGTTGCCGTGTGTGTGCTGTCCCAAGCGGAGGATTAATCAAGCTGCTGCTCCCGTGTGGAAATTTGCTCGCTGCCTTTCTGTCGTCGTGAGCCTGCTGCCGAGCTCTGCACCCAGGAAAGTCGTTGTCGCTCCATCAAGCCCGGTGCCGTCTCCGGATCCCCGTTCGCGTATAGTGGCCTTATTTAGATAATTTTACCCTAAATTTCACTATGCAAAAAAGAAGATTTCTCGTCACATCAAAATGCCGACACATGCATGGAGTACTAAATGTAGATGAAATAAAAAAACTAATTGTACAGTTTTGTTGTACTTTACGAGACGAACATTTTGAAGCCTAATTAATCAATGTTTGGACAAAAATTTACAAACACAAATGAAATACTACAGTGTAGAATCACACTGTGCAAAATCTGCACCTGCCGATTCGGCCGAACTAAACACGGCCAGTGACTCGGTGAGCTCGCCGTCGCCTCCAGTGCTCTGCTCTCCTTTTGGTCAACCGGGCCCTAGATATTTTCTTGAGTTGCTCAGGTGAGGTGCACGCCACCGTACCTGCGTGGCGTTACCGGCTGTGCACCGAGCATCCCTGTCCAATTCCTAGTTTTGATCTTCTAGCTTGATGACCTCATCATCGCGTCATACATGCATTATTGCCGTTTTCTTTCAGAAAAACAAATCTAGAAATACTATAAAAATACACATGTATACGTAACCATCCTGAGCCAACCGTGACCCATGCAAGCTTTGCCCTGCTTTAATCCAACTGCTAGCTTGATGATGTCATATGAGGTCATGATGTGTTTTATGACTGTTTTTCTTTAGCAAAACAAATCCTAAAATACAATAGAAATACACCACATAATCAAGAGTCAATTTTTGACTCCGGTTCCGTTCGTTCTTGCTGTGTTAATCTCATGTCGATACAATCCACATGCTAGCAGTAATATTTAATTTATATCATGACATGTGTCTATAATTAAAATGTTAATATTAACTTGGTTAATTTGCATGACACTAGTTTTGTAATATAAAAGCAATAATGTATATTTATACTTTGATGCTAAATACATAAATATTAATGTGATTAATTACTAACGAACATAAATGTATTTCTAAATTATAATTTGCTTATGTCATATATAATTTAGTTAAATGCTTTTACATGTTTATTATTTCTTTTGTAATAATAAAGTTTAACTTGATTAAATTATAGGGTATTGTTCATAAACTAAGCATGAGTAGTTTAAGCCAGCTTTTGAATTAAATTATGTTTCGAGTCTTAACAAATCTTTATATGTTTTTGCTCGATTAAAAGTATATATAGTCTTTTCTTTAATATAATAAAAAAAGGTCTCAGTAGTCGTTTTCTTCGAATCGTAGCTCCGATTAGCGTGTTTCTCGCGTCTTTGTGTTCATAGCAATTCGTCGATTAGTCTTCAAACCTCTTCACTTGTTTTATATGATTGGTGTGTTGTTCTAATTTAGTTCTATTGTTTGCTTCATGTATGCTTGCTCGGATGCTTATGATGTTACCTGTTAATCGAGTTCAGTCGTTGAGATTTACGTGGTGATTAAGAAGCAATTCATTGGAAATTCGAAAGAGTTGGACTTGAAGAAAGATCTAAGTTTAAGGCAAGTATAGCATGTGATCATTGTTACCTAATCACTTTTAAAGCACTTGAATTACTATGCATGTGTCTCCTTGTTAAGGATGCCTTAGAAATTGATCTTGTACCTTACCTGTAGTTTTGCATTGGGTAGCTATTGCTAGTGCTCAACATAAACTATGATTGTAATTTGACTAATGCGATATGCAATAACATTAAAAGATGACTTTTTAGTAACATAATTAAAGAGGGCTAGAGCATTGAACTATCTTTTGGTGCTCTAGTTTCTCTCCATAAGGACTTATCTATAAGCGAACATCTGGTACTTACAGTACAGCTGTGAGGGCTACATGGCTCTGGCTTTAGTCATATAAGAGGACCTTTTCTAGCTTGTTAGAGGCTACCCGAAAGGGCGCAAAATGGGTGTTTCTCGGGTTGGGTGTAGTGCGGCTTCTGTCCTTATGTGCATAGGCTGCGCGTCATTGTGCCATACGAAAGGGGAGCTCTACATTCGCAGGTTACAGAAACCTAGCGGCCCTAACTTGTTAGATGAACCTTGGAAAGACTTCATAGTGAAACCTGTCTGTCCATTGAGGCCTTGCAAACCTCGGGATTACGGGGATAAAAGTGTACAACCTCTGCAGAGTGTAAAACTGGTATATCAGTCGTGCTCACGGTCACGAGCGGCCTTAGACCCTTACAGAATAGATGATCACTATTGAACTGTAATATGCTTATGTTTTTGCTATTCATTCTTCATATTACCTGATCATATGTTGATTCTGGGATTAAAGACAACTTGATGCTATTCATATGCTAAAACATTGCCAACTAAAAGCTACATGCAGTTAAACCCGTGTCATGCCTCTTGAACCTCATGAACCCCATGTTATGCTTGTTGAGTTCGACATGGACTCACCCTTGCTATTTCCCACACCTCAGGATAGTCTCTGAAGTTATTAGGCTTGTGATCAACCAGTCAGTTTGTTCCTGGAGTGAAGTCTACACCCAGTGTTCGGAGTTGTCTTTCCGCTGTGTTGCTCTCTAAGGTTATATCTTATACTATTGCATTATGTTTATTAAGCCTTTGTCTCTTGATATTACACTTTATCTGCGGCTATATGTGAGATTTGACTTCTTTCTTTCACATATAGTGTATGTCTGGTTTTGTCCTTAAAACCAGGTGTGACACATTTGTAGTCCTTCCATATCTATTTCTGGCTGAAATGGAGTCCATTTGACAAGCACTTCAGCAGCAGCAGCAGCACTGACTTTTTACCACTCCTGTGTCCTAACCAAAATGGATGCAGGCAACAGTGGCATATTGTCCAGAACTCCAGATCAGGCAGCTGCAGCTCATGGATCTCAGGGAACACTGGTGTCTACAAAATGGGTACAATGTAAGGTCATTAGTTGTGAGACATTAAACACAAGGTGAATCTTACATTGTTCTAGTAGAGCTAAGCAATATGCTGTTGAGTCCTTGTGCTTTAGTACTCCAAATGAGCCAAAGTACTTTTGGAGGGAGCTTCTGACATGGTTGGCGCGTTTGAGCATAACCAACCTGAAATTAGTTTGGAAAATGATGCTTACAAGTTTGCATCTTCATTTTGTTCTGAACCCAAATCAGTTCATTCTTGAGATCAAATTTAGCTAGCTCAGGGAACTATTGGAATGATGCACTTGAGGCATAGTCTCGAAGCATTGAACATGACCATGACAATGTGTTCGACTAATAGTGATCTTTTTAAAAAAAACATAGTATATATATGAAATATGTATGAAATTATTCTTCTCAAAAGTTATTAGAGCGAAAAAAATTGTTCCATGATACCATAATGTAGCTGAGGCTCAAATGAATAGACCAATGTACCTACATTTGTTAAATCTCTTGGAAAAAAACATATATTGGAAGCATTTCAAAGGATTTTGCTCCTCCTAACTACAAATTATAGAATAAGCACTTCAATTTGAGATGAGATGTTTATTTTTTGCTAGATTAATAGTTAGAATGAGGGCCTCTGAGCTTGGATGTGTTCTAGAAGTAACTTGAAATCGATAATGATGTGGAGTTTGTAAAATTCTTCGAAGAGACTTCTTGTGGAGAACTAGGATTAACACTGATAGCAGACTTAATCAAATGAAAATGTAGTACATGAGCAGTCATTCTTTTGGAATAAGAATACCCATGTGACTGAATGGCGTACTCGATCAGTCTTGTGTATTGCTGCAGCTTGCATAGTACAAATAGAGTTGTTGAGTAGAAATTTTACAGCCATCTGGGAGATTAAACTGGAAATACAGATTTGCTTCAAGTGGAAGGCTATGGACATACATCGCCACCTATACTTGACATGATGAATGGTTCATGACATTCCAACACAGATAAAAAATGGAAACCTCTGCAGTTCAATTTGGCTATTTTTGGCTCATTGCTGAACAGCGGCAGTTAATCCCAACAGCACACGTTAATTTGTCCATTATGTTCACTATAATGTTTGATTCTGGCTTCCTGGTCTGACTTGTGATGTGCAGAGAACAGAGACAGCAGAGAGGGAGGGATAGACAAATAGGAAGGTAGCTTAGAGAACAAGATCAGATAGGTAGGAGAATAATTCTCATTCTTCACTTGGCTTAGGTTCTAATAAGTTATCCAGTTATCCTCTCCTTCACACTGACCAACACGTAGTGTATGCTGACTTTGTTTCCCAGCCTCAAGTTGTATAACAGATATGCTTCAGAGGTGCCTGATGACTGTGCACGTGCCTGTTGTAGCTTTTTTTTTTTTGAGCAAGTGCCTGTTGTAGCTTGTGTGGTAGGGCACTGCTTTACGACATTTGTAGTCCATCCATATCTATCTCTGGCTGAAATGGAGTCCATTTGACAAGCATTTAAGCAGCAGCAGAAGCACTGCCTTTTTACCAGTCCTGTCCTAACCAAAATGGATTCTGGCAACAACGGCATATTGTCGAGAACTCTAGATCAGGCAGCTCAGGGATCTCAGGGAACACTGGTGTGTATAAATGGGTATAATGTAAGGTCATTAGTTGTGACTTGTGAGGCATTAAACACAAGGTGAATCTTGCATTGTTCTGGTAGAGCTAAGCAATATGCTGTTGAATCCTTGCACTTTAGTACTCCAAATGAGCCAAAGTACTTTAAAGGGTGTTTCGGGCATGGTTGATGATTGAGCATAACCAACCTGAAATATGTTGGAGAATGATGCTTATAAGTTTGCATCTTCATTTTGTTCTGAACCCAACTCAGTTCATTCTTGAGATGAAGATTTAGCCGCCCTTCCTAGAGCAGAGTGTTAGCATCAGAACTATTGGACTAATGCAGTTGAGGCATAGTCCTAACATTAGAATCAGTGCCATATAACACGTTAAATGGTGTGCGGCCTGATGAAGTTTGATATGTGATAAACTCAGCTAGGTTCCACTTGAGCCAAACAAGCATGCAAAATTCAGAAGAAACTTCTCCAGACAGTGATTCAGCCTAGGATTAATAAGCTGGATTTAGATGCAATCTAATATCCAACAATCTGAATAATTCTTGCACGAAAGAGCGTGTGAAAAATCTTGTCTACATCAGACTTTCAAATATAGTGATGTGAATCACAAAAATGTGGCTTGACATAGCAGTCAGTGGTGCGGTGAAGGGATACTGTTGAGCTAAGAGAAGAGCACACTTTGTGAATCCGTTCAACAATCTCTAGAAATAGCATTACATCCATCACATTTAGGAAAGGCCCCTGTGAAATCCATGGGGAGGTTTCGTCAAGCACCATGCATCAGGTACTGGCAAATAAAGGCTGAAGCAACCCAGGAGATTTGCAGTGTTCCTGCTTGGCGTGCTGGTAAGTGGTCCAGAAACATCAGATGTTGAGGTAGGTTAGTCTTCGGTAAGTTGCCTAGATCCGAATGTTCTTGTATGGGAGAACCATGTAACACTGATAAAACTTTAGGAGCTCCAGGACTGCTTGTTCAGCAAGAGTACTGTTTAGTTTGAACTTTTGAAGCATTAGTGGAATAAGAATATAATTGAGGACTTATTGAAGCCATTTGGGCTGTCAAAATTGAGACAGCGTGTAGTACAAGAGTTACAACTTTTTAATTTTTGAGTTCTAGGGACATACACCACAGTCCATTCTAGTATTACACAGGAACAAAGATTAACATTTACAGTTCCAAGATTTCTCAAGCCGAAAGTAAAACTAATAAGAAAGCCAAAGTCAGACACAGCTACTAGTTCAAAGATGCTCCCACAGCACAGACAACTAACATACTAAAGGATATGGATAGCCAGACTCGCAAAGCCATATCCTCTGTTCTGGCCTGGGAGCAGTTGAGAGCCCCAGTTGCAGTGGCTTCCGGTCCCCAGATCAGGAGTATCTGGAGCTTCTCTATTGCAAGATCAATACACCCTTACTCAAATGTACCTTCCAGACTGCAGTCGTAGTCAGCAAGGTTTGTTCATCATCAATTTTCAGACAATGTGTCAGGCTTGACAGCCACTGTACCCCAAGCTTCATTACAAGTGTACCATTTTGTAAGCTACTAATCTGACTTCAGATATTTCTTCAATTTGTTGTGGCCACATGCCTTGTAAGTGGTAACCTGGTCAACTGGTTCTTATAAATAAATTTGATCCGGTTATTCTGCTAATCACAGCTCAGATTATTTACTCATGTTCTTTGGTCTGTACATACTATCTACTACATGGTTATAATCAGAGTTTGAGATATGAGCTGCAAAATTCTGAACACAGTTTTCCTTTTATCTGGAAGCCAAAGATGTACATTGTTATAATCAGAGTTTGAGATCAGAGCGAGGATTCACATGCAACGGAAATGAATTTCCTGGGGCCAAAGACACAAGTGAACGGGACTAAAATGGTCAAACAAAAAACCAGTACTCTCCTCAAATCTGAAATCCTCTTCAATTGGCTATGCTCGATTCATATACTGCCCAGTTCTTGAATCAACCAGAATATCATCGCCTACATTCACAAAAGAGGGCACAGTGACAACAGCTCCAGTTTCCAGGGTTGCAGGCTTTGTTCCTCCTACAAAATACAGTAACAGTATGATCCCCATTCCGATGATGTCAACTTCCACCAGAAAAGAAATGGCCAAGATAATTTTGCACTCTTCACATCTAGATTGAATGCGGTTAATTTGTTTAGCAACATGCGTGTTTAAGCAATTGCAGGTACTGCAGAAGCATGCTATATATGAGAGCTTTGTACCTTGCGCACTATCACTTGCCCCTGGGTCAGTATCAGTTACAGTCAGCCTCACAGTGATTGGGAGCTCAAAATCAATGATCTACAAAATTATCACAATCAGCGTCCAGTATTTATTTGCTATGTAAGATTAAGAAAACTATTCGCCCTAGAATTTATAGGAAACTATTAGAATTTCAATTCATTAAAAAAAATTGAATAGCAAAGAATCTGAAAAACAAAACTAGGAAATACCTTCCCATTCCAGTACAACAAATTGCAGTCCATCCCCTCTTTCAGCCATTTTTGCTTGTCACCGACATCTGCTTCATTTAACCGGCTTTCTTCAAATGTTGTCTAGAAGGAGAAATTAAGAAGAGCATTGTAAGACAGAAAAAAAACATGGAATTGTTTACCTATATCAGGATCCTAAGTTCAAATTTGTCCCCAAATCAGAAAGTGGCTAGTTTACGTCCAGACATCAAGCTTTCTGGGAAGACAAAAACAAAATCTATTTTTCTTTTCTGAAAAGGAAATTGAAAGTGAGTATTGTGGTGGTGGTGGAAACTGAAAGTTTTTTCTGGTTCTTTGCCTTTAATCAAAACTTTTTACATTACAACTCTGAGTTGCCTTTGATAAAAACAAATGATGCAGAATTCCTTAAACAATTCCTATAGAAGCCAATTTGCAGTGGGTTTTCAAGCAAGTAGAATGCTACAATAGATGATCTAATGCCTCAGGGTGTTGAAGCGGGACCATGGTTTTTGAGGTGTTACCTAGGCGTACCCCCAGCGCCACAGGACACCACAACGCCTGAAACCATGTGGAGCAACATTCTGGTGAAAACTGAAAGGCGGTGGTCTGGTTGGTGACCACAGTACCATTCATTAAGAAGAAATCATTTAGTTGGCTTTTTTCTTCTGGAATATGCGGGAGTTGTGTGTATTTTCATTAAGGAATTGAGTCAATACAGAATTAAAATAATGTTTTCATTACTGGAATTTCCCCAAAAAAAAAAACTCTCAACATTAAGCTCATCTCCGACAACCGAGGCCAAGGGAAAAACACAAAAAACATAAAGTATGGTTGTTTACAATGACAAGAATTTTGACTAATCATTACCAGATCCATGAACACGAACTGGGCGCCATCCTTGTATGTAAATTGCTTGGTCTCCTTTGAAAGGGATGGTTCCTGTAGCTGAAAGTTTCAATGAAGAAGTGACTGTTAGTCGTTGCATAACTGTAAAAACATTGAGGGACATACAGTGAACAGAAAACATGTATTGGTGAAGCAAGAGTTTTACATAATTCATCACAGAAAATAAGAAAAAAGCAAGAGTTTTAGCTAACTAAGCTACATCGTGTACAAGTAATTTGTTGCAAGGAAAAAAAACATGTACTACTAGAACAGGCACAGAGTGGGGAAGAGAACAAGTGCTGAATATTGTCAGATTCAGAAGATGTGAGTTAGGTGTGATTACCGTACTTCCAGCCCGGAAAGTTTTCTCAACTGTGTTGCCGGTTACATAGTTACGCATTTTTGTCCTGACAAAAGCAGCACCTTTTCCAGGCTTGACATGGAGAAACTCTGATGTTGGATGGAGAGGAGAAATTAACTGGCGTATTTTGCATAACAATGATGCACATTTTGTGTTTCATTCAAGAATAGAGCTAAGCAAATACTCCTAAATCAGTGATCGTTGAGAAGACAGGTACATGGACATTGGACTTGATAAGTAGTCTCCAAAACTTTATGCTGGTACAGTAATACAGTGTTGCATATCCTTGAGCAAATTGTGGGTAAAGGGATAGTCTTTAGATAAGAGAAGGAAGGGAAATACGAGGGGTGGGGAATGCTTGTCAGTCACCTAGAACTTTCCATGGCGCGCCGTCTACCTCGACGTTGGTGCCGACCCTGATGTCATTGCTGGAGAGCGCATAAACCCCTGCAAGCAAAGAAATCAGCCGGCCACCACCAAAGACACTGAAGCAAGACATTGGGCTCTCACACTCAACCGGTAGCGGAAGAAATTGGGAGCGGAAGGAAGAAAGGAGGCCGACGAGGACAGAAGGGGGAGAGGAGTTGTTACTTACTGGTGAGGGAGCGGGAGCGGGAGCGGAGGGGGCGGCAGGAGGGAAGGGGAAGGCGATGGAGCTGGAGAGAGGCAGTGGCTGCCGCGACGCCGTGGTGGTGGTAGGTGGGGCCGGCGGCGAGGTGGCGGAGCGCGGCCATTCCTTCCTTGCTGCGTGCTCTGCAGCCCGGGCGTGAGCTGCTGCTTGCGTTGCGATAAGGAGGTGTGGAAGACGAACAGAGTACAGAGAAACAAGTGTTCGCAGGCAGCTGGAGGGTTGGGCTGGGCCAGCCCGTTACGCTTGTAACCCATCGTCGTAGAGGCCCAAAGTTGTGTTTGGGCTCATTTGGGGGTGGTGGGGGGGGGGGGGGGGGGGGGGGGGGGGGGGGGGGGGGGGGGTTCCCGAAAAGGTTTGGATGGTCGGTTAGGAAAATGGAAAAGGTTCCAATTTACTCCCAGGTATATGAATAGTGTTCAGGCTAAACTAATTTGATGTTCTTTTCAGTTGGTCCATCTTTCCGTTAGCACGATTTGTTTTTTTTTTACTTTTTCATGTATAATAAGTTGAGTTTTAAGTTAGGGTGACAGAGAATATCATAACTTAAAGTTTTAAACCTCAACTGGTATATTTTTTTTAATAATAGAACAAAGTTCCAGCATTACCATTCACATATGGTACATAGATGAGAATACACACCAGAGCCATAAGGCTTATGCTGAAATTTGACTTTATGTTGATGCTTATGTTTGAAATATGACGAGAGAAAAACACTGTTCTATAATTGAAAAGTAGCTCAAGCGAACAGGGTGAACAGAGTCATAAGGCTTGCATGTCCATAAGAAAACATGGTTCGGCCCATCTAACGACCGTAGCAAACAAAGAAAAGAGTAAAGTGTATACTCGGTCCTTATACTTGTTGGGGGGTGTGTCACACCGGTCCATAATCTCTCAAAACGACTAATTAGGTCCGTAATCTTAGTTTTTGTGTCGTTTAAGTCCTTAAGTACGGACGGCGTGACGTCTTATTGCAATTAGACCCCTCAGGTTACTATTATGTGCTCATATAGTCATACCCCTTCTTTTTTTTGCGACTTCGTCGTACCCCGCGGCGAGGGCATCGAGGCGGCCGACCGAAGGGAAGGCGGTGAGGACGGCGAGGGCTTCCGCACTAGGGAGCATGAGAGGTGGGCGACTGAGCACTGGAGCGGCGACGCTGCGCCCACAAGGATGGTGGCAACACTGTATGTACCATTACTGCATATTAGTGAAACAGGATTCACATACAGAACAACAAAACACTTGAACAGAAGTATCATCTATGAACCAATTCCTAATAAGAAAAATAGCGGCAATTGCTCCTGGTGAGATACAACAGCCGGTGAAGGGGCTACAGCAGCATCAGCTCAGTTCTTGTGCTCGGGGAGCAGCAGGCTCCTGGCGTGCGCCTGCTTGTGCTCGGGGAGCAGCAGGCACCAGCCCATACAGGATGCCGCAACCACGGCCCCCGACGGCGTGCCTCCTGGATGCGACCTCTTGGCCACGGCCCCTGACGGCACGCCTCCTGCACGCGGCCCCCGACGGCGCGCCTTGTGGACGCGGCCACTTGGACACGGCGCCCAACGGCGACAGCGACAGCCACAACCATGGCTGCCTCAGCCTCGTGCTCACCACGACGGCCTCAGCCTCGCGATGGGCAGCAGCGGCGACCCAGATGGAGATACGGCGCCGGCGGCCATGATGCGGTGGCGGTGGCCAAGAACAATGCATGACAGGGCAAGAGCGAATGGGAATATTTTATTTTGTACCAATCTGAGGGGGTCATCTGCAAATGTAACCACAACAACAGTCGGTTAGCACCATTTTATGGACCTAAACAACACACAAATTTAGATTACAGACCTAATTAGCCGTTTTGAGAGTTTGTGGACCGAGATGACACACCCCAACAAGTATAAGGACTGAGTATGTACTTTACTCCAAAGAAAAGGATCTAATCCTCACTAAGTTCCATCCAAACTTCACAAGGACATCCAAACTTAGCAGCTCCCAGCTTCTGCATGCACCCCTGCTGGAACAACAACAGCTCATCTTCTCTATGCAAAATTGACCACTTGCGGATACAAAAACGTCGCCCTGAAAATTACCTATATAAAAATGTTAGATTTAGCCTTATTAAATACCATATCCTTTCCATTCAACCATATTGCGCAACAAAAAAGTGCGGTAGCTCCTAGTAATATTTGGTTTCTGAGTTTCGGACTTAATCCATATAGCCAAGAACCAAACAAATTAGCAAAGCTAGTAAGTGGTTGAATTTCCAAAAGTGATATTTACAATATTCCAAACAAAAGCTTGCAAAGTGACGGTCAAAGCACACCTGTCGGATAGTTTCAACTAGACTACAGAGGCAATATTTCACTTACCATTAATTTAATGTATTTAAGAAAGATAATTCGTAACTTATAAATCGATGGACTTGTTAAGCCGCCACGCTGCCGTTTTGGCGGCCGTCGCGACCAGTCCATGGCCCCTGCCCGGTCGCCGATTCCACCACGTCCACGGACTTCACCGCACGTGGCCACCAGCCCACCGGCTAGGGCTGGGCATGTCCTCGGCCGTGGCTGCGTCCGCGTATATGCAGTATGCACGCTGCGACTCGGCCCAGGCCTCCCCGTACTTTTAGTTTAGTGAATCGGCCAAGTCCCAGGCACGGTGCAGTCAGTCCATGGTCTCGAAAGCAGCCATTTGATTTTGACGAAAAAGAAAGAAAAGGTTACCACTTTCTTCCACGTGGATGGACTCGCGGGAAGCCCCTGGTTCAGAAATTCCACCACGTGTGCCCGTGCCAATTGACTTGACGACTCCGTGCCGTTTGTATTGTATGATATGATCTCTTTCTCCTGGGAACCTTTGACAATTCTGTTATCCCGGCGACCTTGAGACCAAGGAGTGCTCCGGTGCGACTTCTACTAGTTGGTGGTCTGGCCTGATCTTGCCGGCCAATAAACCATCTTAGAGCCTGCTTAGATCTCTACTAGTGCTAATAGTTAGCGGCTAAAGTTAGTATTAATAGACCCGAACAGATGTGCTAATAGACCAACTAATAATAATTATATTTTCAGGACAACATATATATTATTAGGTGGATCCAAACGGTAAGTCATCCTGGCTTCTCTAGATATATAATTTTATTATATGTATCTAAATAATGTATATGTGGTAGGTGCGCCAAAAAACTTTATACCTAGAAGCTAGAATAACTTACAGTTTAGAATAGAGAGAGTAGGCATTATAGTTAGCTAATTATTATTATCGATGATCTTTATTCTAGCACCTTCATTTGTCATTTCTCGTCTTCGGATGAGGGCAGATGATACCTTCTACACGTATTACTATACACTAATGTTGATGCAGGCCAGATCAGGCACGATGATACCAAAACCGCACAACATCTATATATATTCCATCCATACAATGATACAAACAAAAATAAGCGCAGGCCATTTTATTCAGTTGTTTTGTTTTCTATTACACTATTTTATTTATTATTCTAGCTAACTCTAGGATAATATTTTTGGCAGAAATAACAAATACTACTTTGTTTTATTTCCCCGGCCGCGCGCCTTTTGAAGTGCCGGCTTCATCAGCCACTGATATATATTACCACTTGTGTTTAGCTTTAGGTAGAGAAGAGGGCACGAGAGGTCGAAGACGACGTTATTTTTTATAGCAGTCAATCACAGGACAGGCCGGCGTTTCAATTTCAGTTCAACAAAGGGATCGGACCTGCTGACGGTACCTGCATGGCATGCTAGCTTTTGTCCCTGCCTGCCTAGTACATATACCACTGTGTAGTAACTAGCATACCAGTATATGTATGTACGTACGTACGTATGTATGTATGCATGCCCTGTAGTGCTGGTGCAGCTACCAGTTACATATCTCTACAGAACTGTCTAATAATCTCTCTCTTCACCTGAATGTGTTGGCCCGTTCCATCATACTACCAACCAAGGGAACTGTGTATCTATGGCCCTGTTCCATCTCAGACTCTCAGTAACGTCATCATCTGCACATCACTTGCCATTGGTTCTCTTCTCTCCGCTGCTACCTCCTCCTACTACGCTACTTCGAAAAGGCTATTCAAAAAAAAAAGAAGGCTACCATTTTAGAATATTGCTAAGTCAAACGATTTAAAATCTAATCAAATTTTTAAATAATAATAATATTTATCATGCTAAAAATAAGGCAAATTCACTTGAATACCGTAATTAGTTTAGTAATTAGAGGGGATACATTAAGGAAAATTGCAACCTTAGGGGTGGTGATTGCCCCCCTTTCCTCTACCACTGATTAGATTCATCGTGAAATCTACTTTTATAGTATATTTATTCATAGTAATATGAAGTTATGTTGATAATATTTACGATAAACTTAACAAACTTAGATAGTTTGATTTTCATGAGACCTTTTTTGTTTTTGAGACGGAGGTGTGGTAATAATAATAAAAAAGAGCCCATGCGTGCACCTTCCAGTGAAATGAATAGTCGCTCCATATTTCAAGAAAAAAAATTGGGTGAGGACTATCCCGACCAGCATCCATGGGTGCACTTATCGTTGATTCATAGCACGTGTCTATGCATAATCATCCAATGTACGATATTATGGATGCCCGGTGAGGATTATAGTCCTCATCCAATTCTTTTTCCTTCAACAAACCTGTACGTACGCATTCGTGTGTGTATTTATTTGGTTGTTGGGAAGACGAAATAAAAAAGGTTAGTCGTCGTCGCTGCAAGTTAAACAGTTGTTGTTGGCTGGCCGCACCATACACCTACCACTCCCCGTCCCGTCTGGCCTCTCGCGTTCCGGTCCTATCCCTTAGCTAGCTAGGGACTAGCGAGGAAGTTCGTTGTCATTCGTCAATCGATGGGAGGAAGTTCGTTGTCATTTGTCATTGTCAATCGATGGAATTAGGTCCCAGCCACCTCCCTGGCTCGTTTCCCTGCCTCTCCTCCCACCTAACCCTCTTCGTCCTCGCAACTTGGCTCAACTTGCAACAACAACGCACATACAGGAGCACGTACTAGTAGCTCCATCCCACACTCTTTTTATTGCATCCCCTCTCTTCCTTCCTGCACTTACCTACCCAGCTACCTCTCCTCGGAGCAGCAGCAGCAGCAGCGTCACCACTCACCACAAGAGCTCAACTCCTTCTTCTTCCTTGTTGTGTTCTACTACTTCTATCTATCTACCTCAGTTCCTCACTCGCATCCCTGCTTGCCGTACGTCGTCCTCGCTCCACACCAAGCGAAAAGTGAGTACATCGTCGATCGTCTTTCCATTATTCCCGTTCTTGTTTCATCATATGGAGACATCGTGTGACCAAGAGCAACGTTCGTACGTATCTTACATGCGCAGTGGGCTCGGAGACGGAGACGATCACCTTCGAAGGCATCCCGTTCCCGGCGGAGATCACCGCCGGCGGCGCCGGCGGCAAGCCTCTCTCCCTCCTAGCCAACGGTATCACGGACATCGAGATCCACTTCCTGCAGATCAAGTACAACGCGATCGGAGTCTACCTCCACACCACCGACACCACCCTCCTAGGCCACCTCGGCGCGTGGAAGGGCAAGACGGCGGAGGAGCTCCTCGCCGACGCCGCCTTCTGGTCGGCCCTCGTCTCGTCCCCCGTCGAGAAGCTGCTCCGCGTGGTGGTCATCAAGGAGATCAAGGGCTCGCAGTACGGCGTGCAGCTGGAGAGCTCCGTCCGCGACCGCCTCGCCGCCGCCGACCTCTACGAGGACGAGGAGGAGGAGGCGCTCGAGAAGGTCGCCGAGTTCTTCCAGTCCAAGTACTTCAAGCCGGGCTCCGTCGTCACGTTCCATTTTCCCGCAACTCCGGGACCCGCGGAGATCACCTTCGTCACGGAGGGCAAGGGCGACGCGAAGATCACGGTGGAGAACGAGCACGTCGCCGGGATGATCCAGAAGTGGTACCTCGGCGGCGAGAACGCCGTGTCTCCCACCACCGTCCGCAGCCTCGCCGACCGTTTCGCGGCCCTGCTCGCCGTCGCTGCGTGATGATATGTTGCTCTGCTTTTTCCGATCCGGCCGGCTGATGGAAGTGCAGTGTGTTGAGTTCTTGAATGTCCGTCCTGTAGTACGTGGTGTCTCGTGTGTCGTTTGCAGCAAATTTGCAAGTAATAATTAATGATTTTTGCTATATTTCTGTCGACAGTTTTTGTGGCTTTTTATCTGTCAAAATCTGGTCCGTTGATTTTGTTTCAAGATCCGTGCAGACTTTTGGGTGTTCACCCGCGCTAACGGGTACGCGAGCTATAGCATCCGAAACCCGCAATCCCATTTTCTTTTCATCTCCCACCACCGAGCGTTTCTTTCCCCAAATCGTATCCGCACATCCTCCACGCGCGGTGGCTCAGGTCCTCGCCGCCGCTTCGCTTTTGCGCCGCGCGCAGGGCAGTGGGTGGGGAAGAGGTTGTCGGCGGCAGTTGCTTTGAGGTCTGGCGCTGCCGTGGTGTCGCGCGCAAGCGGTGGGTGGGGCGGTGCTTTTTTCGGCGGCAGTCCGGGGCGAGCTGTGCCGTGGTGGGCGGTGGTTGGAGCGGGGATCCTCGGGCGCTGCTCTTCTCCCGTGCCGGCGGCCGCAGTGGAGCCCCCGCGGCTGCTGCGCTGAGCTGTGCTTCGCCGTGCGCCTGGCGAGTGGTGGTCGGATTTCGGCGGTTGTTCCGCCGAGCTGTGGTGAGGCACTGTCTTCCCGCGTCGCTCCCTACTGTGCCGCTGCGAGCGGTGTTCGGAGCGGGATCCTCGCGCGCCGCTCCCCCGTGCCGACGGTCGCAGAGGAGTGTCTTCGTGCGGTCGATTTGTTTCTGTAAGTGTATTTTGTTTTTCGTATGGTTGCTCGTCGATTTTTGCTTTTGTTCGAGGTGCTACTGCTTTCTGTGCGCGCTGATGGTCACAGTCGTCGGTGCATGCGCAGCTGGCTCGAGTTGTTCTAGTTTGTGTTGGTTTTTCGTTAGCTGGCGAGGACCTCTGGGTGTGGGGGGTGGGGTGTAGATGGGTGGCGATGGTGCGGCGCCAACTCGTCGAGGCGGCCGCTGAATGGTTTGCCGTCACGAGAGAGCTTAGAGCAGACCTGTGTCTGTGTATAATCTTCGAACATTATACTGAAGATTTGGAATTGTACGAAACTAGAATCAGTCCAATGTTGTCAATGTATTGTATTGCTTGCGCCTTATGGCCTCTTTATATAGGAGTACATCATTTAGGGGCAACCACTCTAACAGGCTTGATAAGTGCATTTGTGCAACAGATAGTTGCTATGTGTCCTATTGAGTCTTTTGGTACATTTCTTTTTGTGCTGATGTCTTATAACACGGTATTTTGTGTAAATGCAGATTCAATCCCCATCTGGTCGTTTCACTTCAATTCTCTCTATAAGAATCGGAGGGTCAGCTTTTGTGCCCTCAATTTGTTGCTGAGGCACTTGCACCTCATAACCCTCCACTGAAGGTATGCCTTTTAAGTCAAAATCCGAGCAATGCATAAAAAATGCATTTGTCTATCTTTTGTATTTAAGATGTCTTTTCAGTTGCAAGATATAACCCTAAACTCTTATTATGCTTGATTTCTAGATAAGACTTATTGACAACACTGATCTTACTGGTATTGATCATCAAATTACTCAACTAGGACCTGAACTGGCAACTACTCTTGTAATTGTCATTTCTAAGGTACACAGGGATCCCAAACTTGCTTATTTTGTCGATATTCTCCCAGCTGCACCATGAACTTATTGTTCAATTTTGCATAGAGTGGAGGCACACCTGAAACCTGCAATGGGTACTGGAAGTACAGAAAGCCTTCAGAGATGCGGGGCTGCAATTCTCGAAACAGGTTTTGACCTCCGGTTCTTGTTTGTTTTGTATAATTCTGTCATAACTGGTTCATGTGCGATCGGTTTCTGTTACTTGGTTCATGCACTGTTTCCACATCCTTGATATATGACTGAGCAATTCGTTATCTGAGAGCATGGTCTGCTTTGTAGGGTGTTGCAATTACTCAAGAAAATTCTCTGTTGGATAACACTGCCAGAATAGAGGGATGGTTAGCTCGGTTTCCCATGTTTGACTGGGTTGGTGGTAGGACTTCAGAAATGTCAGCTGTGGGTTTACTTCCAGCTGCATTGCAGGCCAGTGCTTTCCCATTTTTCATGTATGTTGATTTCATTCACACACTTTCAAATTAACTCCTAAGGGGTTGTTTTCAGGGTATTTGATATCAAGGAAATGCTAGCTGGTGCAGCTTTAATGGATGAGGAAAGCCGGAACACTGTGGTATGGCATTATTAAGAACACGGACAACTTACGATGATGGTATGATTATCTATTGAAAATGTGTCATGTCAAACATGTTTATGTTTTTAACAGGTTAAAGAAAATCCATACCACAGACATGTGTGTGTTGGTGTTTTTTTTTGTGTGTTTGTAGGTTTAGGTGTGTCTGTGTGTGTCTGTGTGTGTCGGTGTTTAAGTTTTCATGTGGTTGTGTTTGCTGTTTGGTTTTTTTTCCTTTGGTTGTGCCTAATTTTTTTAGTGTATTTTTGTTTTTTTTTCTCTATTGGTGCTTTTCTATTTTTGGTGCTTTTGGTGTGTTTGTTTGTGTATTTTTTTTCTTTTTCTTTTTTTTATCTCTCTCTCTGTTTGTGTGTTTTTGGGTCTTTCCAGTAGCTGCTGCTGCTAGTGGAAAGCGAGTGTGAGTGTGAGTGCGAGTGTGTGTAGGTGTGGATGTTTTTGTGTTTCTCTCTTTCTGCGTGTGTCTTTGTGTGTGTGTGTGTGGGCGTGTGTGTTTCTGTGTCGGTGTGAGGTTTTTTGTTGTTGTGTGTTTTGCATTTTCGTTGCTGTTTGTTTTTTTTTCTTTGGTTGTGCCTAATTTTTTAGTGTATTTTTGTACTTTTTTTTGTCTTTGTTTGTGCTTTTCTATTTTGTGTGTTTGTGTGTGTGGGTCTGCTTTTAGAGTTGCTGCTGCAGCAGCTTTGAACATTGCTTTTTTTTGGTGAATTTAGTTTAGTTGCTTATTTTGTTTTTTTTTGGTGTTTTTGTGGTGTGTGTGTGTGTGTGTGTGTGTGTGTGTGTGTGTGTGTGTGTGTGTGTGTCTGTGCGTGGCTTTATGTATGTGTGTGTGCTTCTTGTTGTAGTTGTCTGCGAGTGCAGACGCTGCAGCGAGCACAAGTCGCTGGTGGGGTGACATAGGGAATGGCCGGACCTTGATCTGGCTGGAGGTGCCTTAGGCTATGTGGAAGGAGAAGAGAGGAGGTGCTGATGCCTGGTGGCGGTTGTGGATGTGGACATGTGGTGATCTAGCGGCCGCTAGAGAATGTGAGGACTACTGAGGAGCGTCGTGGGAGGGGAGCAAGCTAGCGATGATGGCCCCTTTGTTTTTTTTGTGAAGGTGGCTATGAGTATTCTTTTGTCTTTTGAGTGCCCCAAAGCCTGCTAGTTGAGTTGCTACTGTTGTTGTTGCAGTTGCTTGCTGCTGCTGCTGTTGATTAAGCTGCTGGAGCTTCTTTTTTTTGCCTTTTGAGGGCCCCAAAGCAAATTGATGTTGTGTATTTTTTTTTCTGGGATCTACACTAATGTTTCTTATTTATATGTGTCATGTTTAGAGTTGACTTGTTCAGTTATACATGTGGTGATTATTGATGTTTGAGGGAGCAATAGAATGTGTAGTTTTAGCTGTTTTTTTAAGAGTTGTTTGCTAGCTTTGATGTGGTTGCTAGCTGCAATCTTTTTCCAGGTAAACTATATGCTTCTATGCTGCTTCCACTGGCGGAGCTACGTGGCGGCGAACCTGGGCGGTTGCCCCACCTTGCTCTCTGCCATCACCAGTGCATCGCCTTGCTTTTTTGTAGTCTCTGTGCATAGTAGAGTGCATGCATTAGTCATCACTAGTGCACAAAGTTCCGCTAGGCGCTCGCCTAGGCGCGATTAAGCGCGAATCGGAGGGTGCCCGCCTCGCCTATGGGGGTAGGCGGAACCCTAGGCGGGCTGAGGTCGCCGGTGAGGGAGGAGCAGGCGGCGGCGGGCGGGCGAGAGAGGGAGATGGCGGCGGGCGGGCGAGAAAGAGAGATGGAGGCGGGGCGGGCGAGCGAGAGAGATTGCGCGGCTGCAACAGAGGAGGCTAGCGGCGGCGGCGGCCATGGCAGAGGAGGTGGAGAAGCAGGGACCGGGGGGGGGGGGGGGGGGGGGGCGGAGGATGCGAGCGGTGCTGAGGAGGCGGGGACGGGGGCGGAGGAGCTGGGACGGTTAGGATATGGGCTTGGGCTGTTTATGGGCCTTTCTATACAACTCTTGGCCCACAGGTGTCCTGTTTTTTTTTCCTTTTTTTTATAGACTTTTACAGTAAAATATGAATGGATTTAAAACGCCTAGGAACGCCTAGGCGCGATTAATCCCGATTACTCCCTAGGCTAGGGGTCAACGCCTAGATTCCGCTTGCTGCCTAGCGAAACTTTGCCAGTGCACGAGCTGAGGTCACATGCTTGCTGGCTTGTGGCCGCACTCACTCATCCCACGGAAAGCTGGTCGCAGCCCTCCTGATTGTGGCACTAGTCCACCTTTATTACCCGGGGATAAGCACTTCGTATAGTACTCTATTGTGATGTTTGCTTATTCTGTTCATATATTATCACAATTTGCCCCCCCCCCCCCTTCATTTAATTCCTAGCTCCGCCACTGGCTGCTTCTGAAGTTGTTATCTGGAGCTGTTATTTTCAGAGTTCTTTATAATTTTTTTTGTGATTGTCTGCTTTTGCTGAGCAATCTATGTCTTTTGAGATTTCATTTGTTTACTTTGTGAATGTCGTTACTTTGTTTTTGCTTAGTCACTCAACTCTGCTTTGAACTTATTATCTGCAGATATGCTGGGATGACATTCCACCTCATTGTCTTTTTGATTTGTGGAGATCAATCATGTTGCAGGTATCACTTTTTTTTAGTTTTGCCATTTTCAATATTTTTACCTAGGTTGTTTTTGAGAAAATTGTTGTTATGGCAATTGAACGTCATTAACTCTGAATGTGTAAGAGTAGAGATTTTTTGTAGCTCTGGATGTGCTCATGTTTTGCTAGTTTTTGCCTGCTGTTTTTGCTTGTGGTGGATGACTGCTCGTAGCATATTATATTTTTCAGTGATATTAGATAGTACCTTTGTGAAGGTTTTTGTGACAAGTTGGTTGATTGATTGGCAATGGTGGCCTTGGCGCCTAATGAGAGGTTGGTATATTGAGCTGTATGGTTTGGTCTGGTATGGCAGATGAATGGACCTTGCCTGATGGAGGGCCATGTTACTAACTTACTACTTTTACTATTACTACAACAGGGAGGAGGATTGCAGGTAAAATGAAGGTGATACTGGTACAAATATATACTCTTCCTAGTCATTTGTCACCTTCAGCGAGGGACTTTATTTTCCCGAATGCTGGTTGTTGATCCAATGAAGAGTACATTTGTGTGTGTATGTGTGCTTACTTGTATTTGTCCAACAACTGAAACTCAACTCTGAACATAATGCGTGTTGCAGATACGGAGCCATGCCCAGAAGTACTTCCTCAAGGTCCAGAAGCTTGGGCTGGCCGCGGGCTTGCCGCCGAGGGCGCCACTTGGCCATGCAGCAGCAGCAGAGCACGGTGGCCAGTAGCAGCGCGGCTGACATGCCATTGCTGCACGGCCGGCATGTGTGTGTGTGTGCAGGCGCTGCTACTACCTTTGATGTGTGTGAGTGCGCGTGCGCGTGTGTTTTGTTGCTTTGTTAATTGTTAAATGGTCCGTGTGCGCGCGTCTTCAAACTCTACTGCTTTGCTAACGGGTTTTGGATCTTTTTCAGTATTGACCTCTGTTATAAAAATGTGACAGATTTTTTTGTTGTCTCATCTGTCATTTTTTCCTTGCTGACGTGTTATCTTCTGATTTGTTAAAAAATTAACAGATTTTTGGTTGACAAATCTGTCATCAGATGTCTAGACACACCCTTAACTAAGACTGGTTTTTGAACGATGCCAAATCCTTGGATGCATGCTCTGTACTTCTGAATAAAGCTCTTCATTATTTTGCCTCTGTATGTAATTTTAGCTTTCTTCTGTATAGGCTTCATGACTACCGGAAATTGGCTCTTTGCCACGTGTGATTTGCCGAGTGTTTTTTTTGGCAAGTGCCAAATAAAAAACACTCAGTAAAAACAAAAAAAACCCTAGTGCTAAAAAAAACACTCCAAAGAGCTTCTTTGCCTGGTGTTTTTTTTATACTAGGCAAAGAAGGTCTTTGCCGAGTGTTCTCTTTTTTTTTTTACTCGGCAAAGACAAATTTCAAAGCACATTTTGAAGCAGTAAATTAATTCAAATGAAAAAAATTTTAACTACAAAGTTGTATAACTTATTAAGATGTATAATTTTTGTTTTGGTCATTTCTTCGTATGACAAAGTGAAAGTAAGTTTGTTTATAAATCTTACATATCTCTTTGGTAGTTTATGAAATTACAAGAGAGATATATAAGATTTATGAATAATATCAGAACCACCATGTCGGATGCACAAATGATCAAACAACCAAAATAAACTTTGTAGATCTCGAAAAGTTATGAAAATTTGTAGTTGAAAACTTCTTAATTTAAAATCATTTTGTCATACAAAACTGCATCTGAATTTTAAAATTTTAAAATTTGAATTTTTCAAAAGACCTCGGATGGAAAAACAATCAAAATAAACTTTGTAGATCTCGAAAAGTTATGAAACTTTGTAGTTGACAATTTTTTGATTTGAATTCATTTAGGGCCTCAAACAAGCAATTTTTTTTGCTAATTTTTTTTGGGTTTTGCCGAGTGTTTGTCTTTAACACTTGGCAAAAATGTGCTACGTCATCGATTCAAACCCCTCAAACGGTGCTCTCCCATTGGTCCAAACCCCTCAGCCCCGGATCCCCCTCTCTCCCTCCCCCATCGGATAAGGCAGAGAGGCCGATCTCTCCCTCACTCTCTCTCTCTCCCTCCCTTAGTCTTTCTCTCTCCCTCCGGCGGGCCGTGGACGCGGCGGAGAAGTGTGAGGAGGAGTCCACCGTCGCCGTGGGGCACCAGCGAGGGCCTCAAGCTCGCCCGCGCGGCAGACCCCGGCGGCGCCGCGGCCTCGAGCGCCGCCCGACAGGGCAAACAGCGGCGGCCGGCGGTGCACGGACGGCCAGCTTCGGCGGATGTGGTGGTGGTGGCGGCGGACGTGGTAGCTGTTTTTTTTTTATTTTTTCCGAAAAATCTTTACCGAGTGTCAGTTTGGCGGACGTGGTGGCTGTTTTTTTTCCGAATTTTTTTTTACCAAGTGTCAGTTTAACACACGACAAACTCTTTGTCGAGTGCCCGACAAAAAGCACACGACAAACTTTTGCCGAGTGCCTGATAAAAAGCACTCGGCAAAAGAGCTCTTTGCCGTCAAAAGTTTAGCCGTGTGCCCTATGCTGAGGGTGGCACTCGGCAAAGCCTTTGCCGAGTGCATTTGAGGCTTTGCCGAGTGCCCCTGGCACACGGCAAATCTGTCGAGTCCGGTAGTGTCAAGCATCATTCAGGCATCAAATGAGCAAGGTTATAATTTGCAAGTAATAATTTAATAACGAACTAAGACTGGTTTTTGAACGATCTCAAATCCTTGGATGCTCTACACTTCTCAATAAAGCTCTTCATTATTTTGCCTCTGTATGCAATTTTAGCTTTCTTCTGTATAGTCTTCATCATTCATCAAATGAACAAGGTTAGAATTAATCCATCCTCTCAAGAGCCAAGAGTACGGCAATAGGCTATAGCACAAAACATGAGCATATCTGGCCCAACCCAGGCAGAGCCCACCCCATGGCTGCAATAGGGCCAGGCTTTGACATAGGTAGCCAAGCCCAATTTCTTTTGCCTATTGTTTCAATTATTATGCAATAATAAGAAAGAGCGGGCAGCCCAACCAAAACTAGGCCTGACAAGGAAAAGTAGGCCCAACCTTGACCAATGGGTAGGTCGAGCCGTGACTTTTGTCGGCTCCTCCCAGTGTGCAAAAATGATTAAATCTATTTAGTTTTATAACCCAAAGCGAACACATATCGCTCAAAGATAACTTTGGATGCTTTGATAAGGGTCATTTGCAAAAGATTCCAACTGTTTGTAAGAATGCCACTGGAATTTCAGTTCTGATTATGTCTTTGCAATTTCCTAAAAGCAAGATTATTGCAATGATGGTTGTTGAAAGCGGTAGCATATTTTGCAAGAACTCCCTTTAACAAAAGAGTCAAGGATGGGAAATATACATGGCAATTCCTATGAAAGCAACGCAATCAAACATAAGCGATGGATTGTACGGTGTTATATTTTTTATTCCTCAATTGTAAAACCGTCGATGGAGTCGTTATCTGCCAGTACACTGTGTGAAACGTCAAACGTGTAGATATATATATGGTGCGGTAATAAAAAAAACTTTTCCAACATACTGCACAATGTGGCTGCAAATGCAAGGGATGATGAAGTGTAGTCGAGCTATGTCTTTTCGTGTGGATCTGCCATTGCTATATCATCTCTAGTGGATCAATAATTCAATAGTATTTTTTGTTGTTTTACCATGGACCAAATGTATCTAGTTGTAGGCAGAATTTAGGCTATCCTCTTACTAAGTTGAATGGAAAAAAGATCTAAAAGGATATTCCTATATCATACATGCCTCTGCTCCCTCCGTCCCAAAATAACTGCACATCTCATTTTTTTAAGGAACCAAACCTTTTCTTTTATGTTTGAAAGAAAACATTATCAACATTTATACTCCCTCTGTACAGAAAAAAAACACAATGCTAACTTTGAACCTGGACACACCACACCCACCTTTACCTTTGTGCGCCGCCACCTAGCTCCACACCACTGGCGAGCTCTACAACGGTGAACTCCACACGTCGACGAGCCTCCATTCATCCAAGCAGCAAGGAGATGTTGTGTTAAAAGCGCTTGTTGCAAACGTATGTTTCAAGTGTTTCAGGGTTTTTATTTGGATGTTGTAAAAGTAGATCTGGATGTTGCATTTGTTGCAATGGCTACACACGTGTATGTTGCAAGTGTATGTTCTAAATGTTTCATCTGTTTCAGATGTATGTTGAAATTGTTTCATCTGGGTGTTGCAAAAGTAGATGGATGTTGAATCTGTTGCAATGACTGTGTTGCAAGTGTATGTTCCAAATGTTTCAGACGTATGTTGCAGTTGTTTAATATAGGTGTTGCAAAAGTGTGGTCGTGTTGCTGCTCGAGCAGTATGGTGGCTGCTGGTCTGCCATGATGGATGACCATAGGAAGCAGCCGAAGGGGACCCCCGGTGACAACAGCGTGGTCACCAAAAGGTGGAGGTTGGACTCCCGCGGGGGCGTGAGAGGCGTGGTAGATGCCTTGGTGACGCCCGCGGACATGGAGAAGGCCGTTGACGCGGGGAGCGGCGGGGATGGGATGCTGTGGGTGACACGGGTGCAATGGGGATGGGACCTCGCGGGTGCAGCCAAGGGCCGAACGGTAATAGGTACGGTGGATCGGGCGGGATGGGGCGCGGGCGTCTGTTTGGACGTCCGAGCGCTAGCTGCTTCAATTTATTTTAGAGGGAGTAGCTTTCAAATTACGGTGGCCTGGCCCCCTTATTATGTCCCCTGTGGACTTAGCTTATCATCTCCTTTAGTTTCCTCCTTCTGGTACTCGAACTCTGACAACTTTAAAGCCAAGTAAATGTTAAAATATCACCCGGAGAGCACTCTTTAAAATTGTTTCTACAGTCCTAGAATAATAAGCGTATTCTGTATATGGAAAATTTATATATTTTATTCAACAATTATTGAAATCTATATAATCTATATTAGATGGAGGCCCTAGTAATCATAATTGCTATAAAGCTCGCACCGCCACATCATTAACATTTGACAGCCGTCAGTTCAAACTCATGCTTCAGCCCCAACTGAATATGAAGGATCGCTCTATCTTTCCGGAACAACCAGGTGGGTGGGCACAGCTGCTCAAGGACGTGCTGCCCATATGCGCCACTACGTCGTGGTCAAACTAGGGGACCAACTAGAGGCGATCAGCAACGGCAGTAGGTACTGTGGTACACATACAGGAGCGTGATGCACAGCCCGACGGGTTAACGTATAATATGCCTTACCTGCACATATTTCATTTGCTTTGGAGGTAACCAGACCTGTCACCGTGAAATGATTCGATGCATTTTGCTCATTTCTACAAGGAGTACCACGTTTGATGAGGCCATTAACATTACTGCAAGACATCACACTATATTTTTGATTAATATGTGCATGTTCATACTTCATATACAAGCTAAGAGAAAATCGCTTTTTCGCCACTACAACAGTGTGTTTTCTGGAGAAATGCTTTCCCCCTTTTTTAGGAATCCTTAGAAGCTTTAAGTTGTACTATTTGTTTTTTTTTCTATCGATCACCGCACCAATGCGCAGGGTCAATTACCTAGTTATATAAATTAATTAGGACATAAAAATTGCACCAACAGATTTATTTTCAAAGTGCCTCTAAGGTGATGATGAGTGTTCAATGACAACATATTGTAAGAGAAATTATTAAGAGTCCACATGTGCGATTTCTCCCGTTCAAAATACACTTGTTATCTCAGGAGAGAAAGAGAGGATATTTTGAGAGCACTCTTATTACAAAGTCAGGATGGTAAGTATAAGGGCCTGTTTGGAACATAGGAATTTCACTGAAATCATGCGAAAATTTTATAGGAATTAGTTTAATTTCACAGAAAAAACACAACAGGAAAAAATTCTCACGTTCCAAACAGTCAAAACTGCATTGCCCCATCTGGACAATGCAAGTGGACGACCTATCATACCACTCATGTAAACCACATGTCAAAATCCTTATTGTGCTAGCAAGCTAGCTATTTGACGTATGGATATCGTAATATTGCATTTAATTTCCATTTCAGAAAAATGTTCAAATATGATAATCCATAATAATTGCAATGTTTAATAAACCTTATGAACAGAAAAAAATAGCACGCTATAGTTTACAACTCAATTATCTAGTTTCTATTTTGAGGAGCACTTGGGTAGTGGGTTTCTCGTTGGAATTTAAGTAGCTTTTATCCTTAGGTTAAATTGCTGGATTCATTTTTATAGCACTATATATTTGCACTAGAAAATAAAATTTGGCTGAAACCTTGTTTTAGGTTTTCCGCAACAAATGTAACAAATGCTCGCACTTTATCCGTCTCTGTGCTCCTAAACAATGTGTATTTTTCCATGGAAGATGTAAACAAAAACTTGCCATATTTCGACATTATGAGAACCCATTTATATTTATTATTTTCTACGTATTTAAATTTTCGAGAGCCCAAAATTAAGATATTAAAAATAAACATTTGAAATCTGGAGAAATCTTAATTGGTTCAGCTCCAACACAAAGAAAAGAAATCATGAAAGGCAAAAGAAACAACAAATAACCGGACAAAGACAGTACTGGACTTATGCAGTACACATCCGCACGTGTTTATTTTAAAATTTGAAACATAATTTATTCTTTGTTTCTAAATATAACAAAGATTTTGTAACTTGGAGCCTTGGCAGTAGGCAACTAACTAGGCGGCACCTATTTCGCACTCGAACACCTTACTATTATCACGCAAGAATTAGCATGGCAGCAGTGAACGAAGGAGACATCCACGCCGTCGTCTTCTCGCCGGCGGCATGGCACTGGCACCCTCGTCGTCGTCGAGGAGCGAGTCCCGGCATATCGGGCAGGACGAGTGCGCGGACAGCCACGTGTCGATGCAGTGGACGTGGAAGCCGTGGCGGCACCTGGGGAGCAAGCGCACGGCCTCGCCGTCCTCGAACTCGTCGAGGCAGATGGCGCACTCGGCGCCTGCCGGCGGGGCGCCCGTGGCCTCGTACATCGCCACCGGCATCCTCCTGAGCGCGCTCTTCTTCAGCCCGGCCCCGGCGGGCGGGAGGGCGCGGCTGCGGCTGCGGCGGCCGCAGTAGCGGAGCGCGCAGCGGAGCAGGGAGTGGAGGCCGAGCGCGCCGACGAGAGCGAAGAGCACCGCGGCCAGGATGAGGCCCGTGTAAGCGTCGAAGAAGCTCGTGGTGCTGCTGATCCTTCTTCCTTCGGGCGTCAGCTGGCCCTGGCTCGCCGCCACGGTCAACCCCGACAACGCCGTGTCCGGTGCGGCGGATCCTTTGTCGACGCCGCTGAGCATGCGCATGCCGACGAGATCAAGCGCTCCAAATCGCTCTGCAGTCTGAGGTGCAGTGGTGGCTGCACGGATGATTGACTGTATATTGTGGTTGTGAGGCCGGAGAAACGAGGTGTCGTGGAACCGTGCTTGGCGGCATCTGTCTGATCATGCGTGTATATTGGCATGGGATCGATCGAAATCGAATCGATTGCGACGAGGGTACGTACGTATCGTATCAGGGAGGAATCGGGCTTGAGAGTGAAAGCGCCACGCTCCTTGCTGCTTGTTTGCTTTATTTGTGCCTTCCGTGTAAGCGATGCAAAGGTAGTGTGGTCAGCAGACGACAGCTGCATGCATGCAAGTGTCCATCCATCCACGATCCCTCTTTGATGTTCCCATCCCGTATTCCTCTCACATATCGCTATTCATCCACAGTCGCTCACTTCCATTCCATCCGTCCGATCCTGCCTGCTGTTGCCTGATGCCCGCCACGCTCGCCCTCCCCACCTCTCGCAAACCGAGGTCCCCCACGGTCCCGCGACATCCGCGCCCGCCGGCGTAGCCCCGCCCCAGCTGCTCCCTCTGACTGTCGCACGGCGCCTCCTGCCGTCCCTCTCGCCGTCCCGGCTGCGGCGACGGCCGCCTCTCCGGCCTTCTCCCTTGCACGGTGACGGGAGCAGCGGCGTCGCACTTCAACCTCGACGGCAGATCCCGTGGCGCAGCGCCTTTGCCGTTCCTACGACCTCCTTGCACGGCAGGTGCACCGCCGCCATCCAACCCCGCGACCATTCGCAGCAGGTATACCCTCCTTTTCCCTCTTTTTATTTCCTCAGACTTTCGTACGAGATGTGCGTATATTCATTCAGTTCTCTGCTATCAGATTTGTAGTGCATTGTCCTCATACTACGAATTCGTTCATGCAAAAGTAGATCTGCAAACACAAAGGGCTAATACCCGAAATCGATATCCAAAGCGTGCCAGTCGATTTGACCTGTTAATCGACAAGGATGAAGATACGAGCACTTTGGTCCTGACAACAGCGATACGCCCGGATGTCACGGCCAAGAGGTACTCACGCGGAACTCGAGGATCGTCAAAGATTGCACTGGAGCAATGCAACTCGCCGAATCGATGAGAACTCGTAAAAAAGAAAAATATGTAAATTGACGAAGTCGTCGAAAGTAGATGTAAATAAGAATAAAAGCTGTTTTTGATGTATTGATTGATCTCTTTTTTACATTGCCCTTCACCCTATATTTATATCCTGATCTACAGAAACGTAACCAAATACGACTAGGACACTAAATCCAAATCTATGGAAACACATGACTTTATACAACTCAGACTCTAATAAACGTATATAAGGAAATTAACTCATATCTTTTTCCATAGTCCGCCTCAGTCACGATGGTATTCTCATCGACCTCCTTTTTATCGGCACAATCCCTGTTCCATCGGCAGCAACCTTCAAGATCCTTCCATCGGTACATCCCCTGTTTCATCGGCAGCAGTCTTCAAACCATCTTTCATCGGCATCGGCAATAATACCCTTAACCTTATTGGCAACATTTCAATTTAAACCCATACGCTGCTACCACTCATAAGCAAACTCATTTTCATCAGCTATCAATGTACACAATAATCTTTCCTCTGCTGATTAGCCCTTCCTGACCATCTTGACACGTGCTAAAAAACGATGTCAACACATGCCCCCCAATTTCGGAGTATAAGATATTGATGCTCCGAAATTTACTCCAGATAATACCTGCTATTACCTATTTTTCAACCCATTCTCCAAGCATAACATGATCTGTTACCAGATTTAATCAAATCTAGATCTAATCCATGTATCTCAGTAAATATCGCACATTTTCCAACTGTTTTTTGCCTCAATTACGGTTGAGATACCAAAATAACAATCCATCGACAAGATCTTATCACAGCAACATCACCATTTTAGAACTGAAAGATCCTGTATCAAAATATCCTTCAAGTCATGACTACTTGCCATGCCATCAAATCTTCTGTACAATCCCTTGATTGTCGTGCGAACAGTTACCATATCTATCTGAACCACCTCGATCCATCCGCGTACGACATAGAGATAAGTCAAGAATACCCCTACCCCAAATGGCCTATAAATAGATTTTTCCGAACTGCTCATCTTCTACCTTCAAATTGCAACCTTTGGCATTCTCTCTCCGGCGGCAACCCTAACTGCGCATCCTCAACCCACCAGAGCTCCTTCCATCGTCATTTTCCAATCTCCAGCTCGTGCCCTCATCCTTCTCGAAACAATGGCGGTCAACTTCAATGTCCCTGCGGTTCGTTTTTTTTATTACTTTTACTTCGACCCTTCTGGCCCCTTGCGAATTCTTACAGTTGATATTTTTTTCTACTTCTTCCATTATCTTGATCTTCCAAACTCAGAAACTACGCAACACACTGGTTATTCCAACCAACCAACCTCCCCTCCATTGCCTAGGTCCAATGGGTGATCCAGATCCAACCGACCTGATCAATGCAGAGGCTAATCGTATTCCCTTCAAAGCTCAAAATTTCTCTTTGAATCTATGGAAAGATACATTTCGATCTTGGCCCAAACCTACCAAAGGGTGAAAAAACTGGTACTTGAGAGTCAACAGATCAATGCAAGTGTTCTAGGCAGAACGGAAGATAGATCAATGTATCAGGCTATCCATTGCTGATATGCAAAGGAATGAATCCATGATGATAGTTGCTGCTTATTTTTGGTCAGATACCACAAATACCTTCATGTTCGGTCATGGCCCATGTGCCCCTACTCTTGCCGATGTATATATGCTCACCGGCTTGGATATCTCAACTGTCGATGAAGACCACATTTTTGGTAGAAAAACTGAGTATAGAGTAAATACACGCAACATTGGCGGCTGGACAGGATACATCCAAGAGTACCAAAAAACTGGTACTGTCAATCAAAGGGAACACGCCATATTCCTGAACATGTGGCTGGAGAAGTTTATCTTCTGTGGTTGATTGGTAGGACCAACTAACGCCTTCCTCCCAGCAGCGGAACTCTTGGCCAACGGTGTTAGATTCCCACTTGGTCGATACCTCCTGAGCTCAACTTACCACCTTCTCCACCAAGCGTCTCAGAAGCTTCTACTTGGTGAACCCATCGGCAATCTAGGAGACCCGTGGTGGTTCATCAATATGTGGTTAAACGCTCACATGCATAAGCGTCTACAATGGGATTTCTTTGCCCAAGAATTCCCACGAGAGATCACCGAAGATTACATCCTTGGAGATGATGAATCGGCAACACGCCCTCCTCTCAACTTCGGCGAAGCCATAATTGTCCTTCCTGGAACAGAGTCCAACGAAGATCAAATTGGCAGGTTTTTTCAGAATTTCTACCATGGTCTCCCTCGTGATCTCAGAGCTTGGGTACCCTATATCGATGAGGATAACAAGTTCCCTCTTCTTTTCAATTTTGCCGATAGTGATCTGAACCAAGATAATGATCTTATGATGGCTATTATTACCCCCAGAGCAATCCCAGTAAACACATTTGGTAGCGGGAAGAATTCACATATCACTTATGAATTCTACAATCCATCGGCAGTGTCTCGCTAATTAGCCTTTGGGCAACTGCCAATCAAGCTATGCTTTGCCGATGTGATTAAGCCTAGAGAAATTATTACAACTGGAACTGAATGGAGTAGAGTAGTAAGACTTGCTCCTGATGCCGATATTTCAAATGTTGATCTCTCCGCCTGGTCACCAGTGTCTTTCATCACAGAGTCATATAAGCAATGGTGGCAAGAGTGGAAAGAATAGTTGTTTTCAACATCCGTTCATACATATCGGCACATGATCGATCCCGACTATGCTGTTCCTGACGATGCAGTAAGTTCCTTTTAACTTTCGTCTCTCTCCTTCCTTTTATATGTATATTGGTAACTAATCTTCCCTGAAACAGGCCGATGATCCAGTTTCATCAATAAGCAAAAGTGGAAGACCCTTCAACCTCCACCATATTTCTCTAGTCTCAATAATTAGCTACAACGCCCCTACCTTAGAGGCCTTAACCTTCTAGAGGACTCGCGCCAAAACTATCACCTCCAGACCAAGACTAGCAACATCCAGGGCCACTCCAATGGCTGCTGCTTCAAGCCTAATCAAGGTTTTTAAGGTAATAACCTTGCTTACTTTGTTTTTCTGTCGATGCACACTATATTAACATATAACTATCAGGATGTGAGAGCTGCAGCTGGATCGTCATCAGCAACTCTTCCAATATCAAGCACCACGACCTCTACTCCTCCTTCAGAGGTATTCTCTTATTTTTATATTTTTTTTGTTAACTATCCAATCTTATACTCGTTTTTGCAGCAACAAACAGGCACATTGGCAAGCACACCAAGCATGCAAGCTCCCCAATCAACACATGTCGATGCCTCCCAGCCAATTATCGCTGAGGCCCAAACAAAGCGCAAAGCTTTAACCGATGCTGAAGCTCAACAAAAGCGACAGAAATCTACACCAGCCCCTTCATCCGCTCTAACACCTATCAATCGACCCACTGATATAATTGAACAAGCTGCTTCTTCTGTACAAGATACACCATCAGCCATTATACCCCAAGGGCCGACTACTGATGAGGTCGTAGAAGACATTCCATCGGCATCCTCTGTCGATCCTTCGCATGATCTTTTTCAAGCCGCTCCCTCAAGCCAGGCTCAAGAAATTGCCCTGAAGCAGGTAAACCGATTAACTGTTTGTTTTATAATATCCCCAGACACCACAAATAGGATTCCTAACTCTCTTAATTTCACAGGAACAAGATTCTCCCGATAACTTGTTTTTCTTGCTACCGACGTCTCCGATGACGACAGAGAAGAGGCGAGTTCTTCCCTGGCATTGGGAACAATATCGGTAGATACCTATGGCAAACTAGAAGTTCTCCTGAATCTGCTGCAACAAGATACTGCTCAACTGGTGATCGATTCAGACCCTGCAAGGACCATCTTCAAAACAATCCGTGGCCAAGTCCCTGCCGATGTTGAAGAAATCATCTTCCCAGCAGTCCATCTGGAGAGCAGACAACTTCAATATCAAAAGGTTGTTCATCGTATTGCTGACAGAGCAGCTCAGGCTCAACTTAAGGAAGAAATGCTGCAGCTAAAGCAAACTGCCGATGAGAAGCACAAAAGCATCAGCAACTTGCAAGCCTTCGGTGCTGATCTTAAACAGAAAATCTTAGACCTATCGGCAAAAGGGTAGCTCTGCTAGCCGAACTGGAAAAGGTTGAAACAGCCCTGACTCAAGCCAAGCAAGAAGAAGACCAGCTTCCTGACGCTATCAAGGCCCTTCAGCAAGAACGAGACGTCCAAGCTCGCAAGGCCTTGGTCCTCAAGAAGAAACTCAAGCCTGTGGAAGGAAGTGCCGATGAAGATGCCAAGGAATTAAAAGAAACCGATGAAATTTGCCTGTGTGCGATATCGGCTATCCAAGCTTTGTTAAATTAGCGCATCGGCAATGATTGATACTTTGTTTTGACTCTAGCCGATAGGATTGTTATCGGCAATTACTCTTTTATGCATCCATCCAGATACTAGGGTAATATTTCCTTAAATATTTTCTATTTAATGCTCTGGGAAATACAACTCCTTCAAGAGTTTCAAGAATATATGCATTACCAGGAATAGATTGATTTATCCAATATGGACCTTCCCAATTAGGTGACCATTTGCCAAACTTAGAACTTTTAGTCCCAATCGGTAAAATCAACTTCCAAACCAATTCTCTATCGACAAATTCCTTTACCTTCACCTTCTTGTCATACCATCTAGCTACTCTTTTCTTATTCTCCTCGATGCTAACTAAAGTTTTTAACCGATGACCTGCTACATCTTCCAACTCATCCTTCATAAGGATATCATAATCATCGGCTGTCAATTGATCTTGAGAGCGTATTCGCCTAGAACCAATTTTAATCTCCCAAGGTAAGACTACATCGTGTTCATACACCAACTGATAAGGTGTTACCTTGGTTGCACCATGACACGCCATCCGATATGACCACAAAGCTTTATTTAATACTGTATACCACTTCTTAGGATACTCTTTAATCTTGCGTTTAATGAGCTTGATAATTCCTTTATTAGATGCTTCAGCCTGACCATTAGCCTAGGCATAATACGGTGAAGAATTTAAAACTTTAATCCCCATTCCTATAGCAAACTCATCAAATTCACCCGATGTAAACATAGTGCCCTGATCGGTAGTGATGGTTTGAGGGATGCCAAATCGGTAAACAATATGCTCCTTCACAAAATCAATCATATTAGCCGATGTCACTTTTTTTTAAAGGAATTGCTTCAACCCACTTTGTGAAATAATCGGTAGCAACCAGAATAAACTTATGCTCTTTACTCGATGGTGGATAAATCTGACCGATGAGATCAATAGCCCAACCCCGGAACGGCCAAGGCTTAATTATAGGGTTCATAGCCGATGCGGGTGCCCTTTGAATATTACCAAATTTCTGACATTCCTGACATCCTTTAAAATATTTAAAACAATATTCAAGAATAGTCGGCTAATAATATTCATTTCTTCTGATCATCCATTTCATCTTGAAGGCTGACTGATGAGCCCCATATACTCCTTCATGAATTTTACCCATCAGGCCTTTTGATTCCTCTATGCTAACACACCTGAGTAAAACTCCATCTATGGTACGGTAATATAATTCATCATTGAGGAGTACATACTTGGTAGCTTGGAACCTTATACGTCTTTCAACCTTTTTAGATGGATTCTTTAAATAATCAATAATTTCCTTCCTCCAATTATCGGTATCAGCTGCTGATATTAATACTTCTTGAACAGGTTGATATCCTAAAGCATGCTGAGTCAATCGGTTAGCCTCTTCATTATGCATCCGAGAAATATGTTCCAGATGAAAACTCCTGAACCCTTTTAATAATCTCAAACACTTTTCATGATATGAAATTAGAATTTCACTTCGGCATTCATAAATCCCAGTCAACTGATTTATAACTAACATAGAATCACCAAAGATCTCAACAGCATCAGCATGTACTTCCTTGAGCAATTCTAACCCTTTTATCACGGCTTGGTACTCAGCTTGATTATTTGTCGATGTAGCAACAATCGGCAATGAGAACTCATACTTCTTCCCCTGAGGGGAAATTAATACGATACCAATGCCTGCCCCTTCACCACAAGTAGACCCATCAAAGAAAAGTGTCCACGGAGCAATTTCCAGAGAATCCACCGTGTTGCAATGTTGAGTAACGAAATCGGCCATAACCTGTCCTTTAACTGCCTTAGCCGATTCATAACATAGGTCAAATTCTGATAATGCTAAAATCCATTTACCAATCCTGCCATTCAGTATCGGCATTGACAGCATATACTTGACCACGTCATCTTTGCATATGACAGTATATTCAGCCGATAGTAAATAATGTCTCAGCTTAATACATGAAAAGTATAAACATAGATATAATTTCTCAATGGCCGAATACCTGGTTTCAACATCTATTAACCGTCTGCTCAAATAATAGATAACACGCTCCTTTCCTTCAAATTCTTGAATAAGAGCTGAACCGATAACAATATCTTCAGTTGATAAATACAATCTGAAAGGTTTTCTATGTTGGGGTGGAACTAACACTGGAGGATTTGTTAAATAACTCTTAATTTCATCTAAGGCTAACTGCCGTTCATCCCCCCATTTAAATTCCTGATCAGCTTTCAATTTCAATAATGGACTAAAAGCCTTAATCTTACCCGACAAATTAGATATGAATCTTCTGATGAAATTAATCTTACCGATCAAGGATTGTAATTCAGTTTTATCGGCAGGAGCAACAATCTTGTTGATTGCCTCAATAGATTTTCTACTAATTTCAATACCCCGCTGATGCACCATAAAACCCAAGAATTGTCCTGCCGATACACCAAATGCACATTTATTAGGATTCATCTTTAATCCATCTTTTCTTGTGCACTCCAATATCTTCTGTAGATCGGTTAGATGCTTTGTGATGTCTCCAGACTTAATCACTATGTCATCAATGTAGATTTCCACCAACGTGCCGATATATTCATGGAAAATAAAGTTCATAGCTCTTTGATAAGTAGCACCGGCATTTTTCAAACCAAATATCATAACTATCCACTCAAATAATCCCACATGTCCTGGACATCTAAAAGCAGTCTTAGAAATATCTTCTTCAGCCATGAATATTTGATTATAACCTGCATTACCATCCATGAAACTGATAATCTGATGCCCTGCTGCAGCATCAATCAACAAATCAGCAATCGACATTCGGTAACCATCCATCAGTGTGGCCTTATTGAGATTCCTGAAATCAATACAAACACGAAGTTTCCCATTTTTCTTGTATACAGAAACCACATTAAAAATCCACTCTGCATATCGACACTGCCGAATAAACTTTGCCTCAATTAATTTAGTTATTTCGGCCTTAATATCAGGAAGTATATTAGGATTGCAGTGGCGTGCCGGCTGCTGATGTGGCCGAAATCCAGATTTAATAGGCAACCGATGTTCAACTATAGATCAGTCTAACCCAGGCATTTCAGTATAATCCCAAGCAAAACAATCTTTATATTCCTTTAACAAATCAACTAGTTGCTGTTTACACTTGAAATTTAACTTAGCGCTAATAAAAGTGGGCCTTGGCCCATCGCCTTCACCAATATCTACTTCTATTAAATCATCTGCCGATATAAATCCTTGACCTAATTTTCCATCATCGACAAATCTATCCATTAAAACTCTTCTTCAGAACCGACTGCTTGGATCGGTAGAATTTCGTAATCGGCAACCTTGAGGAACTCTTTTTCCCAAGCTTCTCCTGATATGCACCTAGTTTGCTAATAAGTGTCTGATTCTGCCGATGCGATGATATAAGAAGAATCACCAGGAACAACTTCAATTTTGTCTCCAACCCATTATATAAGACACTGATGCATTGTAGAAGGAACACAACAATTAGCATGAATCCAATCCCTTTCTAAAAGCATATTATATGCACCCTTACCATTAATAACAAAGAAAGTTGTCGGTAAGGTTTTACTGCCGATGGTCAATTCAACACACACTGCCCCTTTAGCTGGTGATACATTGCCTTCAAAGTCCTTTAGCATCATATCAGTCTTAGTTAAGTCTTGATCTCCCTTACCAAGCTTTCGATACATCACATAAGGCATAATATTAATTGCAGCTCCTCCATCAATAAGTATCTTAGATACAGGCTGCCCATCAACTCTGCCTTTTACAAACAAAGCCTTGAGGTGTTATCTCTCATCATCGGCATGCTTCTCAAAAATAGCCATCATTGGATCTAGTGTTAATTGAGCTATTTGGTCAGAGAAAAAAACTTCTTCTTCGCTATCAGATAGAGCCAAAAATTCTATCGGCAACATAAACACCATATTGACATCTGCCGATGGGCCTTTATTTTTATGCCTTATCTGCCACTGCTGATTACCAGATTTCTCATTAGAGGGACTTCCTTCTTGGTAAAAGTCTTTTTGACGCTCTCGCTGCATTTTCCTCTTCTATGTCTTTGTCAAATCCTCTGGACACTATTGAGGAAGTTTAGTTTTCCACACTGACTGATAGGTCCTGGTTGTCTCCACACGACGTATATTAGGATCCCTGTAAAATATTTCTTTATCAGGAACTCTTGCATTTGCCATCTCTTCAAGTTCCTCTTGGTTTCTCGAAAAATATGCAACGTGTTTACCAAGCCTTTCATGTACACTGAGCCTGTCCCCTAGCCGATCATATACTGATGCTCTCCTTCTGATCGGCTCATTAATGGACAAACCTTGATTACCAGATTGAAATCTTCTTATAGGACGATTAACTCCATAATAACCATTGCACTCTGGGCAATCTTCAACAGTAGGTAACTTAATACCTTCCTCCCAACAATGAATAAAAAATAGACAATTCCAGTGATCCTTATGCCGATTCCACTCTTCTTGACGTCTTTCTTCTTGCTGTTGTCGATATCGGTCCCTTCGCTGACGCCAGCCTTCCTGTTGTCTTTGTTGAGTAATCATGATGCCAGATCGAGGAGGCTTTCCAGAACTGCCACCTTCTGTCAATAGCCCCTTGCCTTTTGCATCATCGGTAGTTATCCGATGTTGGGGATCTACTGATGCATTCTTTTTAGCAGCTTCCGATGTCAACACCTTAATTTTACCTTCAGTATCCAACATATTTGCTGAAAAAGGATGTTGATCAATTTTCATCGGCTTCTGAATCTTGGAATTGCCAAATTTTATTCTCCCAGACTCAATAGCTAACTGTAATTGTTGTCTAAATACTTTGTACTCATTTGTACTGTGTGAAGTTGCATTATGCCATTTACAATACAGCATATGCTTCAACTCTTCTGCCGATAGGATCACATGATTAGGTGACAACTTAATCTGGCCCTCCTGAAGCAAAAGATCAAATATCTTATCGGCTTTGGTGATGTCGAAAGTAAACCTCTCTGGCTCTTTGTGACCAAAGGGACAAGATATCGGCTTTTTATTCTTAACCCACTCAGCCAAACTGATAACTGGTTCTTCATCCGAATCAGAATCTTCTACTTCTTCGACAAATAAAACTTTCTTATTCCAATTCGTTTTAAGTTCAAAAACCCTAGTGTCTTGATCAGAAATTCTTTGCACTAGATGACTTAGGCTTTCGAACTCCTGAGAAGCATATCTGTCCTTAAGGTGTGACAACAATCCCTGAAAGGCCAAATCGGCAAGCTGCCGATCATCCAACACCAGACTATAACATTTGTTCTTTACATCTCGTAGCCTTTGCACAATGCCTTCTACCGATTCATCATTGTGCTGTTTCATCTTTACCAAATTGGTAAGCTTCTTTTCATGAACTCCAGCAAAGAAATACTTATGAAATTGCTTTTCCAGATCAGCCCAAGTAATAATAGAATTTGGCGGTAGTGAGATAAACCATGTAAATGCTGATCCAGATAGAGATGATGAAAACAAACGATCTCTAAAAGCTGCCTCTCCACATTGAATAATAAAACGATTAACATGCTCCATGGTTGATGTATCGTCCTGCCCAGAAAATTTAGTGAAATCTGGCACCTTGTAACGATTTGGGAGAGGAATTAAATCATATGCCGGAGGATACGGAGTCCGATAAGAATATGTATTAACTTTGGGCTTGATCCCAAACTGATCCTTCATAATTTCTGCTATTTTATCGGCCCAAAAAGCATCAACATCTTGTTGACGACATGGTTGAATCTCCACTGGAGGTACTTGCTGATACCTTTCTGCATACCTTTGTGGCTCACGATCTCCAGCAATTGGCATATTTATCACTATCTGTGGTCCATTAACCTGCTGAAAATGGTTCATCGGTTGAGCTGCCGATGCTTGATTCTGAAAACCAGCATGCATGTGACCTTGATGAACACATGTGGCTTGCTGATTTGGCTGAACTGAATGTTGAGTGGGAAACTGCCCTGGCCAATTATTAGCGTTCATCGGTACAAAATTTGCCGATGGTTGATAACTTGTTGGCATTGCCGGTTAATTACAACTAACTTGAGGTAAAACCTGGACTCCAGGTTGACTTACGATTGGAGCCTTCTGTTGCATCGGTAACAAATTTGCCGATGGATTTGAACTAGATGTTTGACCCAAAGACACCTGGAAACCTCCTAGAGTTGGTTGTACAGTAGTTGCTGTAGTATATTGGGGTACTTGAACTATCGGTGAACCGGCCGATAGCATAGGAGCTTTTCCCGTTGCATCAAACACTTGAGGTGATCCATGGTTAAAAACAGATGGCTCTGGAGGCATACCATATCCCCACCAATTAGCAGGAGTCTAATTATTCTGTGGTGCAGGACCTGATAAAGCCAATGCTGATAGATCTGTATTAAGCTTAACTCGTTCTGATAATGCTGAATCTGGACGCATCGGTGTAGACTGTACGTTAGATAAACCTGCTGATACTGGAAGAGAAGAAATCTCTATATCCGCAACGGCCGGGGGAGCCGATGGAGCAATAGCAGATGCTGATTCTGGTTGATGATAAACAGGCCCAACGTAACGAGGTGACGCTTGCCCTTCTTTGAAAGTTCGAATCACAGCATTATGAACAGTATTGGACAACACATTGGAATGATTAATTAAAGCATGATTCACTGCAGAATTAACCATCTCTTGAAGTTTACCCGGATTAGAATCAAAGGTAACTTGCCGAGGCAACGACAAGTCTTGCTTCTGGATGACTTGTCCACTTTTGTTCAAACTGAATGACTTCAAGCAGAGCTGTCTGTATTCTTCTATAGCCCTCTCCATAGCCTGCTTCTGATCGTCCTTAAGATCTTCTTCTGTTACCGCGATGATGTTCCCCGCATCGATCTCAGGATTAAGCATCTTGACTAGATCTGTCCCACCGAGCGTGCCAAAAGATGTGTTGATGCAAAAGTAGATCTGCAAACATAAAGGGCTAATACCCGAAATCGATATCCAAAGCGTGCCAGTTGATTTGACCTGTTAATCGACAAGGATGAAGATACGAGCACTTTGGTCCTGACAACAGCGATACGCCCGGAAGTCACGGCCAAGAGGTACTCACGCGGAACTCGAGGATCGCCGAAGATTGCACTGGAGCAATGCAACTCGCCGAATCGATGAGAACTCGTAAAAAAGAAAAATATGCAAATTGACGAAGTCGTCGAAAGTAGATGTAAATAAGAATAAAAGCTGTTTTTGATGTATTGATTGATCTCTTTTTTACATTGCCCTTCACCCTATATTTATATCCTGATCTATAGAAACGTAACCAAATACGATTAGGACACTAAATCTAAATCTATGGAAACACATGACTTTGATACAACTCAGACTCTAATAAACGTATATAAGGAAATTAACTCCTATTTTATTCCATAGTCCGCCTCAGTCACGATGGTATTCTCATCGACCTCCTTTTTATCGGCACAATCCCTGTTCCATCGGCAGCGGCCTTCAAGATCCTTCCATCGGTACATCCCCTGTTTCATCGGCAGCATTTTTCAAACCATCTTTCATCGGCATCGACAATAATACCCTTAACCTTATTGGCAACATTTCAATTTGAACCCATACGCCGCTACCACTCATAAGCAAACTCATTTTCATCAGCTATCAATCTACACAATAATCTTTCCTCTGCTGATTAGCCCTTCCTGACCATCTTGACACGTGCTAAAAAACGATGTCAACAGAATTGATTCATTTTTCATTGTCCTTCCACCTGCTAATTGGTTTCTACATAATATATATACTCTACAACTAGCTACAAAATAAGTTTTTTTTGTAGCCACCTCTATTTACGATAATTTTATATATTAATTTACGACAATGTCAGTATATATTTACGATAGTTGAATTACTATAACACATGGGAATATTTACCATAATGTTACAGTAAATCACATAGTAAGGAGTTACTATAATCTCGTAAATGAGCATAGCAATTATCGTAACTCAAAGTGGCTACAGAATAAGTTATTTTGTAGCCAGCTATATATATATATATATATATATATATATATATATATATATATATATATATATATATATATATATATATATATATATATATATATATATATATATATATATATATATATATATATATTATTACAGAGACGCTTCTCTTTTGCACGTTTGCTACCAGAAAGGATGGCGTGCCAAAGATCAGCCTGGTTCTAAGCACACGGCCAAACATCGCGGTCACAGGTACCACGTCGTGAGGCACTGAGGCGCCGGTCCATGATGCTTCCTGATAGTGTACCACACTCCGCTGATGCCGCCTCTCCTCATGGTATTCGCATTCCCTTTGCCAAATATGCATTGTTTACATACAAAATGTCTTTACCTACGCTGTCTTCTATAGCCCTCCTTTTACACTGGTGCATCTTCATCCTTTTTGTTGCCAGCATCCACACCACCTGAGCCATCTGTTGCTTCTACAGCGGGGCGCAAACGTAGGTCAGACAACATCCTCCGCAACGACGGTCAGTGCAGCCATGTTTGCCTACATGTACCTGGTTGGTTTTCACATCAGAAAAATTTACGTGTATCTATCTTCGTTATGTTCATCTTGCACAAGCTGCAGTTGTCGTCGCTGCACAGGGTTCTACTGTTTCAGTGTCCTCCTCTTCAAGACCTACCCGTCGTCGGATTTCACTAACTCAAACGAATGCCGCCACAAATTGTACTCTTCAATGCTCCGGTCGGCACAAACGTGAGCCTCTTCTCTGAAAACATTTCCTTTACCAGTTTAGTCATGCTTCGTGTCAGAATTCCATCTCTTATGATTCCGAGAAACACTAAATTTCCTGCTGCATCTGGACATGCTAAATCCATTCTGCTGTTGTATCCAGTACTACACATACATGCTACAGTGCGTTCGTATGGTAGTATATGGCTTCAGACCGTTGCCTGTAATGAATGAAACCATTTTCAGAATGAATTCTTTATAGCCAGTGCTCATGCCGGAACACATAAACAAACAGGTGTCTACAGTGTTTTTTTTTTTTTTTCATAATTTAGCAACAAATGAATCTATCAATTTTCAGATAGAATTTGGTTGCCTGAACTTAATTATTGGTTTCCTCTTTGTTCCTTCTACAAGTTATAGGCGCTGTTTCCTCATTATTGGTTTCCTTTTTGTTTCTTCTACAAATTATAGGCACTGTTTCCTCTGCTCTTCATTTGGGAGGGCCAGATAATGTGTGCCCCCATTGTGGTGCTCTGTTTTGGAATGATGAGCGTCTCCGTGGCCGTGGCAGCCAACAACTGCCGATTTACAATAAGTGTTGTAGAGGTGGCAGCATTGTGCTTCCTCCATACATACCACCACCGGAGCCCTTGATTGGCCTCCTGACTTCGCGGGACAGTAGATTGTCCACACACTTCTTTGATGGCATTAGATGTTACAATTCTATGTTTGCTATGACATCTATGGGTGTCAATGTCATAAATTCGATTAATGATGGCCGAGGACCTTATGTCTTCAAGATTAGTGGCCAGCTATGCCATCGGATAGGATCGCTCATGCCATCGGCTGGTAGAAGGCCGGAGTTTTGTCGGCTCTATATCTTTGATACCGAACATGAAGTGAGGAACAAAGTGGCTGTTTCTTCACATGAAAATGCTACTTTCCGACCAAATGAGGCTATTGTTGCTTCTTTGGTCAGCATGTTTGACTCTCAGAACCCACTCGTCCAGCTTTTCTGGACGGCTCGAGATAGATTATTGAATGAAACTGATGATCACTGCTCTGTGGAGATATTCAGTTCTCCAAAACAACGTGGTAATGTTTATAGTGCTCCTGTTGCAGCAGAGGTTGTTGGCATGGTGATTGATGATCTCAAATTATCTGATGAAGGTCGTGTCGATGTTTTACCACCGATAGCCTGTCATGGAGATGCCCGGGATAGTTGTTCGGGTTTCGACTGGTGCGAAACTCAACGGTGAACGCAAGAGACAGTCGATTTATGCTGGTTCGGGCCCTCGATCGTGATCGAGTAATAGCCTTTACGTGATCACGATCACATATGGAGATGTCTGGGTTTTGGCCATCCGACGTCACCACTTGCTCGAAACTTTTTGAAATTTTTACCACGGCCTCCACATGCCATGACCACACAACTCGTCAAGTTTTGTCAATTTCGGACTTCGTATGGATTTTATATTAATTTAAAACACTTTTCACGCACGTAACTCCCCATGTTACGATGCCAACATGGTCGTAATTTCATGCGAGGTCCTGGGTACGGACTCAACATACTCCGAGCATCATGAATACCATGTTTCGAATCAAAAAGTTCTATTATTTCATGTACCTGCAGTTCAAATTTAGAGTCGCCGGAAAAATTCAAAGAAGCAGAAATAATTAACGAAATATAGCTAAAAACTCAAAATTGTCCCAACTTTTGAAGTTAGGTTGTATTTGAGGTAGGAAGACACCAAAAAAAAATGGGCAGGAAAAAACAAAAAAATTCAAACTTTGCCGACGGCATGTGAAGGCCGTCGGCAAAGTGGGTTTGCCGATGGCCGGCCATCGGCAAATCCGGTGGGCCCGGCATCTCCTGAGGCGGCCACGTGGCCTGTCTATGCCGATGGCCACGGCCGTCGGCAAAGCCTGCCCTTTTGCCGACGGCCTGACGTCACGGCCATCGGCAAAGCGCACGGCGTCGGCCGGCGTCTTCCCTGGGCCACTTTTGCCGATGGTCGGACGTTGCCGATGGCCTAGCCGTCGGCAAAGATTGGTGTTTCCCGATGGCTAGGGTTTGCCGATGGTCTGGCCGTCGGCAAAAATCGGCTTTGCCTATGGCCTGTCTTTGACGATGGCTGGACCGTCGGCAAAATATCTTTGCCGATGGGCCTGTGGTTTGCCGATGGCTTATTCTCTAGCCATCGGCAAACCTTGCGGCTTGCCGATGGCTTATTCCCTAACCATCGGCAAACCTTGCGGCCATCGGCAAATAAGCCGTTTCTGGTAGTGGTGCCTGCGCCGCCGACGCTACCACTCCGGCGGCGAGGTTATGGGAGGAGGTCCTCCCGGGCACGCCCATGCCGCCGACCATCGCGGAACTCGTCCACAAAGGTAGGTACCTGCGATGAAGCAGTGCTCCCAAGTTTCCAACTGTAGACTCCCTCTCTCTGCTCCACGTGTCTGCAGTGCAATGCACGCTAAACGCTGACGTGGCCTTCTGACGTTCTGATGATCTATCGTACATTCTTACGTGCAGGCACCACTCGCCACTCAAGCAGCCCTCCTCATCCCCGCAAGTGTGCCAGCCCGACTGGTGCCTCGGCTACAGCTACCGGATCAAGTACGTGCAGCCCGAGCGCAGCTGTACCAGCGACGGGCGTCTTCTTCCGCCATGAGAACGTGGCCCTCGGCAGCGTCATGACGGCGCACTTCCCGCCCGTCGACCTCCCCGCCATCCTCCCGCGCGCATTGAATAATGTGTACTGTAGACCATGCATGTTTAGATAAACCCGATCCTTGATATTAAACTTCAGTCTCTACTGGCTCCTAACCTCAAACCAACGCTACCGGAGACGCGTTCTTTGCCTAGTGTCACATGCTTTGCCGAGTGCATTTAATCGGGCACTTGGCAAAGAGGCCGGTTTGCCGAGTGTCACACTCGGCAAAGAAATACACACGACAAATCTCTAGTTTGGCACTAGGCAAACATGCAGTTTCCCTAGTGTCGAGCACTCGGCAAAAGATCTACACTCGGCAAACCCTAGCTTTGCTTAGTGCCTGGCACTAGGCAAACTGCTGCACTCGGCAAACCTTGATAAGAGCCAACGTCCACAAACACGCCGTTAGTATTTGCCGAGTGTTTTCACTGGACACTCGGCAAAGTGACAACTTTGCCTAGTGTTTTCTCTTGACACTAGACAAACTATTTTTTTTTTATTTTTGGACTCCAAACTTTTTCTGCTAACGTCATACAGTAACCTTGACTCCATGTTAAAGTTTGGTATCTTTCTCAATCTATTTGCTATATTTAGTAAATTTATCTCATTTAATTGAATTTTTGGGATCACTTAAATTTGAACTGCAGGAGGTTCGAATAATTGAAAAAAATGAATGGAAAATTGATATTCATGTTATTTGAAATAGAAGAACGTTAAAATCCTCGAAGTTACATCAAATTTCGAACATCTTCCTCATGAAACATGAGCACAAACTTCTCACCGAATTGTTTTTAAATTATATAAAAAGCAAACGAAGTTTGAAAATCACAAGATTTGTTAAGATGTCATGATATCATATGTCGAGGCTGTGATAAAAATTTGAGAAGGTTTCACGAAAGTTGTCACGTATGATGCTTATAAACCAGAACATCTCCGTACAAGTTTCAGAGAGTTGAGAAGGATCTGGTAAGATCCGGTGTCAATTTGAGCGTCGAGTTGGAGTTTCACTTCAAAACTTTTTGTATAGTGAATAGACGACAGAGATTATTTCATATGAAGTATTGGTATTTTTTCGGTTCCGTTTGCTAATTTTAGTTTGTTAACCACAATTATCGAATTTTATAATTCCGATAAATAGAATTTGAGTTATATATAACCACATTAAATAATGTCTGAATATTCATGGAAGCATCGAGCATACAGTGTAGAGTGCATTTAAGAAAGTATTTTAGAAGTTGATTAACTAGAACAAATTAGCATCTAGTAGATATAATAATACGTCTATATTTATTTGACTTTTTAAAATTTGTATATGATTATTAAAATAAAAAAATAGCATTAAAAATACGTCTATAAACTTTTTAATAATACGTCTATAAGCTCTAGAAGTTGACTTTTTAAAAACTCTACATGATTTTAAAATTAAAAAAAATCACTATGACTTTGCTGAGTGCCGAATCCATGACACTCGGCAAAGTTTTTTTTTTAATAATTTGGACGTGATTTGAAAAAAAAATCAGTTTAAGTTTGTCGAGTGCCAGATCTACGGCACTCGGCAAACCGCCAAACAGCAAAGCCACCCACACACACCTAGTAGGCCAACACACACGCCGCCACCACACACACCGACGCACACGAGGCCGCACTGGCGAACCCACCGGTGAAGGAGCCGCGCTGCCTCCGGCGCAGGAGCCTGGCCGCCACCGGCGGCACCCCACGCCGCCGGCCCCGCCCCGCGCCGCCACCGGCCGCAACCCGCGCCACCACCGGCCGCGTCGCTGCTCCGTGCCACCGCCACCACACACACCGCCAGGAGGTCACGAGCCGGGATCGCCATCGCTGCCACCGCCGTGCGCCAGCCGTTCAAGGCTTTGTCGGCCCCTTCGTCAGGTCCTCTGTCACACCGAAAGATATGCTTTATTCAGTTTCAGTTACAGAAGGCTCTGAAAGTTTCCTTAGTATTTTTGCCACGGATCTAGATTCTAGAAACAAATTTGGTTACAATGGGAAAGATTTCTTACTGCGGTCTAACATAAGAGCGGTACAATTTTGAAATTGCTAGCTTACTCGCTACTCACTTGTATGGCAAAAGAGAAAGCAAAAGGCATCACAATGCATATTGATAGTACTGAACCACAGTAATATAAATCATGAAGAACAAGCTCAGATGAACGAAAGCCCCAAATGGAATTCCAAACATACATATATAGAACAAACATTGTTGATTTTTAGGCAGAACCTATTGCTAAGGTATGTTATTCATGACAGGCAATATAGTTGTTGGACCAGCATAAAGATCAGTGCTCATGAATTGAGGGAGGCAATCAAAAGTGATCACGAATTTATTATCTTACCCATGTATCAGCTTAGCTACCTAAATTTGTTTTCAATATTGAAATTAGACCAGGCAAAAGATTGCTCATATAGAACTATTTCACTGCCCTTGAAGTTCTTATCTGGAAACGTAAGTGAACATTCTCGCAGGGGACTCCCTCAGCAAGAGCATTAGAGCTCAAAAACACACTTTAAAAAGCACAGTAAAGCTGTTAGAATGCTAAACTCTGTCAAAATTATTCATGTGTGCTGGTGCATTAGCAATGTAAAGCAAATGAATTGCCATGTAAAGTTCTGAATGGTGCGGTCACTAATATGATTTTGAAACAATCTGTTTGTCTGGAAAAAAAAAATTAATTACACATGGACTACAGTCAAGTTTCAGATGATACCCTACTTTAAGCATCAGTGAGACTAAGAGAATGACCTTGCTAACTATCAAGTTTTGTGGACATTGTAGTTTTGGTAAACAAGGAGCCAAATGGTGATTTCACGCAAAGGGAAAATTTATAAATTCTCTACTGATGCAAACTTTGCTTGAGGTTCCAGCTTTTTTCACTTGTTCTTCAGGTTTTGCTAGGACACAGTCATATGGTTGTTCCTTTCAGCCAAACAGAGAGCGCTACATTAACAATACTGGCCTGAACTTGAAAAAAAATAATATACACTGCACATAATTGGTGAATCAATTTGGAGAAACCGTAATCATATCATTTATAAAACGTAAAAATGGCCATGATATGCTTTGCAAATCGTGCTCACAAACCAAACTGTGTGTCCTCACATCAAAGATAAGTAGATGATTAGTCAAGTAGGTTATATATAGCATATGGGTAGCAGAAAGGCAAAACTGAACCAAAGCAAAGTTCAGAGTCATAACTGATTGCCTAGATGGTGCAGCAAATCCATTCATCTAATAAGTCCTAGCTGGCCTAATAATTACCGGACATGCACTCCACCAAAAGAGTTAAATTGCCTTACAATGGTTCACTGTCTTCTGTAACTATTTGAGGTGCATTGTTGGAATTCGGCTTAGTAAACAAATGAAATAGGCACCCATGTATATAGTCATATTCAGGTTGAAAGTGACTCCTATCGACGTATAGCCAACTAAGTTACCATTAATCACAAGGGAAGCGACAGGCTACTGCAAAGCTAAAGCTATAGGTCCATGCTGATGTATACAAGCTCACAGTTCAGGCACAACAGCATCCGTGCTGCACCTAAACTAGTGTGTGGACTGGAGTGTTCCCTGTTTCTACCTGCTAACCTAACATGTGTTTTACTGATTCATTCTTTCTACCTGTGAATGGTGCATGGCAAAAGTCATGATTTGTAGATGTACCTAATTATGTTGCCTTCTTTTTTTTTCTGTTGTGAATCAGAGAAAACAAGTCTGAAAATATACTATACACGAAGCTGTAGTATTTGTATTTGCATTACTGTCATTTCTTTCTTGAAACAAATTGCATTATTGTCATTTTTTTTGCAGGAGAAGACCCGTCGGAGCCGAGCCGGAGTACCCCGATCGTCTTCGTCGCTGCTGCGGGTCTACCTGCACCGTGTCGCCTCGCCACTACACCGACCCACCATGGCCCCGCTAGCCTGACTCCACCGCCACCCAAGGTATAACCTCTATTTCCGCATCATAGTCGTGTATCGCGTAACCCAGTTAGGCGCCTCCCATTCGAAAGAGATATGGTTGAAAATATACAGATCTTTGCATATCTATAACTGTATCTGTTTCGAATTGTCCACATTTTTTGGACAGCCCGCGGATGCGTAGATGGGATTAATTTCCTTGGTCTGTTCCGATCCGAGACAGAGTTTCAGCATCATCTCCCTGTTGTTCTCCGGATACACACTCTCCCTGCCTGGACGTGTATCTAGAGAACAACGGGGAGGTGCTGCCGAAATTCTGTCTCGGATCGGAGTAGAGCATGGAAACTAACCTTATCTATGCATCCTCGGGTGGGATTAGGACCTATCCTCACCTATTAGATGGTAGGAACATCGTGTAGATGCAATTGGTGGTTATATTACTCTATGATATATATGTTTTAGGATGGATGACCGTGAGGTGATGTACACAGGCCGCTTAAGTCAGGGTCAGGTCACCGATGAATTGATCAACAAGACCGATGAGTTCTTGGAACGGGCATTTGGCGAGGCTGCTAAAGGAGCGAGTAAAGTCTTATGTCCCTGCAACAATTGTGCAAACAGGAAAAGACAAACAAAGATGGTCATGGGGCAACATCTCTGGAAGAATGGATTTACGGCAGACTATACTCTGTGGGTCTACCATGGTGAAGCTGATCGTATGAGAGAGGAGGTGGTGAGACCACGCGTTGAGCATTATGATGCCGATGCCGGGGTAGCAGATTGGTTAGATGACTTTCATGAGGCACAGTTCGCTGAAGGACGTACAAAGGAGGAGCCAGAGGCAACCGCAAAGGCATTCTACGATATGTTTTCTTTGGCATAGAAACCCCTTTACGGCCAGACAAAGGTTTCTCAACTGGATGCCATTGGACGCGTCTCAGTGTAGCATGAGTTGAGACGCCTTCGATATGATGTTGACAGTTATTGTCTCCCTGCTTCCGGAGGGTCACATTCTGCCAAAGAGCATGTACGAGTGTTGACGGTAGATAAGTGTCAATTTTAACCGTCAACGAACATGAAAAGGACCTAAACATAATTACCACTTAGATATTGGGACTTTACTGACAGAATTCCATAAGTTTTGGTGAATGTCTATTTCTGCAGGGTGTCAGCTGAAAAGAACCAATGAAGGCCCACATGTCAGGTTTACATAGAGACAAAGGGGCTACATATAACTTTTCTGGAATGTGGAAGATACGAGAAGACTCTGGAAACAAACGGGAGGCGAAACGGGCTCGAAAGTGGGGCGCCCGCCCCCCTCCTTGGGCGCTCGCCCCACCTGCAGAGCCAATCAGGCTCCACCTCATGGATCCTGCCTCCACCGCCTTTGAGGATTAATAAAAAGTCGTTGATCAAGGTCGGTTTGATCCGAGAGCTGTGGTGCTTCCTAGAGGGCTATATAAGCAAGGCTCCTGGCCCCTGGAGGAGGCATCCCCTAAACCCTAATTCATTATCTCCCAGCCGGGATCAGGTGAGAGGTCTCCCATGAAAGGATGACCTCTCTAGCGGATTAGGTCTAGCTTCTTTAATGTAGTAGATTAGTATCTTAGGAGAGAGGATCGAGTTGGGATCTTGCTCAAGGTTCCAGATCTAGTCATGGAGGCTTGGTAAAGCCTTGTATCTTCACTTCAACATTCTATAAGACTTATACTTATTCTCTTATTTACATGGCTATGCTTACTTTAAATATATCTTGGTAGTTGAGTTTATCATTCCTTTTGTGTGCTAGTTCATAGAGCGCTTAGCTTTCTAGTTTATCGACTAGGCTAGGTAGCCGAGCCTCGTGTAAGCATGGTGCTTATACGATGCTCTGCCTATGAGTACACCATGTTCCCTAGCTGTATGGTAGTTACGAGAGGTGATAGCCCCGTCCATATCTATCGAGCAGGTTCTTAAATTGTAGGACCATAGTCACGTCAGTAGAGGTGTCCTTTGTGGTGCTCTCTCCTGTCTAGTGGTGTCCCGAAGTGCACAAGAGTGTGGTAAGTCTTAGCATAGTTGGGTATGCCTTTACCATGTGATAAGAATATCATAGGAATCTACCTCACCTGTTGACCTCTCAAGTTAACTAGTTGCATATCTTTAGTGACCTATCCCATGTGTCTCATATTACATAAATCCTATCATTTCATATATCATTTACCCCTGCTATAGTCTAGTTGGTTTACTAGGTTGGTAGATACATGATGGTGAATTATCAGATTCTTTAACCCTTGCTTCCCTGTGGTAAAATATAAATAACGATACCTGGTTTACTCCTGGTAAAATACTACAATGGTATGTTCTGTGCGCTTGCGGAATCCTTTATTTTTTAGTTGCACTTAATTTATACAAACAACGAGTCACAGAGACTCCTTCATACACTTAAAATGCCGTATGAGCAGATACATGCTTGTCCGAAGGGGTGCGTCCTATTTAGGAAAGAACACGCGGAAGCAAAGACTGTCCAAAGTGTAAATCCTCTAGGTTCCTAGAGGTAGACTCTGGTGATGGCCAGAAGAGGTAGCTTGAGATCCCGTGATAATCTTACGGCACCTTCTGTTCATACCAATGATCCAATGGTTATACATGACCGAGAAATCCATGAAACAGATGACATGGCACAAAAATGGCAAACAATACAATTCTAAAAAGATGGTACATGCATCCGATGGTGAAGCATGGACCAGCTTTGATGGCATTCATCATGAGAAAGCTAAAGAGGCTCGTAATGTACGTGTTGCGCTGACAACAGATGGGTTCAATCCTTATGGAATGATGGCTGCCCCATACACATGTTGGCCCATGTTCGTTATCCCCCTCAATCTCTCCCCTGGCGTATGCTTTCAACGACATAACATATTCTTGTCATTGATAATTTCTGGACACCTGGGAAATAATATGAGTGTGTTCATGGAGCCTGTGATTGATGAATTGGTCCGTGCATGGGAGGAAGGGGTATGTACATATGACCGAGCTACAAAGACAAACTTCAAAATGCATGTTTGGTACCACTACTCCTTGCATGACTTCCTGACGTATGGGATATCCTGCACCTGGTGTGTTCATGGGAAGTTCCCATGCCCAATATGCAAGGAGGGTCTGAGGTTCATTTAGTTGCAGAAGGGTGGCAAGTATTCATCGTTTGCTAAACATCGATAATTCCTCTCTCTTGACCATCCATTCAAACAGACATCAAGAACTTTACGAAAGGTGTCGTAGTGACAGACCCTGCACCCCAGATGATCACTGCTGCCACGGTTCATGAATAGATAGATGCTCTCGTGGACAATCAAGAAGGAGGTGATTTTGTGTGATATGGTGAGCAACATATGTGGACTCATAAGTCGGGCTTGACTCGGCTCCCCTATTTCGATGACCTTCTTCTGCCACATAACATTGATGTAATGCACACTAAAAAGAATGTCACCGAGGCACTTTGGGCAACACTCATGGACACTGAAAAGTCTAAGGACAACCCTAAGGCTAGAGTGGATCTAGCAACGTTATGCGATAGACCAAACCAAGAGATGAAGCCTCCTAGTCGCGGCAAGACATGGAGAAGGCCTAAGGCTGATTTCATCTTGACCAAGGCCCAAAGGAGGGAAGTACTAGAATGGATCTAAATGTTAATGTTCCCTGATGGGTATGCAACTAATCTGAGAAGGGGAGTGAACTTATCTACTATGCGAGTCTTAAGAATAAAGAGTCATGACTACCACATATGGATTGAGCGGCATCTTTCGGCGATGGTTCAAGGCTATGTCCCTGAGCATGTCTGGCTAGTGCTGGCAGAGTTGAGCTATTTCTTCTGCCAGCTTTGTGCCAAGGAGTTATCTCGGACCGTGATTGAAGACTTGGAAAGAATGGCACCTGTGTTGTTGTGTAAGTTGGAGAAAATCTTTCCACCTGGCTTCTTTAATCCGATACAACATTTGATTTTTCACCTCCCGTATGAGGCACGAATGGGGGGCCGTGCAGGGCCGTTGGTGCTATCCAATCGAGAGAGATGTCTAAAGGTTCTTCGAAAGAAATGTAGAAATAAATGCAAAATCGAGGCTTCCATTGCAGAGGCATATATTCTAGAGGAGGTGTCGAACTTCACAACAACATACTATGGTGACAACCTCCCTAGCGTGCATAATCCACCCCCTCGTTACAATGCTAGCGAAAATGAATCGAATCTCAGCCTTTTCCGAGGGCAACTCGGAAGCGCAAGTGGATCGACCGCCAAGACCTTGACACCTAAAGAGTGGCACAGTATCACGCTATATGTGTTGAACAACCTTGACGAAGTAGAGCCGTACATGCGGTAAGTTCTCAACGAACTTGTTCCATACGTCGTTACTATTCTGCATCCAACCCTCTTCTTTCTCGTTGGTACAGGGAATTTCTTGATCGATTCTGGAATCTAGCAAGGGAACCTACCCCGCAGGAATCTGATACCCTTCTTAGACATGGTGCAGGAAGTGGAATGCCCGATTTCATATCTTGGTTCAAAGAGAAGGTACCGTCCAATTTAGCTTGTAATTAGTTTGACATTCCAAGTTGCTCGCACATGCAAAAAATATAACGATCTATCCTGCTTGAGCTTGCAGGGCCAAAGGGATGCGTCTATGAGTGCCGAGTTGAGATAGGTTGCGGATGGCTTTGAATATAGGGTCAGGTCATTTACTAGTTATGATGTGAATGGATATCGCTTTCACACAATAAGCTACAAGCAGAGTTGGCCCAATCGAAGAACCACAAGTACCGGAGTTTTTACGCCCGGCCAAGATGGGGTCGACTATTATGGAAGAATTGAAGAAATATATGAACTCAAGTTTCATGGTTCCAAAGCTCTTAACCTCATCATATTCAAATGTCATTAGTTTAATCCTGAAGTAATGAGACAGACATATTCTAATCTTGGGCTAGTCGAAATTCGACAGGATTCGGTCTTACCGGGAGACGATGTCTATATTGTCGCCCAACAGGCCACGCAAGTTTATTATCTTCCATATGCGTGCCAAACCAAAGAGCATGTTAAGGGTTGGGATATTGTGCACAAGGTATCACCACACGGTAAAGTACCTGTCCCAAATGATGAAGATTACAACTTAGACCCAAACACATATGATGGTGAGTTCTTTCAAGAAGAGGGGCTAGAAGGGAGGTTTGAGATAAACTTAACCGAAGCGATGGGGATGAAAGTAGACAATGAAAGAGTTCTTGACGAGGACGCTGGAGATAAGGTACAAAATGTGAAGGACTTACAAATGCTTGAGCGATTAAATTTAGGCAATGACAATGATGACAGCATTGCTCCTTCGGATAGTATTGATTATGACATGGTTGATAGCGATGATGAGACTTATGATCCAGCTAATCCGGATCATGAAGACTATTTCTAATACATGTAATACTATGTTATTTTGTAATTATGTTATTTCTAATACATGTAATACTATGTTATTTTGTAATTATGCTATTTTCTAATACGTCTTGTTTACTCTTTTTAATTACAGGTAATTGAACAAAGATGGTGGGCGGTAGTCAGAGGAGGGTGCACTCGATTTACCAAAGAGCACGCTCTGCGGCGCTTGCTGCAGATGAGGAGCCGTCGCAGGGGAGGTGGAGGAGGAGCAACTGCAGGAGGGACCCGTCGCCTCTCGCCCCGTTGCGTGAGGAGGACGAGCAAGTGACGCCCTGGGACATGGAGGAGGAGGAGGACGTTTCGCAGGGGGATGACGAGGTGCAGCACGGGGACGAGGAGGTGGAGGACGAGGCGGCAGGAGGGGGTCCGCTTCCTCTGGCGACGCGGGTATCTACTTGCGAGGTCCCGCGAGCCTCCCTCAGCGACCGATACCTCCTCACAGACGGCCGGTGATTCGACCTGATGGGGAAAGGTAAGTAACTTCGGATGTTATCACTACTTCTTCATATGATATGTTAAAAATCATAATACAAAATAATAGTTTTTCTTAAGCACTTGTGCAGGAGTTGGACGATTGTACAGTCTGCAAGCTGTCACACACGCAAAGTCAATGGCATCCTAGGGCTTCTGTGCAAGGAGCACTTCCCTGGCTTTGTTGAGTATGCCGGAGTGATTGATGGAGCACTTGGATTACTTGTGAACTTATTGTGATGATATATTGTGAGACATGTGACACTTATGATATGTTTGTGATGTTGGTGATATATATGTGTTGTTAGTGATATATAAGTGATGTTGGTGATATATATGTGATATTGGTGATGTCTGTTATGTATATATTCTGTTTGTTTGGATGGAACGAAAAAAACAAATAAAAATGGCAGTTTTAGGTCAGTTTGCCTAGTGTTACACTCGGCAAAGAGTGCATTTGCCAAGTGTACAGGTCAAAACATTCGGCAAAGAGAGCGTACTGAGCATTTCAAGAAACCTGGTTTGCCTAGTGTCATGGCAAGAACACTAGGCAAACTTCAAAGGTTTGCTGAGTGCTGACACTAGGCAAACCAATTTTTTTTAAAAAAATAATTTTGCCGAGTGCTGACACTAGGCAAAGCAATTTTTTTTTCCAAAATTAGGCTTTGCCGAGTGCTGTCCGAGAGAACACTCGGCAAACTAATTTTTCTTTTTTTAAAAAATGGTTTTGCCGAGTGTCGACAGTAGGCAAACCATATGATGCCATCTCGCATCTGACGACGACTTTTGTTTGCCAAGTGTAAAACGGAGACTAGGCAAAGAGTTTGCCGAGTGCCGAAAAATGACACTCGACAAAGCTACCTTTGCCATTAAAAAATTTGCCGAGATGGCTTTGCCGAGTGTGGCACTCGGCAAAGGGTTTGCCAAGTGCCGTCGACACTAGGCATAGCGCTCGATTCCAGTAGTGCAACCTGCAACAGTATTCTCTATTAAGAGCAGCTCCAGTATTATTCCAAATCAAACTGTGGGCAGGTCCAAACAAACTAGAGCATACGAACCGTCACTGTCAGACCAGAAATCAAACTCCGCATATGAGTCAAACTGAGGGACGTAAAATAACAAATCTGGTACACGACATGGGGAAAGAGAGAGGGGAAGCGATGAATGCAAACTCTTCCACCTCACTATGAGAGAGAGAGGAAGCGATGAATGCGAACTCTTCCGCCTCGCTACGAGAGAGAGAGATTTCTACGACATCATGCTTGATATACTTCCTGCCGGTCTTTATAGAAAACCACAACACATCAACCCTCAAGCCTGGTATCCAGTCCAATGGAGCACCCCCATATGTAAATGGAGGTATATATAGGCGAGCTCCCCAGCCAAGCGCAGCTCTTTAGATGGAGCGCCATCTAATTAGTCGTCTTGGGGATCCTCTGCTTGATAGTGGCCATTTCCACTGAGGGTGCGTGGGCACACCATGTGTGCCCCTGCACCTCTGTCTATTTGTTGGTTAAAGTCAGGTAGGGGTTAATCTTCTTCATAGGTCGTGCTTATGGTACAAGTGTTCGTAGATTGTCGAAAGGAAATACGTGGGAGTTTTGAATTTAATACAAACACCGAACTCTCACAAAAGTGTATTTGACTTTTTTCTCTCTCACTTCAAAATTCCTATATATTTTCTTCCTTGTGAACAAAGGAAAAGGAGGAAAATACTAATAGTTTCCACAATTGTTTGATACTCACTTTATTTTAAATTATAGTTCACTTTGATTTTATCCTAAATCAGATCTATTTAACTTTGAATATGCACCAACATCTAGAACATCAAATTAGTTTCGTTAGATTCTTTATAAAATATGTTTTGGCTGAGCTTTTGTTTGAACTTGTAGATATTAATATATTTTATAAAAAAAACATAGTCAAAGTTACAAAAAAAATGATTTAGGATAAATCCAAAGTGAACTATAAGACTACATGTTGAACTAGACTTAAGGTATAACATTTAAGCCCGATTATATTGAAATAGAACTAGATTTAAGCTGTCGAACTCTTACACCCTCTCTACCTGGACGGTCTGCTGGCGAGCGCGCTGATGACGCTCTGGTCACTTGGTGGCTAAGCCGGAGCGTGTGGGCTTAGACTCCCTGGTACTATTTGCTATCATGGACCTTGTGGAAGGAGCGTAACACAAGGGTTTTCAGAGGCATGGCAACCAACGCTGCGGAGACCGCCTCTCGAGCGATTGTTGAAGGGAAAGAGTGGCTTGGACGCCGGCTTCTCGAGTTTGGTTGGGGTGCTTTGGTTGCATTGCTGACGAATGAGCCTGCTGCTGCTGATGTCACAACATTGGATAGCCGTATAGTACACCGTTTGTAGTCTTGGGAGTGGTTTGTTGTAGTTTGGCTTGCCCGTGGAGTGCCACTCGCAAACGTCGCGGGAGGTTCAGGCTATTAACAGACATGTAACAAAATTCTCTTCTCCTTAATGAAAAAATATGGGTGCAAACCCAATCATGAAGAATTTTTTTTTGGTGGTTGTGGGTCAGCAGCTTCATGGTGTATACTGTTAATAAGGCACCTCTAATAGCAAGAGAGTGAGGTATCAACCCTTAAGTATCATATCATCATGTATATATGTTTTATATTTGAGGTTTTTTTAGTCATATATTATCGATTTATCGTCTCTTCTGTCAAAGAGAGAGAGATAGAGGAGTTTAGCTCTTCTCTCCCCGCCAGCTCAAAGGTGACATCTCTGGTATCTCCGCGTAACCACTCTTTCCCTTCACTGATCGCTCAGAGAAGCCGTCGTCCAAGAAAAGTTATCTTAGAGCTGACCACCAGAAGAGTGCCCTTACGTTCATGTGGGAAAAATTTATGTATTGTACACAGAGGCGGAGCCACCACTGGGGCGAGCTAGGGCGGCCGCCCTAGGTCCCCTTGGCCGGGCACCATAACCCCACCCCCTAGAGGTCACCGTAGTTGGAGCCGAAGCATGGAAGCGGCGAAGGCGACGGAGGCGCGGCGCTGTTTTCTTCCGTGAGGGTGAGACTGAGCGCAGAGGTGAGGCGTTGTGGGCCGCAGTCGCACTCCTTTTTGCCCAGACCAGGTCTAGTTTGAGGGCACCCTAGTTAGGTCTCGCGGAGTCACGGTCTCGCTGCTTGCGTGTGACTCGCCCGACGCCGCTCGCTAGAGATGGCAACGGGTACGTACCCGACGGGTAGTGCTCACCCGTACCCGTACCCGCAAAATTTTACCCGTCGGGTTACCCGTACCCACATGCGGGTAAAAAATAGTTCCATACCCGTACCAGCCGGGTAATTCTCACCCGACGGGTAACCCGTACCCGATAACATACCCGAAAATTACCTAAAAATATCAAATAGTCACATGCAAAAATAAATAATTCTAAGCTTCCAACAAGTTACAAACATGCTAACAAATATTATTAGCATCATTACAACAAAGACAATCTACTAGAAATATAGTGGATGTCTCAATAGGCCAAATTCATGACTTATATGCGCTAAAATAACTGAGGTTGGCTAGTTATTTTTGCGGGTATGTCTTACCCGCGGGTATGCGGGTATGGGTAGTATACACCCGCACCGTACCCGCATACCCGATGGGTATAGGATTTTGCCCAATAACATACCCACGGGTAGAAAATTCATTCCATACTCGTCTCCTTATCGGGTAATACCCGTCGGGTACCCGGGTTTCGGGTACCCGTAGCCATCTCTACCGCTCGCTGCTCTGTCCTCATCGCCTCTGGCCTCCGCTCCGCCCTCCAGGCTCGCTGTCGCCGCTTGCCGCCTCACTGCCTCCGGCCGCCGGCGAATCCGGGCATCCGGCGATGCGACCCCGCCCCAGCCGGCCAGCCCCCAAACCGGCCAGCCGCTCGGCCTCGACGCTGCCACGGCGCCACTCCACGTCTCCGCCAGGTAGCAGGAAGCAGGTAGCGAGCCCCAATCGGCTTTGCTTGGCTGCTTGAGCCTGTTTGGCTGCTTCAGAGTTCAGACTTCAGTGCTTTATTACTGCTTTCGGAATTTGGTGATTCACTCATTTGGTGATTTCTGATTTGGGAATTTTAGGATTTTGGTGATGGATAGAGGAGCAGCTGAAGCCGTTGTGGGTGGGGGAGGAGACGAAGCTGGAGATGTGGTTGGTTCAAACAGTGCCAGTGCCAGCACGGTAAGATAGATTTCAGCAGTTCCACTAAGCATGAAGCACTATAAGAAACTAGGTATTGCCAAATTGTGCTTGATTGTTTGATTTGATTACAGATTGTTTGATTCAATTTCTTAATTATGCAAATTTGATTATCAAGATGTCCTTTTTTACATTCTTCAATGTTTTTATGATTAATGTCATTTTTTAATTGACTTGTCTATAAAAATGGTAGGTTCGGTACTTCATTTGTCTATTTTTTTAAGGAACAGCAGGGGAGGCCCCTACTTAAATTTTATATATATATATATATATATATATATATATATATATATATATATATATATATATATATATATATATATATATATATATATATATGCCTGTACAAGTTACAAGCTTGAAAAGCCCAAAAAGAAAAGAGGAAGTACATAAGGGGATATTCTCCAACCAAGTTTCTAAGTCCAGCTTTACACTATGCTTGGGACTTCATTTGTCTATCGATTGAAACATTTATTATTGATACTTCTATTATTAAAAGGTAATATCTCGATTCTTATTGGTTGTTCTGTAATTTTTGTTCAAAACATAAGTTGTCGTTGGTACCGAAAATTTTAAGGATAAGTCCGCCCTAGGTGAATTTTTGGGCTAGATTCGCCACTGATTGTACATGTTGTAGACCATTGCCACTTGATTTCCGTGTTTCTACAGTAACACAGTTTTCAAGTTCTGTCTTTGTAATTACATTATCTGAAGTAGATAGCCAGGTAGGGTTAGTATATATATTTTAAGATGCATGCACCGGCCGGCATTTAAGGAGAGGCATATTGATTAATAACAAGCACCACTATATAGCAAACCATTAACTATCCGAACAAGTAGGTCGATCATCGAAGCCACTGAACAGTCAACAGTGTACTGGCTGTTCACACACACAACACCCGCATACATGAGCACATGATGAGAAGCTAGCTAGGTAGCACTGCAAGCCACACATACATATAGCTATGTATATGCGCACGTACGTACACAGTGCACACGGTTACATAATAATACTGTGATAGTACAATACAGATACTGCATGCTGCTCCTCCTGTTTCGACAACTTTTTATTTTATTTTCCTGGCTTGCTAGCTTCATCACGTGCGCTGGTACTAACGTCGTAGATTTCATCATTTAGCTGACCCTGCATGCGCCAAAGAATATAGTTGAGAAAACAACATATATGCATATATATGATGTGCAAGCAAGATTATTGATGAAAGCAGAGATGGACGATGATATATAGCAAGATGATTACGTACTTGTTGCAGTCGGTGGACATGCTGATGGGGAAAGGCACGGAGACGCCGCACTTGCCGGGGATGGTGGCGACAGTGCCCATGTTGACGCTCTTGACGCTGTTGGCGAGGCTCTTGAGGCAGCGGCACGCCGCCTGGCGGTCGGAGCTGGTGCGCGCCTGGCTGTTGAGGCTGCGCACGCCGCTGCAGCACGAGGAAGGGAGCGTGCTGGCCCTCCCCGTCGCGTACGGGATGCACGGCGCCAGCGCCGTCCCCACCTGCCCACAGGTGATCGCCGCCGACGCGGACGACGCCAGCAGCGCCGCCGCCGCCACCACCACGGCCAGGGCCACCACCGTCTTCCTGCTGCTGTTCAGCACAGCCATCGTCGTCGTCGTCGTTGCCCTGACCGAGAGTCCGAGACGTGTGTGAGTGTGAGTGTAGCTAGTGGTGGGTGACTCTGTGTGCTGCGGAATGAGCAGGGTTTGGAGGGTTTAAATAGAGCGAGCGATCGAGCGACCTATGACATGAGGTGTTCAGCTCCATGGAGACGACGACAAACACTGAAACGCTGCTAGCTCCATCTCGCATGAATGCATGCATTGAATGATGAATTCAAGAACGTCGCTGCCAGGTCGTTGGCACTTGGACTAGCTGTCGACCTGTGCTGTTAGTGCTGTGTTTTAATTCACTTCATATTACTCCAGCTGATCTCGATTGGTCTCCGTCCAGCAGAGTCCAATTGCAAGTTCAACTCTGTGGAAAATGTTTGTATCAGACAAAATTTGTTAACTAACTACAGTTGGCGTTTCTGCATGCAAACACGGCTAGGTACCAAGAGGATTTCTTTCTCGAGATTGATTTCCCCTCTCTTCAAGGCAAAACAACCGTCTCCGGAATGTTCACGACAGCAACTGAGCTTTCTTGTTGTTGCCAACTTGATTACTTGATAGCAATACGTGTGGCGTGTTCTGCGGTTCCCTGACGAAGCCGCACCTCAACAGTAAGTGGGTACCATCCAAGCTAGGGTATCCGCTGATGACACATCTTAAGTGTGTTAAGTATATATAAGTTCTTCTTAAATATGTTCTAAGTTAATAAACTATTTTATGGTTCTCTTTAGCAGGGTTTGGACTTCTCCAAAAACTGTAGAGCCAAAGAAAGTCACGTTTTGATGCCTTCGGTTTTTGAGAAAATTGGCCTGCGCTTCACTGTTTTTGAATTGTTTTGGTCTTCAGAAGCCGTTCTCGTCTGCACGTTGATGCCAATAGAAAAGTCCCAACAAAAACTGTCAAAAATCATCTAAATATGTTCATCTCAGTGGCGGACCCAGAGCCCAGCGACCCGGGTGCCAGCTTGGGTTCCAACATATGTTCTCCGCATGCATGAGTAAGACAGACGATTAGTTTATACAGTACTGATTTTTTAGATTTAGAGGGAAACTATATGGAATTATATTCATTCATTCATAAGAAGTACTGGTTGGTTAATTGGACAAGTAACGATGTGTACATGTGTGGCATGTTCTGCGATTCCCAGAAGAAGCGGTACCTCAACAGTGAGTGAAGATTCAAGGATATATAAAGATGATATATACATAATACTACTACATTCCAATTAATAACTACAGCAGTACTTGCCTTTCCTACTATTTAACATTGAATTATTTTCAACGGATGTACACTTCCGGATTGAGCAGTCAGGATATTTATTTCACTATTTTTTTTCTAAAAGATAAAATAATAGTTGCCATCGTGAGTCGTCGATCGATGATGTCCTACTACAATACGCAATGCAAACTGAAGTTGAAGCAATACTCAATGACAAGTAGTTTTCAAGCGTTTTATGTGTACGTTACGAAGCAAATATTTTTTTTATAGATTTTGCTATGGTACTCCCAGATAATTATAGACCGTCGATCTAAATATTACGGGAGAGACTAGCGTCCGGACGTCTGGACGCCCGCGCCTATTGCCCACCCACACGCTGCTTGAATTAGACAAAAAAAGGCTAGTGGGACTTGGGTTTTACCGTGTGATCACAGGGAGATCAAAGAACAATACATGCAGCTCCTGCTCGCCCGCACGCACGTTGCTGCTGCTGCGCATGCCGGCTCGGGCCCGCCTGCGGCTGCGGTGAGCATGCACCTGTTGCTGCTGCTGCGCATGCACGTGGGGGCCACCATGCTCGCTTCGCTTCCTGTGCACGCGGGGACCACTACGTCCGAGGGGACCACCTCTGTTGCGCCCACTTCCCACGTCTGCTCATGGAACACTTGCAACAAAAATAATTTGCTGCAGCATTCGTCTGAAACATTTACAACATACTCTTGCAACATATGTCTACAGACACTGTAACATATGCAACATCTAGATAAAACATTTGAACGTACATTTAAAATAGCTGAAACATTTGAAACATACAATTGCAACATGCATGTATAGCCAGTGCAACACATGCGATATCTAGATAAAACATTTGCAACATACGTTTGAAACAGCTAAAACATTTGAAACATACACTTGCGACATACGTGTATAGTCATTGCAACATATGCAACACCAGATCTACTTTTACAACATACATATGAAACACATAAAACATATGTTTGCAACATATGCTCATCTAATTGTTGCCACCCAATGAAAGCTCATTGACATGGCGCAGGGGAGTGCAGCGCGAGATGCGGGCGCGCGAGGCATGGGCGGGGTGCGCGACACGATGCAGGTTTGGCGAGGCGTGAGGCGCAGGGGAGCGCGGCGCGAGGCGGGTCCGTCCTAGTGGAATCAGCCGTAGCGGACGAATAGGAAAGATAAGCGTCCAAATTTTTTTAATGATATGGAGAAGCCATGAGAGGAGTTGGGCCGGTCAGACCTGGTCCGCAGGCCCAGCAAAAGCGCGCGTCTGACCAGACGGACGCTCCGTAGAGAGCATTAGCGTAAATGTTAATTATCTTATATTAGGGAAACTATCTCCCTATTAGATCTAGTATACATGCGTAATATAACATTCATATTTAATGTAACGTGACATGCGGATAAACTCTAAAGTTTCTTCTAACATATTTATTTTGTAAAAAAAATCTATAGATGTAGCAACTTTACGAAAACAGAACGTGATCCACAACGTTTTCAAACGGTGACCTGCAACGATATTTTTACGTGAAAAGAAAAACTTCCATCAGGTGTGAAAACTTTGAAGAAAAAACATGTATTTAACTTTTTTTGATAAAGTAAGGTTATTAATTCACAGTCATTACATCGAGTTGATACAATAAAAGTGAATTTACTTCCGGCTTCTACCTAAACACAAAGCCTAAGAGAAAGAAACCGGCTTCCACCTGACACTCTAGTGACAATCAATTCTAAGACTAGATCGTCACCTATGTGCCCGGGAGAAAAACACTGTAACCGCTTGCATCAATTGTTGCAATGCCTTCTGCACCAAAGCCTGTGTGTAAGACTTTTGAGGATAACCCATGTACACAGCCAATAGATTACCGAATAAACAACATGCAAGGGAGAGTAAACATGTTTTTTTTCAAGTACCAAATTATTTCTGCATAACCAAAGCGACCAACAAGTAGCCACCGCACCCAACAAAATTAAAGGTTTGAGATCCTTCTGAAACCCTCGAAGCCAACTCCCAAAAAGGTGGGAAATGCTGCGGGGCTGAGGGAGATTTAACGCAGCTTGTATGCAACTCCAAACTACCCGTGCAAATCGATATTCTAAGAAAAGATGCTTAATTGTCTCATTCTCGTGACAAAAACAACACTTCTCGTTGTCTTGCCAATTGCATTTTACTAAATTGTCTTTTGTTAAAATAACTCCCCTTCGAAGGTACCACATAAAAATCTTTACCTTCAGTGGGCAACATATCTGGTGCAAACCAATCTCTCTGTGCAACCGTACAAACTTCTAATCTGGGTCACATGATGTTGATCAAAGAGGACGCGAGGGGGGGGGGAGTGGGAGAGGGGATTTGCAAAAGTGTGATTAAGAGCAGGCGGTTAAACACAAAATTATCCAATCATGCACGAAAGTTGTTTAGATGTAACTAACGAAAGGATGGAAGCGGTGCAGTTCTTGTTCTTCACAGTTCTGATCGTTGATTCGGCAATGAAATTGGCTTTGTAGTTTCATTATGCTCTTGCTTTACTACTCAAACTTACTCATGAAAATTGAAAGAAATAAAGAAAAAGAAAAAAAAACAATCCGTGTGCATGATCTGAGTTCAAGTTGGCCAAACATGGAAGCAGCGGGATTTCTTTTCTCTCTACCTGATCATCATGTCGGTGCGAACAAGGAGGGGACACAAATATTTATTGCATCAGTGATGCTGAGGTTCTAGGATTTTTTTACTTAGATTATTTTATTTCTTTTATTTTATTCTAAAAAATCAAGTGCTGTAATTTCTTTAAGATATTACCTTCCAGAAGGTAAGGGAGTACCACAACGATGCCCTTAAACTCATTGTCCTCTATAAACACACGTGCAACATCTTATTTTTTACGAGACACATACGAAATATTCAATAGTTGAGTTTGAAGATTAATAAATTCAGCATAGGAGTCATATTGTCGACAGACAAATCACCTACTGCTTGTACAGTAGTTCCGCAAGTATAAATTATAGAATATTTCTAGAAAAATGCAACAAGCAAAAGAATCGAGCCAGATGATCTGAGTTACGCACAATTTTACTCTGGAGCAACTAACCTAACCTAGGTAGCTAGACAGCAGAGGTCATGCAAGACCTTCTTTTCGATGGATCGATCAATTATCCTTAATAGTGACAGCTTTAAATTTTCTGTTGTTGGCACGTCTCTGTACACGCATAGATGGCACAGACTAGCTATAGTCTATACTCTATATAGCCAGGTTACCCGCGAGATCACGATCGATCCATCACGAGCGACATCTTATCATTCCCTTCCCGTGATGGCTGGGTTTAGTTCGCAAAAAGAAAAATTTTAGGTGTTATATCAGATGTTTTTGGATGTCGGAAGATATTTTTGAATATTATTAAAAAAAACTAATTACATAGCTTGACTAAAAACTGTGAGACGAATTTATTAAGTCTAATTAATTCATCATTATCACATGCGGGTTACTGTAGCACTTAAGGCTAATTATAAACTAATTAGGCTTAAAAGATTCGTCTCACAATTTTCAACTAAACTGTGCAATTATTTTTTTTCATTAACATTTAGTACTCCATACATGTGTCAAACATACATCTATATGCATTAGTCGATATAGAAGCTGGGATATTAATATATTCTCTTTTCTTAAAAAAAACATTTGATGTGACGGGTGAACCAAAAAAATTTTATAGAACCAGGCCCAAATTATCAGTCTCTCCGATGATTGTGTTTAGTTCCTCCAAAAAAAAAAGCACTATGCAGAAAAAAGATTCTCTGTCACATCAAACTTGCGATACATGCATGAAGTACTAAATGTAGATGAAATTAAAAACTAATTGTACAGCTTGGTTGTACTTTGCGAGACGAACGTTTTGAACCTAATTAGTCAATGGTTGGACATTATTTACCAAATAAAACCAAAACGTGCTACGATACATTTTTCACCTTTTTCAGGAACTATGCTTCTCAGCCACGACTTCTCTTCCATCACATCCAACCAACTTGACATCATGTGCATATATGATCAATGCTAGTGTGTCTGGCGCCGTATAATTGGTTGGCCCGTTACTAATTAATCTTCAAATTAGTTTAGGCATGTGACGAAATTAAAGAAGTCATCAAGAATTAGTTCTTCGTGTTGGCGATTGGAAAATAATAAAAGACTCTCCTACAAATTACCACGATAATTGGTACGAGTAGTAGTTAAAATAATTTACATGGGTATGCGGGTTTATATTATAGCAGTCCAGGGAGAGAGATCATATGTGTAGGCCGTCATTTTTGAACACTAAGTCACGAGTTCCATGCATGATTGCAAATAGTCCGATCCGCATAGCAGAATAGCACTGTCACTGCTCACTAGCATAGAAGAGATTAAAAGAGAGGGTCCAAATGGGTTTAAAGTGGCAGTGGTATGTGTTAATCAGAGACGGGCACATGCCCGCCTAAGTAAATCCAAAAAAACAAAAAAGGGGCACCACCGAGCCTGCCTTGTAGGTCTGCTGGTGAGCCCGTGACACTGCACATGTGGATATATAGGACATCGCGCGGTCAACTGCGGTGCAGTGACTTCGCGCCACCGCTACATAGGGAACTTTGCCCGCATGCTGCCAAAGGAAGGAGAGAGCATGGGCCGTGCACGTTGGCCGCCACTGTCCGAATCTTCTCCGCCCCAATTGGATCAGGCTATCAGTTACGTGAAAGAAGAAGCCACCATAGAGACTGTCACACCCAAGCTTGCAACCAAGCATGTTGGCATTGACACTTGACACGCTTGCCTGACAAGATAGAGAGAAAAAGGACATGAGGGGTGGCACCGGCAAAGTGTGAACTCGAAGAGAAGTTGACTCCTCACCTCACCAAATCCTCTACCACCTCACTGCTAGATTTGCACCTCACCCTCGCCGGATCCAGTCCCCCCCAAGCATGGATCTCGCTGCGCCCGACGCCTCTAGTGAGGCACCTCAACCACCGTTGCCAGATGTGAGAATAGAAGAGAGATGGAGGGAGTTGAGGAAGAGGAGAGGAAGGATAGGGTGTGGCTTTGTGAGGGCAAATAGAGGATGTGTAGCTAAGAGAGTGAGGGGGGACTTAGGGTTGTGCATTGCTGCCTACAATGGACTAGAGTTTTCTTATCGGGCCTTGGCTTTATTAGTAGAGGTAGGTATTTTAATAGGTCCACCTCAAAAAATATATCTGTAATAGATTTATAGAGGTGGCAATATCTCCAAAAAAAATTTAGGCCGACTCTAAAATTGTTTAGTTACTTTTGGAGACACCAACATTTTAAGACAGCCTCTATAAACGAAAGGAGTAGTCTTCTAAACCCGTTTTTGTGTTAGTGCGCTCTAGATTTGAAGAGGACATGTTGTTATAATATCGCAAATTGTTCAGCTATTGCAGCTAAGGACACTTTAACTTTGTTAAGAATAGCTATTTGGCTTAGCTATGACTTTTTAGTGCCACTAATCCTGACTTATTAGGCAAATATTCATTTCTTTACTGTAGCTAATTATAGTATATGCTGCCCTTGTGTTATTTACTTAATAAATAATGTAACAAACCATTGAAAATTATTGAGTTGTTTATTATTGAATGTTGAATGACTATTGGTGTTGATTATAGAGTCGATGCATGTATGTTTTTTTTAATTTAAAGATTTCTTTTTACCACAGATGTAGTTCATATTTTTAGTTATTCCAAAAAAAAAGTGTACAGCCTGGTGGCCACGGCAAAAGAAGAGCTCACAACTCAATAGTGTGAAGACTCGCTCTAATCACCGGTAACTTGGGCTCAGTGGCGGAGCTCGTCAATTTTAACGCCTAGGGCCACTATCAAAGTGTATATACCACTCATTCTAGATTGAAGTACTGCCTGTACTGGTTGTAATATCGATAGATAACAAAATTAGCTCATAAATAAAGTTTAGATAATATTTGAATTCCATGCTTAAAATCCACAACATAATTGTTGAAAACATGAAAATGGTTGCAAAAGTACTGACTAATGGTGGTTTGGTTCGCTCTCGCCTCTCATATCTTCACCAACAGCAACAACATATGAACCTGAACCTACACATGAACCAGTCATGGAATTTCTACGAGATCCGGATGAGTTCAACATTAAATTCGAACTTATATTTGAGATGGAGAATTACCAAGCCATAGTCGGTCCTCTTCTAAAGCAATTGGCAAGTACCAGAGCCCGACTCTTCTAATGCAATTGGCAAGTAACAGAGTACAGAGGGCAGAGGCAACAACAACAACACATAGCAGTGACAGAGCCTGGTTACCGTGTGCGGCCTGGCGGCCTGTGGCTAATCACCCACCCACGCAATCAGCTACGGCCATGCACCCATGCAATCAGCTACGGCCAGGCAGCACAAGCAGCTGCGGCTTGTGGCTAGCCGGCTAGGCCTAGGCGGGCGCAGGGCGCCGGGCGGCAGTGGCACCGTGGTGGGCGGACTGGCGTCCGCCATCACGGATTCAGGGGCTCAGGCGCGGCGGCCGGAGCTTAGCGGGGTGGAGTGAGGACTAGCAGGGGCGGATTTGGGCCTAGGGCCACGGCCCTAGCCGTGGCCCAAAAACTCTTTATAGTATATGTAGTTCTCTGGCTTGGTTTTAGGTATTGGGCCAAATGTTACAGACTTCCGGCCCAGCAAAGAGAGAGGAAAGAGATAGAGAGTAACCAACAGCCCACACGACTTGCGAGCGGCCGAGTGCGGCTCCCGTCCAACTCCCGTTCATCGTTCTTGCTTCCCTCCACAATCCGGTCTCTTTGTCAGGCACTCGAGCTCGATGCTGCTAACCCTAGCCGCCGGCTGCCGTCCTCCGCCGGATGCTAGTCCTCACTCCACCCCGCTAAGCTCCGGCCGCCGCCCTGAGCCCCTGAATCCATGATGGCGGACGCCAGTCCGCCCACCACGGTGCCACTACCGCCTGGCGCCCTGCGCCCGCCTGGGCCTGGCCGGCTAGCCACAGGCCGCAGCTGCTTGTGCTGCCTGGCCGTAGCTAATTGCGTGGGTGCGTGGCCGTAGCTGATTGCATGGGTGGGTGATTAGCCACAGGCCGCCAGGCCGCACACGGTAACCAGGCTCTGTCACTGCTATGTGTTGTTGTTGTTGCCTCTGCCCTCTGTACTCTGTTACTTGCCAATTGCATTAGAAGAGTTGGGCTCTGTTACTTGCCAATTGCTTTAGAAGAGGACCGACTGTGGCTTGGTAATTCTCCATCTCAAATATAAGTTCGAATTTAATGTTGAACTCATCCGGATCTCGTAGAAATTCCATGACTGGTTCATGTGTAGGTTCAGGTTCATATGTTGTTGCTGTTGGTGAAGATATGAGAGGCGAGAGCGAACCAAACCACCATTAGTCAGTACTTTTGCAACCATTTTCATGTTTTCAACAATTATGTTGTGGATTTTAAGTATGGAATTCAAATATTATCTAAACTTTATTTATGAGCTAATTTTATTATCTATCGGTATTACAACCAGTACAGGCAGTACTTCAATCCAGAATGAGTGGTATATACACTTTGATAGTGGCCCTAGGCGTCAAAATTGACGAGCTCCGCCATTGAGGACCAGCGTCCGGTGGAGGACGGCAGCCGGCGGCTAGGGTTAGCAGCATCGAGCTCGAGTGCCTGACAAAGAGACCAGATTGTGGAGGGAAGCAAGAACGACGAACGGGAGTTGGACGGGAGCCACACTCGGCCGCTCGCAAGTCGTGTGGGCTGTTGGTTACTCTCTATCTCTTTCCTCTCTCTTTGCTGGGCCGGAAGTCTGGAACATTTTGCCCAATATCTAAAACCAAGCCAGAGAACTACATATACTATAAAGAGTTTTTGGGCCACGCCTAGGGCCGTGGCCCTAGTGGCCCTAGGCCCAAATCCGCCCCTGCTTGGGCTCACTAATCACCTGGCCCATATGTCAATTGTGAATCGAATAGGACGCATTCTTTTGAATTAACCTGGTATAAATAAAAGAAAGGAAATTCAAGGGATAGGTTTTTTAAGAAGAAATTCAAGAGATAATAATAAGTACGAGGAGTTTTTTTTTTGACAAGATAAGTACGAGGAGTTGGGGAAGCAATTCCCTCAAACGACCAGCAGGCCTCCTGTGTCACACTGCGTGACAAGCCGGTCCACTCAGGCGTTACGCGGGCCAGGCCGCACGGCCCTCACGGCTTAGGTGGCACCAGTCCAGCAGCTTGTTCCACGAACGGCCTAGCGGAACAGTCACCGGGAATGCCGACTTGGGCCACGTTCACAGCAGCCAAGCAATGACGGCCCGTCATGTTAAAAATTCATTACACTTTGTAAAATCGATACCTCTAATCTATATATCTATATACCTGTTTCTCAAAAAAATATCTATATACCTATACTTACCTAATATAATAATAAAGAGGCAAAATTTCTGCCACAAATAAATTTTCGTGCAACCTAATAATTGTAAAGTGGCTCGGTTTCCGTAATCATGCAACTTTTTTTTTCCTAAAGTCAATTCTGTGTCCGTCCGATCCTACGTGTTCCCTTCGATTTTGGTCCAATAAATAAATCATATTTTTTTTCTTTTCCTACGTTGGTTCCTGTACGTTTTAGTTTCACCTACAATTTATTTTTGTTTTGGGTCTTTTCGTTGTTTATTGGTTGTTTGTTTATCCGCTCAGGTTATCTTTTTCTTTCTCCAGTAAAATAAATAATAAACAATCAATATAATATTATGGATACTTAAACCATTGACTTTTTGCAATCTCAAAGAAAATAAAGATTTCTAATACCAAATTGTAATGTCTTATTGAAATCTAGATTAGCCGATAGTTCAACTAATCAAAACATGAACTGAAATCTTGAGCACTTTATTACTTATCTAATCCAGTCTAAATAAATATATCACTACACACCACAGTGAGGGCTAGCATGTGAAAAGTTGAGAGATGTCTCCCATCATAATCATCACTGGATAGACCAATCTTCGACACGTCGGTAACTAACTCCTTGTTGATAAATTTTTATGGGTCCTCAATGGTCACAGAACTCGATATTTCATTATACCAGTACCAGCACATATATAGAACAAAAATTAAAAGTTATGATGTATTTATATATAATTATTTATGTGCTCTGCAGTAGGAGAAAAAACCATCAAAATTGTATTTTAGTTCAATATAGGCTTAATAGTTATTGTCATAGTTGCCAACAATAAATTATATTATAAATATCATGGCCATCACAAAATAAATTGTAACTTTAAATTTTTGAATTTATAAATGGTGAAACATAAATAGTACGTACCATTCTTATTGTCGTTCCCATAAATATTTAATAGGTTTTTTCTCCCATCGCAACGCATGGGCATATTTGCTAGTATTCATAATTGGTTTAAGATCAACTCCAAGCAGAGCCTCTATATATTATTCCTTATTGATAGAAAATAGAGATTTTAGTGAAAATACCCTCTAACAGCTTCTTTAATTTGATATTTAAATATTGGCATCCTCTATTCTGAATCTCGCTAGCTAAAGATGGAAAACAGGATTGTTTACTTAGAGTGTGCACAAGATACAGAAAAAGTTGTTGAGCAGTGGAAAGATATAGAGAGCGACTTCTGTTCAAATGGCTCTTCAAATTTAAAGATTGAGTTTAAGAAAGACTCCCGGAGATGCTCTAAGGTTTGAAAATTTTGTTGAGGTTATCACTAATTACAAGTTCGAAAGTATCACAAATTTGTAGGATTTTATGGATGATTTTAGCATAGTTGGACGAACAAAATACATGATTATCACATATGCCTAGAAATGAATCTGTTATTTATTTTGAAGTTTTGGAATTCAAACTTAATTTTCATCCGTAAATACCCCTATAACTAATGTAAATAATGGAGACTACCTTACAGTGGAGTTGATTCGTTGTTTTATATCCTATTGAGTTTCCGTTTTGCTCTTGACCTCCGGATCCTCGCATGTCATTATCAGCCTAGCTTATCAGTTATGATACAATATTTTTCTCTCACAACAAATCAGCCAACAGTACTCTCAGTCATGGCTTAATTATCAGCCAAGCGAACAAGGCGTAAGATAATTAAACAATATTATGATGGACAAGTATTGTCAAATATGACATTGAAGTAGGTTATGACGACTTTGTGTTGGGCTCTCTGACACCTGCTAGATATTCTTCATTAATCTATACCAGCTATTAGAAAATGTCATAAATGGAATGATTTAGTGACAAATTTGCTTTGTTCTCATAGCGAAATCGTCATAGAAAGCCATGTTTGTTGTTGTGCTAGAGCATATGCACCTCGAGCGTGAGCTCGCCATCCGGTTTCTCCACACTCCTCCCATTGCTACTGCTTTTGTATTTTTATTATGACGCTGCACCTCTCGTGGCTGGCCCACCTAGCCGTCATGGGCTGATATAGAGAATCAGTCCAGCCCACTTTTCCTTTGCATGGACCATTCTGCAACATATTGATTAGTGTCGTGACAGCACTTCTTGCATTTTTCGCATCTGCTCTCCCTCCTCCATGCATGATGCACCCTTGCCTGCTGCACTCCGCCGCCTACGTACCCCGCTACACTGATAAGCTCGCTCACCCCATGAACTCCCTCCCACGGATGGTGAACTCACCCACCCATTCAAGCATCCCTCGGCTCAAGCTCAAACTTAGCTAGTAGTAACAACGATTCTGAGCACCTACCTCCATCATCGAGCTCGCTCCATCGCTCGAGCTTCATCTTTGCTAGTAACTAGCTTTTTGCTCGAGCTCTACTTGTGGGAGCACCCTGTACAGGGGTGAATCCAACAGTGGGGCAGAGGTGTTTGAGCCCCCCTACCATTGCTGGCCATTGTATCCCCCTCCTTAGCCTCCGCCAAAAGTTTCTTCCATGGATGCCCTGTGAGAAACTGCTAAAGCTAGAGTGAGGTTAAAGCTAGAGGGTCTTGGGCTAACCAATCCAATTTGAGACAATAAAACTAAACACCCAGTAGTAGCACTTGGCAGGCCAAGGCCCAATCCCTTGTGCTCAACCTTTCTAGTCTCTAGACTAACCCAACCCTAAGCATAGCACGGTGGCTTGCGGCAGACGATGTTAGATTATTTAACTAAAATATGGCCCCTGAATGAGAGCAAATTATTCTTATTATTAAATGTCTTAGTGTGATGGTTGCCAGACTTCAAGAATAAGAATGATGAGCTGAAATGCCCTCTCCTCTCTCTTCAAATCAAATTAGTATGTGTATTAAGACCCAAAGGTCAATTGCTTGTGTGTTACACGCATGCATTGCATGCATAAATGAATGTGGATTAGTGGCTGCATGTAAGTTACTAGATAGAAGCAATATCAATTGGCCATGGATTAATCACTATGAAGTCATTAGCTTAAAGAAACGGTTGTTTTAGTGCTGCCACCGATGGAATAGGATGCACCAAGCATTATCATGCATGTGCATGTCGGTTGGAGTATCTAAATGCATGATGTATGGCGTTTTCTCATCCTACCTACGGCTTGTGAGCTTTGAAGGCCTCATTCGCTTATGTTGAAAAACAAGTTGAAATACTGTTCCGGCTGATTTTTTGTGAGAGAAAAATACTGTTTCGACTGAAAAAACAAGCTGAAAAGTATGGATTATAAACCGGCTGAACAGGACCATATATAAATAGAAGAAGGCTACAAGTGAAGAGATGGTTCCCATTAGAGAAAAGGTTACGGATGACACACATGGAAGTATTATAGTTCTTTTATCATCAAGAGAACGAGTGAGGTAAGAAGGAAGAGGGGAGAGAAATATTTCCAAGATGCAAGGAGCAAACATGGCGCAAGGTGGGTTTGTTTTGTTTAGCACATGAACGGTCTATTTGTGCTATGCACATATGTAAAGGTGTTTTATTTTGGTTAAATCAATTTGTGCTAATACGATTCTTTAAGCTTCCCTGAAATGTTTTAGCTTACAGACGAAGGGTGCGTTCCTGTGTTAGAGCGTTGTGTGGCGTCGGGTGCAAGCACTGCAGTAGCTGCGGCAGCACGCGGTGGGGTCGCAGCTCGCGAGTGTACGATGAGCAAGCAATCACATCTTCACTTCCATGCATTCAAACCATGTAGAAATCATTCAATGTGTGTCATTCAAGATTGTGTAGACCGCTTAAAAGAATTGTTACTGCCAGAACTTCTCAAGCCTTTGATGGGGTTAAAAGGTCGGGTCTTATCTGGAACTTGTTGGAAGGTTTCTCTGCCTCTTCTTTAGACTTTTTTTCCCCTTTTTGGTTGTTGGCATTGGTATCTTGTGCCTGTGCTGGTGTTGCGAGTGGGATGGTGTTGTTAGAGTTTGTCCTAGTCGTCGTACGTAGTTCTTTGTTTGCTGTTTACGTTGTATATGGCTATGGCGTATGCATGCATAACACAATTTGCAAACAAAAAGATGCGTGTGTGTATCATAAGGTAGCAGCAGTGAACACAGTACAAACCGGGTCCTCCTCTCCAAAACCGTACGGAGACGGATCGGGGGAGGAGCGATCAAGCGTACATGTGGAAATAAAAACAAAACAGCAGTCTCTCACACACACGTGGACGTGCACGCTACGATGCAGGCGTATCACAGCGTACACGACGACACGTACGGACGGTGAGATTTTTATTCAGTAGTACGTATACAGCAGTAGACGACTCATCCATCATGCGTAGATAGGTACTCATGAAGTCATGGATCGATGCTCCGGTGGCGCCGACGGCGGAATCGCCGCCGCCGCCGTCGTCGTCTAGCTAGGTTTAGTTCACCCTGCATGGATCATGCATGGAACGGAAGAGAACCACAAATCAAACGACGTACGTACTTGTTGATCGAGTTAGATGACTTGACTTGGACCGTACGGTTGTACGTACCTGGAGCAGTCGATGGAGGTGCTGATGGTGTAGGGGATGCTGACGCCGCACTTGGAGGGGATGTTGGCGGCGTTGCTGGGGTTGAGGCCGCTGACACGTCCGGCGGCGCTCTTGAGGCAGTTGCAGGCGGCGCGCTTGTCGGCGGTGCTTTGGGCGGCGGAGTTGAGGCTCCTCACGCCGCTGCAGCAGGCCGCGGAGGGACTGCTGCCAGAGCCGCGGGCGTAGGCGAGGCAGGGGCCGATCGCGGAGCTCACCTGCCCGCACGTGACGGCGGCCTCCGAGGTCGTCGCCGCCGCCAGCAGCACCGCGGCCACGACAGCGATCGCCACGAGCTGCATGCTGCGAGCCATGTCGACCTCTCTTGTGTGCTGAGTGCCTGACTGTGTGCTAGTGCTAGCTTTGGAAATTGGAATGTAGTGAGATCGAGCAAGTGCTAGCTGGTGAGGAGAATGTGCAGTGGAATGTTGCTCCTTAAATAGGCTTGCGATCGAGCTGTGAGCTACAGTAGCTAGCGATGGCTGATGACAGATGTCATGCATGGTGTGCATGCAGTTTCTTTCGGTGGAACATCATCATCGTACAGTTAAGAGCTGGGCTGGAGGTAGTTGGGTGTTGGAGGCAGGAGGCAGATGGAGGATGTGGATGGACATACCCATACAGATGCAGTGGTTAGTGGAGGCAGATCGAGTGAATTCATTAACAGCAGCAGCAGCAGCAGCAAACTTAATAAATAGTAGCTAGCAGCCGCCTAACACGACTTATTAGGGCCATTTAATCTCATCATCCGCCTCACTGTTTAATCGAATGTCCTGGATGGTCTCCCACAGGCTCACAAAATCTGAGACCTCATCTTGAGGATTAGGGCGGTATATGTGGCCAATCCATCTATTGTCTTCCAAAGCTTTTTGAACTGTGAATATTTTTTACACCGAGTCTTTTGATATAACAGGGGTGCAATTGCCTTGGCCGATGTTTCATTGATCTAGGTCGATGTCCAGAAAGAGGCTAGTTTTTCATTGCCTACGGTGACTATAGTTGATGAATTGAAGAGCCCGTGATCAGATTTGTCACAAGGAATCTCCATATTGCTCCACGCTCTTTCCTTTTGTTTCCACTTAAACCATAACCATCTCAATCGGAGAGCTCTAGTAAACCTCTCTACTTCGAGGATCGCTGTTCGCCTTGGGAAGGCAGGAGTTGGGCCAGTTGATCAACGAATGTCCTCCAATGACGTTCTCGGGTGTTTCTCCTTGCCAAAGAAAACTACGCCGCCATACCCTGTCGATTCTTTAGAGTAGCCATTGCTGCATGTTAGGGGAGCTTATATTCATATGGGCCAAGTCCCACAAGAAGAGGCCCAACTAGTGCCATCAGAGTGACATGTAAAACCCAACCTCACTAAGGGGGTGTTTATAAATTGTCGTTGTCAATATATAGGGGGTGTTTGGGACTGCTCCGCTCCCGTTTTTGCAGCTCCACCGTGAAGTTGTGGAGCAGGTGGTACCGTTTGGCACACAGCCTAGCTTTAGCTCTAGGAATGGGCGGTTTACATGCAAATGGTCCATTATATCCTTGATTGAAATTGCACTTGATATTTTTCGAGAAAAATAGAAAATAAATGAGAGAAAATTTGTTGGGGCTACATATTTGTTATACCTTTCTGGGATATAAGTGTATGCTTGCTTTTACTAATTGAAATATGATGTTAAAATACTTATATTAAAAACATATATTACAAAACATAATAATTTAAAAACATTGACATATATATATATATATATATATATATATATATATATATATATATATATATATATATATATATATATATATATATATATACATCCATGTATGTACTATACTCTAAGCTAGGCTTCGAATGCATTAACCTGACGTGCATGCCAGAAAAATAAAAAAATACATGGCCATTAGAATTACCACGTAACCGGTATGTGAACATGCATGCTAGAGAAATAGGAAAAAAAAAACTATGGCCACTAATCAGGTGTGCGTACGTGAGATAGGCTCGGAAAGCAAATTGGTTCTTGCGTTAACGAGTGGCAAGTGTGGGTAATTTCTTTCTAACTCCATGAGGAGGTATAAAAGTCTAAATCATGGAGTACCTCTTGAGGTGATCCACAAAAAATGTGGAGTTGGTTTTAAACTCCACCTTTTTCTTGGAGCAGAATTCTTGGAGTTAAGAGTGTTTGGCAATGCAGAGCTGGAGCAGAGCTGCGAAAACGGGAGCGGAGCAGTCCCAAAGACCCCCATAGTGCCATGAGCATGAGGGCAAGGGGTCCCTTCCTTCCCACTCTTATTCTGCAAACCCTAATATGTGATAGCATCTGACGAGCTTTGGAGATGTCCAGTTTTACAAAGAGTAGTGTTGACTTTTTTGTGCAAAAGTTGAATCACTTTTTGTACATTAAAGAAATTGTCATGTATAAACCTTTTCTTGATGAATGCATTCTGAGCATGTGAAACCAGCTCATTCATATATGGAGCTAGTCTGTTTGTAAGGATTTTTGTAATGATTTTTACGAGAATGTTAATTAGGCTAATCGGTCTATACTCGGACATTGTTTGTGCTTCCTCCTTCTTAGCGAGTAGAACTATATTTGCTTCATTCAACGGCTGCATTTTTTTTGTTTATGTGATTGTCGTTCTTGATTGTCTCCCAACTCTGCTTCTAGAAGATACCGATAAGGTCCTGGGTCTTTTTCTTTTTTAGACAAGGGAACAAAGTTCCAACTTCTACCATTTGGGAATGATACACAACTATGTGTCATGATACAAAAGTGCTATAAGGCAAACAAACCCAAACAGGAAATAAACACAGAGTTTAGCTCAACTGATATAGCTTTTTTTAGCGGAAGCTCCTTGATTATGCTAAGTAGCTCTTGCTCTGTAATAAACGACATGTCCATTAAGGTTATGCAAAGAGTAACCCCATTTCCCAACTGATTGACTACGTCCTTGTTCTTGTTCCTACAGCTTTGGCGAAGAACTCAACAGCGACCTTGTTTTACAACGTTGAGAGACCCCCTCTAACTGTGAATTATGCTTATATATGTTTTCCTTCGCCCGACATTTGCGTGTAGTTGGGAAAAACGAGTATTAGTATATCATTTCTGTATCTAGGTCGGTCGAGAGTGTTGTTTCACCATTGCTTTCTGTATTGTGGTCAGACCCAAAATTAAAGGTTATTGTTGAAGCTTTTCCTAGCGTAAGATAGCGCCTGTGTCACCCACCCGCACGGGCGGCTCGGGCGACAACCCTAGCCGCCGCTGCCACCAACCACCACCACATCACCTGCCCTCACCGCCACCGGAGGGTGCGGCCGGGAGGCCCGTGCGGCCCCCAAGGACGGCGGCAGCGAGGCTCTCGCTTAGGAAGTTCGCGACCACCTCTGTGCGGAGACGGAGCTCAGCGACCGGGACGACCAAGCGGGCGGGCGCGGCTGGTCTGGCAGGCGGCCGCACCAGGACGGCGTTGCGGGCCACGAGATGGTGAACGCGTTGCGGGTGGAGATCCGGTGGCCCGGGGGCTGGAGGCGCCGTTGGGGGCTGCTGCTTGCCGTTTTGGTGGCGGTGGCTCCGGGTAGCAGATCCGACGCCCTGGCAGCCAGATCCGGTGCTCTTGTCTTCCTCGCGATGGTGGTGACTACTCCGGCGGTCGGCTCGTGGATCCACGACCACGACATCTGGATCCGGTGAGGATGAGGCCGGTCTAGTGAGGGCCGGTCTCCTCCGCGCCTGACTGCTGCGGTGGCTGGCGTAGCGGAGAGGCCGTGACCATTGCTGTACACGGGGTTGAGGTGCCACGGCGAAAGCTTTGCCCTCTGGGGCCGATGACGGCGACGTCTTTAGACGTCGTTTTCTTCCTTGGAAGCGTCAATCGATCGATCATCTTCCCTTTGTGCAGCTTGTCTTCCCTGGGTGAAAACTTTGATCTTCTGGTCAAGCGACGGCGGCGCCAGTGGCATTGCATTCCTCCTTGGAGGCGTCGTTTTGGAAGCTAGTGCTCGGTCAATCTGCTGTAACGGCCAGCGTCGTGGCGAGAAAGGTGGAGGCCTAGTTGAGGATTCAAGTTTGCGGTGTCGACAACGGAGGAGGGTGGTCAGGAAGAGGGTGTTGGCGTGGCGATTGGAGGGCCTTGCATCTGCTTGGCAGTGGAGGGTGACAGTTTGGTGGGGGCCGCACGCCGGTTGCGACCACAAAGTTGGCGAGGAAGCCGGCGTGGGAGATGGTGGCCAGCAGATTTGAGTTGCCGAGATGACCTGCGTGGTATGGCGGCGGACAGTCTCGCACTGTGGCGGCTGTTTCCGGCGTGAGAAGGTGTTCTGACTGGCAGCTGGAGGACGTATGTGGCACTTTTATCCTTGATGAGACAACTAGGTGCAACGCATTGGCACGAACCTAGTATATATATAAAAGCATAGGTACTTTTGAATACAAATATCTAGTTACATCAATTTCCTACCATAAAATTGCAAGTATTTGGTTAAAACCATGTCTAACAAAACATGAGCTTTGGAATGGAGGATATATATCATATAGGTGCATACGTTTAGTAGTGCTTTCGTTTTAATTTATAGGTCATTTTGATTTTTCTAGATACACAAATTTTATTATGTATCTAGACAACTTTTTTGAAGTATCTAGATATATAGTATATAGTATATATCTAGACAGTGGTGGATTTAAGATTTTATCACAGGGTATGCCGCTTAAAAAAATTTCGTGATGCACAACAAATGTTGGAGTGCAGACTTTGTAAAGTGGACACGGCACTATGCATAGTTACCAATTTCCATTCCATTTCATGGTGTGTATATCTCACAGGACACAACAAGATGGGATGAAAAAATTGCAAAATAAAGGATGAAATGTATTATTTATAGTTATAATATCTAGTGGGGATTGAAAAAATAAAAATAGAGATACATGAGGTCTCATGGGACACAACAAGAGAGGATAAAAAATAGAAAAACTAAAGAATGAAGTATATTATCTATACTTAATTTTAAAGGGGTCAAAAGATCAAAAGAAAATGGAAATTTAGAACGGCGTTGTACGTACATAGCCGCAAAGGAATGCAAAATGGAAAATAAAAACAAAAATGTGAGGCTGCCACGGATTGAACCTGTGACCTCTGGATTTTAGAACAAGAGACTTACCACTGGGACAAGAGTACGAACTAATAATCTTTGTTGCAAATATCTCTATCTAAAGAGATATAATCCATGTTAAGTAGTCCATGGCTGCTCCACAAGGTATGCCATGGCCCACCTGGCATACCCTGTGGGTCCGCCCCTGTATCTAGATGCATAAAAAAATTAGGTAACTAGAAAAGCAAAAACAATCTATAATTTAGGACAGATGGTGGTAATATACATCTTTTGCTACCAAGCCCCTCAACGCAGCACACAGCTCTGCTTTCTAGTTTTTGTCTTGTGTATTCGTTTCATCAGATGAATTAGGTATTTGAAGAGTAGTGCGTGTCGTCGTCTCATGAGAAAAACGTGCCAGCTAGGTGCTCGTTTTAATTTCCACCGTGTGAGTACTTTTTTCACAAGTGACGAGCGAGTTAATTAAATAAAACCATTTTAATTTTTTCAAATCACAATCCCGTCTTCAAATCCTCGAGTCTGCAATCCAGTTTTCCGTTAGGTAACTCCCTTGACCAAGCGTTTAGGAGTAGCAAGCACTTAAATAAAATTGGTAAAACCACTGGTGCAGATATATAGCGAATGAAGCAGAATCGAATGTCATTTTTTTCCTCAAAAATATAAGACTTGTGCATCAAAGTCATTTTTTTTCTCAAATATGTAAAAGACTTACATATATCGTTGTATTAAAGCAGAAGAAGAGTTGCGTCCATCACCTCTGGGTCAACGACACCGCCACGCCTACTCTGCCTTGTCTTACTACTCACTGATGAACAAACAACCAAAATTGACACCGCCACGCCTACTCTGCCTTGTCTTGCTACACACTGATGAACAAAACAACCTAGGAGCTGTTTGGTTTGCATCCGGTAAACGTAAACGTGAACGGTAATGGAAGACGCCGTTCGTGTCCGTAAAGGAATTGGATAAACAGCGAGACGGAGATCTTCATGCTCGGCGCCGCTGCGTGTCTGCTTCGAGTGGGAACTCGAGATGCAGCGTTGTTGATGGAGTTGAGGATGCACGCCGCGGCCAGTTGCATCCACCTCGTTCTCGTCCATGGCGGGAGGCTGGTCTGCGAGTCGCTCATCATCTCGCAGTAAGTCGACGAGGCATTCGCTGGTGCCGGAGCAGATGGCCGCGGCGCTCGCCTAGCTCGATGAGGCCATCACGGTGTGCAGCAAGTGACAGTGTTTCTTCGCCGGCGACGACATCGTCCATGGACGTCCGGAATTTCTGGGCAGCGGAGTGGATCACCGCACAGACGGCCTCGACGAGATGAGAACACCTGGGGTTGCGGCGTGGGCGGCGCGGTTCTGCAGGCCAAGATTGGAGAAGGCAGAGAGGATGGGAAGGGGTGGAGTTACGCTAGGACGCGAAGAGGCAGTGGGGATGGGCGGCGCCGGCGCTGGGAAAGAACTGGACGAAGACGTCGTGGGGAAGATGAGGCGAACAGATTACGGCCAGGTTTGTGCGGTATCAGATTTCTCTTGGCGTGATGCGTTTACAGTGGAAGCAAAACAAACAGAATCTAACGTTATCAGTTGCCACCGTAATCAGATGCCGTTACAAATCATCCAACCAAACAGTACGCTAAATTGAGCGCCCCTCTCCGCACCTATTGCTCTGTGGGGGGGGGGGGGGGGGGGGGGGGGGGGGGGGGGGTGTGAACCGTTCCGGAAGCTAAGGTTCTAGATTCGACCGAATTAGTCTAAATTTCGGCGAAATTCGTCCATTTTGGTGAGGTCCGAAATGAATTTTACGCTTTACATTCCGAAATTTCACCGAATTGGGACCGAATTTTTTCCCAAAACGAATCCCAAAACCTTGCACGGAAGCGGCGCGCGTTCTGCTCTTGGCCTCTTGCCTGCATATATAACAACAATAATTTGCAAACAAAAGGTGTGTGTGTATCAAAAGGTAGCAGTGATCGAACATAGTACAAACTATGGTCTCCTCCAAAACCGTACGGAGAACGGATCAGAGGAGAGCGAGGAACGTCGTACATGGAACTAAATACAAACACCGCACACACACTGCATGCACTCAAAAATAAACCCAACAACAAGCAAAAGGGCATCTCTCTCTCACACACACACGTACGTACACACGGACGTACGTACACGCTACGATGCAAGCGTATCACAGCGTACACGACGACACGTACGTACATACGGAGAGATTTTTATTATTCAGTAGTACGAAGTAGCAGTAGACAACTCATCATCACGCGTAGATAGATAGATACTCATGCATGGTCGGTCGATGCTACGGCGCCGACGACGACGGCGGAATGGATCATCGATCATGCGGCCATCGTCGTCGTTTAGGTTTAGCTCACACCCTGCATAATCATTGAACGATTTCAGTCAAAACATGCATGCATGCAGCTATATACATATGCAAGAGGTAATTGATGCATGCTGCATGCATATATATGTACATACTTGGAGCAGTCGGTGGAGGTGCTGATGGTGTAAGGGACGTTGACGCCGCACTTGGAGGGGATGCTGGCGGCGTTGCCGGCGTTGAGGCCACTGATGCTGCGGGCGGCGCTCTTGAGGCAGTTGCAGGCGGTGCGCCTGTCGGCTGAGGTGCGGGCGGCGTTGTTGAGGCTCCTGACGCCGCTGCAGCAGCCCGAGGAGGGCGCGGAGCCCTGGCCGCGGGCGTAGGACAGGCACGGGCTGATGGCGGAGGTCACCTGCCCGCAGGTGACGGCGGCCTCCGAGGTCGCCGCGAGCAGCACCACCGCTGCCACGACGGCGATCGCCACAGCAAGCTGCATGCGAGCCATGTCGATGCTCTGGGTGCTGAGTGCCTGGGTGTGTGCCTGCTGACTGTGTGCGACTGTGTGCTAGTGCTAGCTTTTGGAATGCAGTGAGAGCAGCAATTGCTAGCTGGTGAGGAGAATGCAGTGGAATGTTGCTCCTTAAATAGGCTTGTGATCTACTCCTAGCTACAGTAGGTTGGGATGGCTGATGACAGATGTACATGCATGGTGTGCATGCAGTGTTTAGTTTCTAGGCGTAATTTTTTTTTTTGTCATATTGGATGTTTCATGTGATGTCGGAAGGGGCTTTTGATACTAAAAAAACTAATTACGGAACTCGCCTGTAAACTGCGAGACAAATCTAATGAGCCTAATTAATCTGTCATTAGAGCATGTGTTACTGTAGCAGTTTAGTGTCTAATCATGGCCTAATTAGGCTCATGAGATTCGTCTAGCAATTTACAACTAAACTGTATAATTAGTTTTTTAATTTCGTCTATATTTAATCCTCCATATAAGTGCTGCAACTATTCGACGCGACACTTTTAGAATTTTAAACTTTGATCTAAACAATGCCTGACTCAGTCGGTGGATGCACATCATCATCTTCGTTTCCTTGGACGGTATCGTCGCCATCCCCATCCGTGGAAGTTAAGAGCTGGGCAGGAGGTGGTTGGTTGTTGGGAGGAGGCAGATGGATGTGGATGCACATAAACATACAGATGCAACAGTGGTTAGTTGAGGCAGGGTGAATTCATTAGAGCAAGCCTAATAATACAGTAGAAAGATCTTTGCAGCTTTCTTTTAGTCTATCCTTACATTAGTTACCTCTTCATTATTAATGCATGGCTCACTTGTCTCTCTTATAAAGTTTTTCGGTTCTTGTGTCTAAGTCGGCTGTAAGCTTACAGTTCACCTTTCTTCTCTCCTCTTCTCTCTCCTGTCTCCTCCACCTCAGCATTCAGTCGGCTTGCTCTTAGCAGCAGCACTAGCAACTTCAATAGCAGCCGCCTAACACGACTTAGAGCGCAGGGTGATGGAGGCAACCGGCAGCACGTACGTGCTGTTGATGCAGTTGGAGGCCGCGCGCATTCATCACTCTCTCTCTAAGTATGTCAGTGTGAGGTAGTTTGCAGTTGGATCTGGAGCCTTGTTTAGATGCACTTTAAAAGTTAAAATTTTTTTACTTTTTTCATCACATCAATCTTTGGACCCATGCATGAAGTAGTAAATGTAGGTAAAAAAAATAACTAATTACACAGTTTAGTTGGAAATCACGAGATGAATCTTTTGAGCCTAGTTGGTCCACGATTGAACAATATTTGCTAAATAAAACGAAAGTGGTACTATTCATCGGGTTCAAAATATTTGCAATCTAAACGTGGCTTGGGTGCTTATCGCACAATTAACACGTCAATAATCCATCCATCTGTCTAGATCTCCATGGATGCTTCCAGTAGTCTTCGTTAATTCCTCCCGCAACCAGAAGAACAGAGTTTGAGGACGGACGCGTACAGCAAGCAGTAATCCAGTGCAGGAGGTTACATGCACATTCAGAAATTAAAGTTGTCCAGCAAGCAAGGGAGCCCACATGTCGCTGTCTCGATCGGAAGCTCCGCCACGTACTACATGCATCCACGCCCCTACCTGCAAAGGCACAGGCAGACACCACCGACGGTTGCCAAAACTCGTACAGTCGTATGTCTGACGCACCAAAACCACATCCCTCGTTTTTTGTTCTTCAAAAAACAAACAACCTCGATCCGCTACAAACAAACAGAAAACTTGTTATTTTAGAAATTTTCTAATAGATTAGTGTGTACTAACTCAGATGAAATCTTGTATGGAAAGATTGGTTGACGCATGAGTAATAGGTTGCATGCATGCTAATATAGCCTTCCAAAGGCTAAACATATACCCCCAAATTTATGAGATATATATTATGAGATAATGGTAAATTTGTGGGGTAAATTTCAAATTCTTGATTAATATTTTCTTTGGAAATAGAAATTTATGAGATAATGGTAAATTTGTGGGGTAAATTTCAAATCCCAAATTGCTAGCCACTCGTACATAGGTATACTACATACAAAGCTTATGCAAGTCAACTTGTGAAAAGCAAGAAGAACAGAGAAACATGAACCGAATACATATGCTTATGCAACATGTACTATAGCTTTTAGCCTCTGCTTGGAACAACTCTGTTTAAGTAGTGGAGGAATTTTTTTTCATTGAGGGTCTGTTTGGAACATGGGAATTCTTCTATGTTCCTGCGTTTTTCCTGTGAAATTCAACTGATTCTTGTGAAATTCCTGTGTGATTCATCTGAAATTTATACGTTCCAAACAGGTCCTAATAGAGCTAGAGTTGCTTTAGAAAAAATATTGGGTTAAACAACTTCTCTTGTTTTTAAAAAACAATGAAACGACTATAATACCTTTTTATTTTTTTTTCTTGGCTGGCCGACCTAAAGCTGCGGGCCTCCTGGTCCTGGCCATGCAAAAGGCTCATGGCCTATTAAAAAAATTCTTCTTCTTTTATCTGGCCAGAATTCATTTCTTCACACGAGGAGCAGTAATTTCTTCACCCTTTTGCGGTAGACGAAGTCGCAGAACAGCTCCAGGTGCAATCGGAGGATCTGTACGAAACACACCTTAGTTGCATGTGAATGTTAATGCGCTCTCTGAATCTCTATCATTTTATCAGTATTTTCTTAAGTCATTTATGTTAACTTATACTCCTTTCATCCAGAAAAGAATAGAACCATAGCACAGTATCAGTATTTTGAGTTTGATTAACTGTATATATAGAAAGCGGTTAATATTTATGATATAAATTCAGTGTCATGAGATTTGTTTACGATATATATTTTCATATCATAGGCGTTAATATTTTTATCTCATATATTTGATAAACTTGTAGATAATTTTAAAAAATGCTTAGAATTACGTTCTTCTCGTGACGGAGTTCGTAATTTCGTAAAGAAGAGTTGTGGACGGAGCTTCCCGGCCCCGTTTGTGGGTGATACAAGGATGACATTACAGTTGACAGTGCTCGTCTCTTTATGCGACGGGACGTGACGATGCCCCAGCTGCATGCATGGATCAATCGTCAATCGATCGATCAACAATTACGTTTAGATGCACCCGAAAAGTTATAATTTTTCACTCTCTCTCTATCACATCAATCTTTAGATGCATGCATGCAATATTAAATATAGGTAAAAAAATAACTAATTATACAGTTTAATTAGAAATCACGAGATGAATCTTTTGAGCCTAGTTGGTCCACGATTGGACAATATTTGTCAAATAAGACGAAATTAATACTATTCATCGGGTTAGAATTTTTTACAATCAACTAGCCCTTAGTATAAAAAAGAGCCGATCGATCGACAGCTAAGCACGCACGCACGCACACGTACGCTTCTGAGCACGAGTGACGAAAGTAGCGAAAGTGCAACGTACAGGTACAGAGCGGCCATCAAAGTCTCTACTAGTGTACGAACGTCGTACATATGTGCATACACGCATGTATCCTTACGGAAATCATATCAAGATCATATCCTCTGACTGACTGACTGCACTGCACCCGGCACGTACCGTACGTGCTGAATACGTACAAGACTGATGCATGCTACGTGCGTCTAGGGTTAAAAATGGATCGGATACGGACGGATGTCACTGATATCGTATTTGTTTTTATATTTATGTCTGAATTCAGATTTGAATACGGATAGTATCAAAAATGTCGGACATGATATGATTGGATATCGACATCATAAATATGTGATTTAAATATTCGGATACGAATACGGTATCGGATGTTAAATATCCGGACTCGGATACGGACGGATTAAAACCTCTCTAAACGGATTCGGTCTTGAATACGGTCAGAAAATATCCGTACCGTTTTCTTCGCTGCGTGCGCCACTCCTCGGTACATCGTCACGTGTCCATGTTCCTGGACGAAGATCATAATGCATAGGGGTATGTTTTCAGATACATGCATGCATGAGACTCGATCGTGGTGCCACACATGCCTCTGCTTTGCTTTCCAATAATGCTCCAATTTTTTTTCCGATACCCTACATTAATTTGAGATGCCCATCCTATAGTATGTACAGTACCATTCCATTATAGCACCTACCTAGTACGTACTACTCGTACTTGCCTACTTGGACTAGCGCGCGCAAGTAGACGACAGTAAAATTCAAAAAAAAAAAAAGTAGACGACAGTACAGGACGCCCATACGGCCATAACAGCTCCGCTCACCAAGTCACCATTGTCCATGTCCTAGCTTTCGACGTGTTCGTGTACATATAATTTTTTTAATAATAATCTATATCCATACCCTAATTTTAATTAATAATAATGAATATTAAAAGAAGCAAAGTTCTTTCCCATCCCTCCCTATCCTATTAGTGCTTGAAGTTAAAAAAAATACCTTCACCAACGCGGCGGCACTTATTGTGTTGCGATGAAAGATAGAAATAATGCGTAATTAATCTCTCATCTTGTGATGAATCATGAGAAGAACATTTACCATCAGGGCCTCGTTTAGATGCTGAAAAGATTTCAACCCGATGAATAGTACCACTTTCGTCTTATTTGACAAATATTGTCCAATCGTGGACCAACTAGGCTCAAAAGATTCATCTCGTGATTTCCAACTAAACTGTGTAATTAGTTATTTTTTTTACCTACATTTAATACTTCATGCAAGCGGCTAAAAATTGATGTGATGGAGAGAGAGTGAAAAAACTTGGAATTTGGATGTAATCTAAACAAGGCCCAGATCTGCAATAGAATTAACAATCACATGCACAACAAAAATCCTCTCCAACCCGACCTTCCTGGCGAGCTCCCAAGCACCGCCGCCGTCGGCCGCCTCCCACACGCCGGCGCCCACCCCTTCCTCGCCCGCCTCCCCCTCCCCCTCCCCTCCTCCTCCGATCAACCATGCTCGGGACGCCACACACACTCCTCGTCGATGGTGCCACCGGCGGCGGTTGTCGCGCCGTCTCCCTCACCGGCACCCACCGGCGCCTTTGGCCTCCAGCCTCTGGTGCCCGCCCCGCAACCTCCGGCGACGGGGAAGCCCGGCGGGCCCGGATCTAGGGTTGCGCCGCCGCCACCGAAGCCGATCATTGCCCAGGCACCGGCGCCCGCCGTCCTAGTCGCGGGTGCGTCGGAGATGGGGGCCTCAGCGCCCAGCTCGCCGATGTTGGACGCCCATCGCCCATGGGGCTCCACTGCCATGGCCACCACCGACACCGGGCCCGCCCACGTGGGATCCGCCGCTCCAGCGCCTCCGTGGGACTCCCGGCCGCCCGCGACGTCGCTGACGCCAGAATCCGCCGCCACGGACGCCACCGTCAGCAGCACCAGCTTCGTGGCCGTCCCTGTGGGATCCGGAGCTCCAGCCCCTCCGCGGCCATCCACGCCGCTGAGGCCAGGCTCCGCCACCGCCTCTGCTCCGGCCGCCCCCGCGGGATCTAGCACTGGAGCGCCTCTGCAGATCCCCTCCCCGTCCCTACCGCCGCTGACGCCAGGATCCACGCTCTGACCGACCGCAGCTCCGTTGTACACATTCACAAATTAAAGGAGCAACAGTGGTAGCGATTAAGGGTGTGTTTAGATGGGTGTGTAAAATTTTTGGAAGCATAGTAACTCTTTCGTTTGTATTTGGTAATTAGTGTTCAATCACGGACTAATTAGGTTCTGAAGATTCGTCTCGTGATTTACAACCAAACTGTGTAATTAGTTATTTTTTATCTATATTTAATGTTCCATGTATGCATCTAAAGATTTGATGTGACGGAGAATCTTGTAAAATTTTTAGAATTTTGAAGGAAGTGAACACACCCTAAGTTGTCCAGCAAGTATGGGAGCCCACATGTCGCCGTCTCGATCGAAGCTCCGCCACGTACTAATGCATCCCGTCCCCTACCTGCAAGGGCAGGAACCACTGCACCGACGCTTGCCAAACCTCGTATGTCCGACTGTCCAAAACCACATCTCTCAATTTTTTTTTTATTCAAAAACAAACATCTTTCGACCACTAGAGCAGAATACTGCTACCTCGATCCGTTCCAAAAAAATTACTATACGGTGTGTTCACTTCTCATGCAAATCCAAAATATTTCCTCTTCCACTCATTACATCGAATCTTTGGACGCATGTATGGAGCATTAAATGTAGGTAAAAAAGATAACTAATTGTATAGTTTGTCTGTAAATGTCAAGACGAATCTTTTAAGCCTAGTTAGTCCATGATTGGACAAATTTTGCCAAATAACAACGAAAGATGCTTCAGTAACTTTTCACTCACTTTTCACCAACTGAACACACCCATTATTTTACAAAATCTCGAATAGATTAGTGTGTTTTTTAGATAATAATGGAAAGAGTATCCGGCTTCATATCTCCGTTGAAGAGGGATCATACCCACTTCTTTCTACTAACATAAAACACTGGATAAACAAAGTTCTGGTAAGAAAATAACTCAAAACCTAATTCTAAACAAAGAAGGCCATTCATAGGACACAAAGAGACTTATTGCCACGGCAAAGTTTGACAAGCCTCTACCATAAGCGCTTGTTGAGCCTCACACCGTTGCAATTGGGCCCAGAACTGAAGCCAATGGGTCCCACGGAATAACACCTGCAAAAGAGAATTAGGTCGACAATTGTAAAAAAAACAACATAATTTCTTGTTATCCAGATTGACCATAAAATGGCCACTGCACCAATCAGTGAGAGTGATCGAAAATTCTTATCTTTCCAAGAGTACCATCCATTAAATAAGTTATGGTTATTCTGAGGTGGTTTAAATCCTAACACCATATGGACTGCTCATAAAAACATGGCATGTGAGCAATAAAAGAAGAGATGTTGGATGGTTTCAAGTTTGCTATAAAAACGGGAGGACCTATTCCATTCCAATTCCTCTTTGCCAAGTTATCCTTAGTGAGAATAACCCCTCTTTTAAAGAACTAAATAAAGATTTTAATCTTCAAAGGGATCTTAAGTCGCCAAACTACTTGTGATACTTTTAAGCCATTACTGATTAGGTAGTTGTACATCGAGTTAACTGTGAATAAACCTGTTTTATGTAAAATCCAAACAAAACTATCAGTACCTTGTCGCAAGTTAATATTAGCCATCCTTGCTGCTAGGTGGTTCCACTCAAGTAGCTTGTTTCCACTAATGCCCTTCTAAACTCAACACTAAGTGGAACTGAGCTTAATACATCTCGAACCTTTGCTTGTTTCTTACTAACAATGTTGAATGAAGTTGGATATTGGGATTGTAGTGGTTGGTTCTCTAACCAGGTATCTTCCCAGAACCTGATTCAGTTACCATTCTTTAACGTGAAAGTTGCCAAACTCAAGAAAGTTTCTTTTCATGAGACATCCAAAAATGAGAGTCTCAAGCTTTTTTTTTCTGAACCTGTGACAAGGTTATATCTTTAATATATTTGTTCCTTAATAAGTCCTGCCAAATACCATGTTCAGTGCTTAATTTAAATATTAACTGACATGAGTTCTTATATGGAAAGATTAGTTGACGCATGAGTAATTGGTTGCATGCTTCTACCTTCCAAACTTCAAAAGCTACATATATACTCCCAAATTATGAGATACGTATATATTACTATGAGATAATGATGCATTTATGAGATAAGTTTTTTTAAAAAAACGGAGGGAGTAATAAATGGCCCCAAATTGCTTGCTACTCGTACATCGGTATACTATATATACAGTATACACAAGCTTATGCAAGTCAAAAAAAAAAAACCAAGAAACATAAACTGAATACATATGTTTATGCAGCAGGTAGTATAGCTTTAAGGCACTGTTGGTTATGGCTCTGTTTCATATAGAAAGCTGTTAATATTTATGATATAAATTATCATTAGATTGTTTAGGATATATATTTTCACATCATAAGCGTTAATGAATACTTAGAATTACGGCCTTTTCATGACGGAGTTGAAGGAGCTTCCCGGCCCCGTTTGTGGGTACAAGGATTACATTATTACAGTGCTTGTCAGTTTATATGCGACGGGACGTGACGATGGTCCAGCTGCTCAGCAGCATACATGGATCAATCGATCGATCAACAATTATCAAAAAAAAAAAGCCGATCGATCGACAGCTAGGCACGCACACGTACGCTTCTGAGCACGAGTGACGAAAGTGGTGCAAGTGCAACGTACAGGTACAGAGCGGCCATCATATCAAGGTCTGTATTCAACTCTAGTTCTCTACTACGATACTGTACGTACGCACGTCGCACATACTGTATATGTACAGGCGTGCATGTATCCTTACGGCCGGAAATCATCATATCATATCAAGATCATCCCCTGACTCACTGCCCTGCACCCCGTGACGTACGTGCTGAATACGTACAAGACATTATAGCATGCTACTCCGTACGTGCGCCACTCCTCGGTACATCCTCACGTGTCCATGTTCCTGGACGAATTAATGCATTTGTGTTCACATGCATGCGTGAGGCTCGCTCGTACGTGGTGCCACACATGCCTCTGCTTTGCTTTCAAGTGCTCCAATTTTATTCCTATATATACCCTACATTAATTTGAGATGCCCATCCTATAGTATGTACTATTCCATGCATGTAGCACTTACCTACGTACTAGGCCCTTGTTTAGTTCCCCCAATTCTCCTCAAATTCTACTATGCAAAAAGAAGATTCCCCGTCACATCAAAATGTCGGCAAATGCATGGAGTACTAAATGTTGATGAAATCAAAAACTAATTGCACAGTTTTGTTATACTTTGTGAGACGAACATTTTAAGCCTAGTTAGTCAAAATTTGGATAATTTTTACCAAATACAAACGAAATGCTACAGGAATTCTGATACAGTATTTTTCTTCCCAATTCCGTGAACTAAACGAGGCCTAGGTATTACTCGTAGTAGCGCGCGCATGCAAGTGGACGACAGCACGCCCATACCTCCCGCTCACCATCGTCCATGTCGTCCTAGCTTTCTACGTGTAGTACATGTACATTATAAACCTATCTATAAATTTTTAGATAATAATCTAATCTATACCATAATAATATTAAAAGAAGCAAATTTTCTTTCACCCCTCACTCGCCCTCTCCCATCCCTCGGCGATTACTGCTTGAAGTTAAGAAAAGACCTTCACTGACCGTGGCAGCACTTATTGTTGGGATGAAAGATGATAGAAACAATACACAATTAATCCCGCATCTAGCGATGAGTCATCATGAAGAACATCTACTATCAGATCAGCAGCAGAATCAACAATCACGCGCACAATAAGCACAATGACTTACGTGAAAAAAACTCCTCAAGGTAAGGAGTAAAAATTATGGGACCAAACGGTTCACTCTAAGTTTCCACTATAATTAACAATTGGGTATAAAGAGTCTTATCTAGAGAATCTAGAAGATTACACTAGCAACAACGTATTTATCAAGTTACAAACTTGGCATCAACTACAACTACAATCTTCTAACAAGACGAATTACAACAACCAAATAGAGAAGTCACAGATTTTGTCCTCCTTTGTCATATCAATTCATATGTCACAAACTGAAGGACCGGAAACGGCGAACAGGAGGTTGAATGGGAGCCTCAAATTTCTTACGAAATATTTGGCCACGATCCCAAAAACAAACCCCAAAATCAAACGCACGCAAGAGTGAGATACCTACAACCCAACAGGTAGCTAGGTACCTCTGATGATGACCAAGAAGTACCGCAAGACGATCGAGACCCGATGGAAACAAGAGCTCAAAACAACGAGTGAAAACAGCACACTCTGCAGGATCCCAGACTGTCCGGTGTAGGGAGCCCGGACTGTCCACAGAGCAAGTCCCAGACTGTCCGGGGTTGAAGGCCGGACTGTCTAGCGTATAACTCCTGAAAACCGAAATATAGTAAATAGTTCTGGACAGGGCACGAACTACAGCGGCCAACTGTCTGAGGCCAATCGACGGACTGTCCGCGGGTAAAAAATCAGAAACCTCACCGAGAGAAAAAGCTTATGGAAACGACACGCTAGGTGGTGGATTGTCCACACCTGAACCCTGGACTATCCGCGAGTCTGGTCACAGTGCAGGCGCAAACAAGTTGAAACTGAGCCCGATGGCTAGACTATCCGAGAATGAACCGCGGACTGTCCGCGAGTCGTGAAACAGTTCGCCCAAAAAACGCCAAGAACAAAGATTCACCTGATTTGCGACCAAATCAACACCAACTGCCACCAAACTTGGTACACATGATCACAAGGCAGTAGGAGAGCTATCTCTAAGAGGTCATCTCTCAATTTAAAGCCAATCAATGGAAAATCGAAGGGGAATAAAAAACGCCCAAAAACTAGGTCATGAACTTGATTCGCTCTGATCTATGAACTCGTGAGGAATTGGATGAAATCCTTCAGTTGAAAGACTCAACTCACGTCCTAGTTCATATCAGCACAAAAGGAACAAATCAAAACGATCTCAAAACGATGAATCGAGCCTCACAAGAAAGGGGGAAGAGGAAGAACACGAAGAACAAAAACGTGATTCACAAAAGCAACTCACAAATCGAATCTCGGAGGACACGAGGACGTAAGGGCCTCCATTCCTGTAGCAATCTTCCGCCAGCTTTGTGCCAAGGAGCTATCTCGGACCGTGGGTGCAAACTTGGAGAAAGTGGCACCTGAGTTGCTTTGTAAGTTGGAGAAGATCTTTCCACCTGATTTCTTCTTGTCAATGCAGCATTTGATTGTGCACCTCCTGTATGAGGCACGTATGGGGGGGCCCGTGTAGGCCCGTTGGTGCTATCCAATCGAGAGATGTCTGAAGGCCATTCGCAAAAAATGTAGAAATAAAGCCAAAATTGAGGCTTCCATTGCAGAGGCTTCCATTATGGAGGAGGTGACAAACTTCACACAGCTATACTACACAGAGAACCTTCCTAGCGTGCATAATCCACTCCCTCGCTACAATGTTGACGAGAATGAATCCAACCTCAGCCTTTTCCAAGGGCAACTTGGCAGGTCAAGTGGATCGACCAAGAAGAGGTTAGACAATGAAGAGTGGCGCAGGATCATGATATATGTGTTCCACAACCTACCCGAGGTGAAGTCGTTCATTGAGTAAGTTCTCAAAGAACTTGTTTCAATACGCCCTACTATTCTATATCCAACTGATTGTTTCTTGTTTGCACAGGGAATTTATTTGTGTATCCTGGCATCAACCAAGGGATCCTACCCAACGACAAACCGACACCCTTCTTTCACAGGGTCCAGGAGCAGGGAGGCCCGATTTTATTTCTTGGTTCAAAACAAAGGTATTGTCCAATTTACCTCGTACCTAGTTCGAGATTCCGAGTTTCGCGTACTTAGTCTGGCAATCTTTGCTTCTTGCGCTTGCAGGCCCAAACCAATGCAACTATGAGGTAGGAGTTGAGACAGGTTACAAATGGCTTCGACAGTAAGGTGAAATCTTATTCAGGTTATGATGTGAATGGATATCACTTTCACACAAGAAGCTACGAGCGAGCTCGGTCCCATCGAAAAACCACAAACAATGGAGTTTGTACTCCCGACACTGATGGCCTCGAGTATCATGGCATAATTGAAGATATCTATGAACTTTCATTTTATGGTTCAAAACCTCTTCGTCTCGCCATGTTCAAATGTCACTGGATCAATCCTCGACTAACGAAACGGAGCCCTAATATTGGTCAAGTCGAGATTCGACACGATTCCGTCTATTAAGAAAATGATGTCTTCATTGTGGCGGATCAGGCCGTGCAGGTTTATTATTTTCCATACGCATGCCAAGGCAACAAGGCTCTTCAGGGTTGGTCTATTGTGCACCAGGTATCGCCACATGGTAGATACTCTGTCCCAAACGATGAAGATTACAACTTCAACCCAAACACATATGATGGAGAGTTCTATCAAGAAGATGGGCTACAAGGGAGGTTGGTGATAGACTTAACTGAGGCGATCGGAATGGAAGTAGACAATGAAAGGGTTGATGACGAGGAAGAAGGAGATGAGGTGCAAAATGCCAAGGACATAGAAATGCTTGAACGATTACATTTAGACGATGACGATGAAGGCAACATTGAACCTTCAGACAGTCTTGTTTATTTGGACAATTTTGATAGTGATGACGAGACATATGATCCAGATAATCCCAATAATGATGATTACTTGTAATACATGTAATACAATGTTATTTTGTAATCGTGTTTTGTTTATTTACTTAGCATCTATTTCTAATACATGTAATAATATGTCTTGTTTTTTTTAATTGCAAGTGATTGAACAAAGATGGCGGGCGGCAGTGGGCCAAGGAACGTGAACTCGAGGTACTAGAGAGCACGTGAGGATGCAGATGTTGGAGAGAACTCGTCGGACAGGAGGAGGCAGAGGGCTAGGAGCAGCGGCAGTGGCAGCGGCACCGGCAGTAGGAGGGGCCGACCTCCTCTAGGCAGGCCGCGTGACGTGCCGGAGGAGGAGTGCCGTATCTCGGACTCCTCAGAGGACGAGCAGGCTCAGGCGACGGACGACGAGGGAGATGCACGGGAGGGCGGCGAGGCTGGAGGCATTTCCACTGCTGTGGCCAGGCCCTACTTGCGTGGTCCCTCAAAACTCCCTGGGCCTCCGCTTCCTCCCCTGTGCCCAGTGATCTGCCCCCAGGGGGACAAGTAACTAACTTTAGATTTTATCACAGCTACTTCATATAACCTGTTAAAAATTGTCAGAGAAACTAATATTATTTGTTAATGACTTGTGCAGGCACTGGCAGGTTGTGTCGCCTGGTGACTCACGCAACCCCAACCACATCTTGGGGCTTATGTGCAGGCACTATTACCCCCGCATTGTCACGCACAAAGGGACTATGGGGCCGGCCAAATCGTGGGACCACTACAAATCTGCCCCCGACGCAGATTATGAAGACAAGCAGGAGCGGGTCAGGAGAGAGTTCTGGGTAAGTCTCGTTCGCACAACTTTGTTCAATATATCGCATTCATTTGACTTTTTTGACATAATTAATTGATACATTGTGTCTGTTTGCAGACTTTTTTCAGATGTGAAGAGGGACAGGAGGAGAGGGCGGAGAAGAACTTGGTGAAAAGTGCCAGGAAACACATCTCTGACATGCACTATGAGGAGCGCCTCACTTGCATCATCAAATACTACGCCACGCGACTTGGTCAGAAAATCACCAAGACACAGGCAAGACAGATGTCTCTGACCCGGGAACAGTTCCTTGAGGTAAATGAAGAAGAAAAATACGAATTTGTTTTGAGATTAAGTAGCTTTAATTTGGTCGTCTTATATCTCAATTATTTTATGACATGTAGATGATTCCATGGTGGTGCGAGTCGTATCGGGACTGCTGGGAGATGATTGTGGATAGGTGGTTCACAGAGGTTTATATCCAGGAGCACGAAGACCACCGGGAGCGTGCTTTGCAGGCGACATGCCCCACACACCACCAAGGCAGCCGCAGCCTCGCCGCGTACAAGAAAGCATGGGTACGTGAATTCATTTTTAGTATTTTGACGCTCCTTTTTGCATGTTTCTTCTAATCATCTTGTTGTCTTTCTCGCAGTCGGCGTCGCATGGTGGCCAGTCTTTGTCCACGTTCATGGCGTATGGACTGGCCCGCAAGGGAAAGGTGGCTTCCGTTGTCACCTTCAGCCCGGATGACCCGCCCGAGTCGTACAACAACTCGAGCGTCTACACCCGTATCAGCTCCTACATGTCGGAGGCAAGGTCGGTCCAGGGGCCAGAGTGGGATCCGAACGCCGACGACAATGATGGGCCGACTGTCATAAGGATCAGACAGGGCAAAAAGCATAGGCGGTACTGGCTTGGTGATGGCACCCTCGAGTCCGGCTCTGTTCCAACCCTCTCCCATTTTCGAGCAGAGACCCCGACTGGAGGCCCGGTCATACACCAACGGTCGTCCCCTTCACAGCAGCGGGTTGATGCACTCCAGGTTTGTCTTGTTTAACTCTTCGTACATTGATCTTTACATAACTTAGTTGCCTTGTAACACCCAAATTTTAGAGATAATGAATTTTGATTAAATTTTATTTGAAATAAATGGCAAATGAAAATAATAATAAAATATATTTGGTGTTGCATTCATGCTGTTGCATTCATTTACTGTTGTGTAGTAGAATTATTTTATTTTGATTTGGTTTGGAAATTTTATTTGGAATAGTTTGTAAACAAGTAAATAAAGAATAGAAAGAAAAAGAAAAAAAAAAGAAAATACTTACCTTCTTACCTGGCAGTCGACGGGCCGACGGCCTGCTCTCCCGCGCCTGCCCGCGTGGGCCGTCCAGCGTTGTCGCGGCCCAGCCAGCATCCGCAGCAGCCCGTCTCCGCGTCCTAGCCCAGCAGCCGAGTCCAGCAGCCGCCTTTCCTCTCTTTCGGTCGCTGACTGGTGGGGCCCTGATGTCGGTCGTCTTCTAGCTCCCGTAACCGAGCCGGAAACGAACACTTCTCCAACCGAACCGCAACAGAATCATGTATTCCAGATATGTTAACCGAAATCAACGATTTGAGGCTATAAATAGGACGCCTTGACCCTCTATTTTCCGTTTTTCATCTAAAATCATGAGTTCCACCGCAAGAAGTTGAGTTCTAGGGCTTGAGTTCGTTTGAGGACGGCGGTCGTTCGGGTGGGGTGCCTTCGGGTGAATCGGAGGTCAAACTCGTCGCGTTGGTGAGTCCGCACTCGTCTCCTCTAGCTTCTTGTGCTTTTCTTTTGGTTGGAGAGGCTTCGAATCGAGTTTTTGAAGATCACCGTCGGCCGACAATGGCGCCACCGTCTCCTTGTTGCCGCGCGTCACGTATGGTCTATCGTAGCTAGTTCTTAATGCCTAGATGAGTTCGCACGGAGCTTCTCTACCGTTTGGACCAAACGCGGGCTCGAATGGTGGTCTCGGTGGGGAGGTTCACCATCTTCGGCCATGGAGGAGTCGCCGGCCATGGGGAGCCGCCGGCCGGACCTGGGAAAGAGGATCGGTTTCTTCACTGTAGAGTTGCAGGTGATTGTGAGCCGTCCGTTCGCTGATCAACGGTTAGGATTAGAAGATACCCCTTCGCGGGGTAGATTTATTAAAGAGCCCCTGGACTTCTTCATAATAGAACCCGCGGTCCTTAGCGCAATATCCTGAATCCGTTTTCGTGTTTTGAAAGCGTATTTTCTCCCGGATAAGTCAAAAATACGTTTTCAGGTATTTACAGTTTTGCCACTAGAATTGTTTTGGTCATAAAATCTTCGTTTTAACTCCGATTTGATCCGTTCAAATTGCGTTAGGTTCGTATTTGCGAGCTCTACATGTTAGTGTAGTTGTACAGTCAGTTTTGATAATTTATTTTTCGAGTTTATAATTTAGTATTTATTTATCTATAGGAAATCTTAGAAAATTCATAACTTATACGTTTTAACTCCGAATTTGGTGATCTTTGCGTCTGTGTGATCGTAGAAACGTGTAGAAGAGTTTTATAAACTTTTATTACTGTTTTGCTACTGTTGGTGTACTGTTCTAAATATATCTCTTTGTTTGCTTCGTGTATGTTTGATTGGATGCATGTATGTTGTTGATTGATGATCGAATCTAGAAGGTGAGCAGTATTTGGACGATTCGGAGTATTACTTTGAGCCAAGTCAGCAGTATCACTTGGAGAGCTTTGATCAAGGCATGTATAACACAGGACTATCCTTGTTACCTATATATTGAATTGTCATACATATGCATGTGCTTACCTTGACAACCTTAGAGATTATAACTTAGTGATTGTTATCTTGATTCCTTGTCAACCTTGGGAATGCATATGGGTAGCTACTGCTAGTGCTTAAACTAAGAACAATGATCTTGTAATTTGATTAATGGATTAAGCAATCAACCTTTAAGATGATTCTATTACTGTTAAAAGGGGCTAGAGCATGTGTATTATTTTGATGCTCTGGTTTCTCTCCATAAGGACTTATCTGTACATGATTATCCGGGATATACAGTACAGCTGTGAGGGCTATATGGCTCTGGCTTTAGTTGTTCAAGAGACCTTTTCTAGCTTGTTAGTGGTTACCTTAAATGGCGTAAGAATGGCTTGCCACTTTGGGTGTAGTGCGAGCCCCTGGCCTAGTGTGTATAGGCTGCGGTTGTTAGTGGTTACCTTAATTATTGTTGATTATTATTATGCTCATGTTAATGCTATTCATTATCATTATTACAATTGATCATTGGTTCTTTAATGGGAAGTGGTTTATCTTGATGCTACTCAATTGCTAATATATGATTAAAAGCTAAATGCAGTTAAACAGTGTCTAGCCTTTTTGAGCCTCATGAACCCTGTGTTATATTTGTGGAGTTCGACATGGACTCACCCTTGCTATTTCCACCATAACAGATGAAGATAATGAGGAAGATTATCGGAATGAGTACTAGTCTTGGTGTCAACCAGTCAACCGTGTCCCTGTGTGGAGTTTCCGCTGAAGAATTACTATTAGTTATTATTACCTATCGTTCAAGACTATGTCTTAAATACTTATTCGTTATGTAATAAGCACTGTGATGGTACTTTGTAATTGTCAACTTATGTGTGCGACTGTTTCCTGGGGCGCACATGAGTCTTTTATGCATCCTATTTTTGTCCTTAAAAATGGGTGTGACATGCCTTTACATCACTGAAACAGATGGGTTAAAATGTTGCAGGCTGAGAACGAGAGGATGGCTTAGGAGTTGCGGGACCTGGTGGCGAGGACCGAGCAGGAACGAGAGGCCGAGCGGGCCGAGCGGGAAAGACAGGCCAAGCAGCTGGCGGAGATTACGACGTTCCTGCAGCACTTTGGGCAAGTCAATGGTGTGCCTGTGCCGCAATTCACTCCACCGCCGCCAGTTCTATCTAGTCCTATGAGTATGAAACCAAATTGCTTCGACTAGTGCTTTCATTAGATGACCACTCTAACACATGCAATCTCTTGTTCTTTATGCAGCCTCCGTCGGTGGGTTCGAATAACCCATCTCAGGGGCAAGCAGGCGACGACGCTTTTCCTTCACCAGGCACTCAGTTTCCCCCACCTCTAGTTTGTTTCTCTTTTTCACCGCTTGATGGACATGTGATGCACTGTGAATGACTATCGACTTGTGACGATGGATATTGGACCTATTATGTTTGCGATGTCGTGTATGTGAGATATTGTGTTGGCGATGTGATATATATATATATATATATATATATATATATATATATATATATATATATATATATATATATATATATATATATATATATATATATATATATATATATGGGATTGAGTTTGTGATGCGATGGATGTGCTATATTATGTTTGTGATGCTTCAGATGTGATATATATATCTTTTTATATGCTGTGTTTATAATTATAGAATCAAAAAAAAATTGAGGCTTTGCCGGGTGCCGCCTTGACAGGGCACTCGGCAAAGAAAATACTAAAAAAATAAAAAAAAACTCTTTGCCGGGTGTCCCAGAGGAGCTACACCTGGCAAAGAAATTATTAAAAAAATCTTTGCCAGGTGCCTCCCGGTAGGACACTCGGCAAAGAAAATTTGAAAAAAAATTAAAAATTTTTTTGCCGGGTGCCTTTGACATGGCACCCGGCAAACCAAAAGGATGATGGAGCCGGCGCCGTGACGTCTACTTTTCTTTGCCGGGTGCCGGGTTTGCACTCGGCAAAGCCTTTGCCGGGTGCCCGATAAAAAGCACCCGATAAATAAATCTTTACCGACTAACTTTTTGCCGGCGGCTCTTTGCCGAGTGTTGCAACCGGCAAAGGCTTTGCCGAGTGCAAAGTAGCCTTTGCCGGATGTTTTCGGCACCCGGCAAAGCGCCTGCTGTAGTGTTACGTTCTCGTGACGGAGTTCGTAATTTCGTCAAGAAGAGTAGTGGACGGAGATTCCCGGCCCCGTTTGTGGGTGATACAAGGATTACATTACAGTTGACAGTGCTCGTCTCTTTATGCGACGGGACGTGACGATGCCCCAGCTGCATGCATGGATCAATCGTCCATCGATCGATCAAAAAGAGCCGATCGATCGACAGCTAGGCACGCACGCACGCACACGTACGCTTCTGAGCACGAGTGACGAAAGTAGTGAAAGTGCAACGTACAGGTACAGAGAGCGGCCATCAAAGTCTCTACTACTGTACGCAGGTCGTACACAGAGGCGGAGCTTTCCATATGGCAAGGTATGGCACTTGCCATACCTCAATTTCCATTGAACTCATACCTCTAGATCACACCATGTGCCGTGAATGCTTGTAGGAGTTCGTTATCTGCTGTTCTGTTGCCTGAAGAAGAAGAAGAACAGTACGTGAAAACTGAACCGGTATCTGTATTTTATATATGGGTTGCTGGTTTGTGGGCTTACGTGACTGGAGCAGGGGCCCAATTAAGATGGTGTCGTGCACCCACAAGCTACGACGGAGAGTAGATCAAGAGTCGCCGATTCAGAAGCAGTTCCTAACATTTCGTATACCCGGCCATCGCATCGCCCTAGCTTTTGCCTTCCTGGATCAATCGGCCATTGGGCATTGGCCATCGCCCATCTGTGCCGGCGTGCTGTGTACTGCGCTACGCTCCGGCCTCCGCCGTCTTGGCCTCCTGCGCTGCGCGTCCTGCTGCTTGCTGCTTGCCTAATTGCCTCTCTCTGGCCAATTCCATCAGGCATCATCCAACCCAGGTAATTTAATTTATTCTATATTATTTATTGTTTTTATCAGGTGATTAGTTAACTTGTTTGATTTTCTACTTGATTAGTTTATGAAGAAAGATAGGAAAGTGCAATTACCTAAATCTCCTAGACGCAACTAAAGCTTCATTGTCACTCGGTTTGTCTCTCGATTTCACTTGCACCTTTTTAGTATTCTTCTTCAATGTTAGATTTCTTCTATATTTATTTATATATTTTAGTTTGTACTGTATATTTCATGCTTGATGAACGAAAATAATTAAATTTTACATGTATACAAAGTAATATATAATTTTAAATCTTATGCTACCTAGTAGCTATATTCTCTAGTTCGGCATCCCGCCACACCTCAATTTAATTCCTTCCTTACATATGTGCATACATGCATGTATCCTTACGGAAATCATATCAAGATCATATCCTATGACTGACTGACTGCACTGCACCCGGCACGTACCGTACGTGCTGAATACGTACAAGACTGATGCATGCTACGTGTGCCACTCCTCGGTACATCGTCACGTGTCCATGTTCCTGGACGAAGATATCATAATGCATAGGGGTATGTTTTCAGATACATGCATGCATGAGACTCGATCGTGGTGCCACACATGCCTCTGCTTTGCTTTCCAATAATGCTCCAATTTTTTTTCCCGATACCCTACATTAATTTGAGATGCCCATCCTATAGTATGTACAGTACCATTCCATTGTAGCACCTACCTAGTACGTACTACTCGTACTTGCCTACTTGGACTAGCGCGCGCAAGTAGACGACATTAAAATTCAAAAAAAAAGTAGACGACAGTACAGGACGCCCATACGGCCATAACAGCTCCGCTCACCATTGTCCATGTCCTTGCTTTCGACGTGTTCGTGTACATATAATTTTTTAATAATAATCTATATCCATACCCTAATTTTAATTAATAATAATGAATATTAAAAGAAGCAAAGTTCTTTCTCATCCCTCCCTATCCTATTAGTGCTTGAAGTTAAAAACAATACCTTCACCAACGCGGCGGCACTTATTGTGTTGGGATGAAAGATAGAAATAATGCGTAATTAATCTCTCATCTTGTGATGAATCATGAGACGAACATTTATCATCAAATCTGCAATAGAATTAACAATCACAAGCACAACAAAAATCCTCCCCAACCCCGACCTTCCTGGCGAGCTCCCAAGCACCGCCGCCGTCGGCCGCCTCCCACGCGCCGGCGCCCACCCCTTCCTCGCCCGCCTCCCCCTCCCCCTCCCCTCCTCCTCCGATCAGCCATGCTCGGGACGCCACACACGCTCCCCGTCGATGGTGCCGCCGGCGGCGGTTGCCGCGTCGTCTCCCTCACCGGCGGGTGCAGCAGCACCGGCGCCTTCGGCCTCCAGCCTCCGGTGCCCGCCCCGCAACCTCCGGCGACGGGGAAGCCCGGCAGGCCCGGATCTAGGGTTGCGTCGCCGCCACCGAAGTCGGTCATTGCCCTGGCACCGGCGCCCGCCGTCCTAGTCGCGGGTGCGTCGGAGATGGGGGCCTCGGCGCCCAGCTCGCTGATGGTGGACGCCCATCGCCCATGGGGCTCCACGCCCGCTGCCGACGATGTCGTGTGCTCCACTGCCATGGCCACCACCGACACCGGGCCCACCCACGTGGGATCCGCCGCTCCAGCGCCTCCGCGGGACTCCCGGCCACCCGCGACGTCGCCGACGCCATACTCTGACCGACCGCAGCTCCGTTCTACACATTCACAAATTAAAGGAGCAGCAGTGGTAGCGATTAAGTTGTCCAGCAAGTATGGGAGCCCACATGTCGCCGTCTCGATCGAAGCTCCGCCACGTACTAATGCATCCCGTCCCCTACCTGCAAGGGCAGGAACCACTGCACCGACGCTTGCCAAAACTCGTATGTCCGACTGTCCAAAACCACATCTCTCAATTTTTTTATTCAAAAACAAACATCTTTCGACCACTAGAGCAGAATACTGCTACCTCGATCTGTTCCAAAAAATTACTATTGGGTGTGTTCACTTTCCATGCAAACCCAAAATATTTCCTCTTTCATCCATCACATCGAATCTTTGGACGCATGTATGGAGCATTAAATATAGATAAAAAAGATAACTAATTGCATAGTTTGTCTGTAAATGTCGAGACGAATTTTTTGAGCCTAGTTAATCCATGATTGGACAAATTTGGCCAAATAACAACGAAAGATGCTACAGTAACTTTTCACTCACTTTTCACCAACTGAACACACCCATTATTTTACAAAATCTCAAATAGATTAGTGTGTTTTTTAGATAATAATGGAAAGAGTATCCGGCTTCATATCTCCGTTGAAGAGGGACCAGACCCACTTCTTTCTACCAACACTGGATAAACAAAGTTCTTGTAAGAAAACAACTCAAAACCTAATTCTAAACAAAGAAGGCCATTCATAGGACACAAAGAGACTTATTGCCACGGTCTTCAAAGTTTGACAAGCCTCTACCATAAGCGCTTGTTGAGCCTCACACCGTTGCAATTGGGCTCAGAACTGAAGCCAATGGATCCCACGGAATAACACCTGGAAAAGAGAATTAGGTCGACAATTGTAAAAAAAACAACTTAATTCCTTGTTATCCAGATTGACCATAAAATGGCCACTGCACCAATCAGTGAGAGTGATCGAAAATTCTTATCTTTCCAAGAGTACCATCCATTAAATAAGTTATGGTTATTCTGAGGTGGTTTAAATCCTAACACCATATGGACTGCTCATAAAAACATGGCATGTGAGCAATAAAAGAAGAGATGTTGGATGGTTTCAAGTTTGCTATAAAAACGGGAGGACCTATTCCATTTCAATTCCTCTTTGCCAAGTTATCCTTAGTGAGAATAACCCCTCTTTTAAATAACTAAATAAAGATTTTAATCTTCAAAGGGATCTTAAGTCGCCAAACTACTTGTGATACTTTTAAGCCATTACTGATTAGGTAGTTGTACGTCGAGCTAACTGTGAATAAACCTGTTTTATGTAAAATCCAAACAAAACTATCAGTACCTTGTTGCAAGTTATATTAGCCATCTTTGCTACTAGGTGGTTCCATTCTAGTAGCTTGTTTCCCACTAATGCCCTTCTAAACTCAACACTAAGTGGAACTAAGCTTAATACATCTTGATCCTTTGCTTGTTTCTTACGAACAATGTTGAATGAAGTTGGATATTGGGATTGTAGTGGTTGGTTCTCTAACCAGGTATCTTCCCATAACCTGATTCGGTTACCATTCTTTAACATGAGATAAGTTTTAAATTTTTTTTTTGAAACGGAGGGAGTAATAAATGGCCCCAAATTGCTTGCTGCTACTCGTACATCGGTATACTATATATACAGTATACACAAGCTTATGCAAGTCAAAAAAAAAACCAAGAAACATAAACTGAATACATATGTTTATGCAACCGGTAGTATAGCTTTAAGGCTCTGTTGGTTATGGTTCTGTTTCATGCCAGTTTTTCCCACTTATAGAGCTAGAGTTGTTTTAGAAAAGCCTTGAGTCAAACCGGTCTCTTGTTGTTAGAAACAATGATATAACTATAATACTTTTTTATTTTTATTTTCTTGGCTGGCCGACCTAAGGCTGCCGGCCTCCTCACCGACCTAAAGGCTCATGGCCTATTAAAAAAATCTTTTTCTTTATCTGGCCACCATCCATTTCTCCTCCCCGCTTTATCCCCTGGTGCCTTGCCCCATCCACCTCCATGGCGACTCTGCACCTTCTTCATCCTCTCATCCGGCTACCATATATTTCTCCTTGGCGTTCATGCCGCGGCCTGAACAACTCCACCCCGCCCTGGCTACTTCGATCCGATCCGCCTCCGCCATTCGTTCGCGCGTGACTTTGGTGAAGCCACTTTTGTCCGCTTCACTGGACCCCGAGCGCTTATGAGTTTTAAGGAGATCTATTCACACCACACTATGCCAGAAAACCTTATTAGTGACGCGTCCAGACAGTCATTAGTGACGCAGAAAAGACGCGTCACTGTTCTTGCGACTGTGATAAGGGCAAATCAGTGACGCGTAAAAACGCGTCACTGATAACCCTCTATCAGCGACGCGTGTATCTAAGACGCGTCACTGATAACCCTCTATTAGTGACGCTTGTAGCCAATACGCGTCACTGATAACCCTCTATCAGTGACGCTTCTAGCCAATACGCGTCACTGATAAGCCTCTATCAGTGACGCTTCTAGCCAATACGCGTCACTAATAACCATTAAGCAGCGACGTGTCCAGCCAATACGCGTCACTGATAACTATTTTAGAAAAACAAAAAAAATACGATGATCCTATATACATCTACAATGATCCTATATATATACACACACATACACATGAAACATGTTCCATTATTCAATAATCAATTCCTTACAAACTTTTTAGATACAAGGAATACAACACATAAAAAATTCAGTGGCAATGTCTAACTGTACCCATTTCAACACTAATTTGGCTATAATATTTGAAACTGCAGCACAACACCCATTTTGACAGTATTAACTGAAACTGCAGACCACCTTTGACACCTGAGAGATCACCTGAACCACATAGCAAATGTGAGAATCTTAGTAATAAATCTGAAACACATATTAAGAATCATAGCAAATGTGAAAATATTGTTCATAGTATACTCACCATTAAACCAAAGTTGTTAGACATACAGGGCTTTGGTGGCTCCTACCTTGGATTTTATCGGAGGAGTCACCATCAGCTGCTATCATCAAAGCAACCGATTTCCACACATCAGCATTATCAAGAACAGTCAAGATTATCAAGAACAGTCAAGATCAGTAATTTCTTTTTGTGTCCAATGCAAAGTGAAGCTGTATACATAATAAGGAAGCTTTACATATGGAGAAACTGATACTGACATGTGATATCCTGAGTTTAAATAGTGCATATAGTACCAGCAGGACAGTAATTCAACTGAGAAATTTGTTACTTACCAAACAAAAGTAAAACTTAAGTCATTTTGGTGGAAATTAAAAGTACTCTAATCCAAAGTGATGCAGAGGATACTATGAAGCAATCACTGGATGGGAAAACTATTACCTGTTACGAAAGGAGTCGCGTTGCAGGCTTGGATCATGCAGCAGAAACAGTTATCTGAAAAAAGCGCAACCAAAGTGATGCTTACTCTTCCTGGTGAAGACTGTTTCAATTAAGCTGGAAAACAGCTAACTATCCTAGGATAGAGATATTACTTACCGCATCAGATATTCAGGGGCAATCTAAAAGTGGACATTGTACTCTATGTTATTCAAAATAGAGTTAACCTAGAACCACATAATTTTAGGCAAGCCGTATTTCATATTTTTGTTGCACAGAAAGGCATCAAGGTTGAGTAGACCTAGATTTGCAATTAGCAGTGATGAATTAAAATCGATAGCACGCTGTAAGGCTAACAAATGCATTCTATGTTCTGCAGCTAAATACTAGGAAAATTACTGAGAACTCGAAGCAATACATGCTACATATTCTATCAATCAATTTTCTAAAGTTACTGGAAAAATATTGTACCTTCGACAACAGGCAGTCAAATTTTTGGAATGTGCTCGTGCCGCTGCCTTCTTTCCTGCAAAAAGAACGGCAATAAGCAATAAGTGTCAGATACTTAGAAACAATTCTTATACACAGATAAATGTTTTATTACAGTCAAGCGAAGCAAACCCATAGGCAATGTTTGGTCTTTGCTTGGCAACCATTCAGCATAGCGATTCAGCAAAACAAAATGCAAGTTCATTTTCTTGTCCTGGATCAATTACTAAGGCCATTTATCAGAATCTTGTGCATAGCACAAACCCTGGTATGACCTACAAACCTCTTGCCGCGTCGTATATGAAGGTGATATAAGTTAGTTGTATATGAAGGTGACCTACAAACCTCTTACCACTTAGCACTCTGTTGTTCCAGCCTGAATGATTCCATATGGATACATGCATCGAGCATCAGATCTGAGATGGATCGGCAAGTAAATAAAAAAACAACAGAGAAGGTAGAAAAAACGCGAACAACCTCATATATGAAGCAAAGAGTACTCGTGGCTGCAGTTGAACGAAAATTTCAGTCGTTTCAAACTATACAAAGCAACAACCACAAACTCAGCTGGAATTAAATACAAAGTAGAGTTTTGTTGTTGTTGTTGTTGTTGTAGAGTATGATCCATATATTTCTATAGTGACAGAACTAATAGGACCCATATGAAATTGTACGTGGATAATACAGAGGACCAAGCAATTTCAACATAGATCACAATTAGATTTGAGAAGCCTAAGACAAAAGTGAAAAAACAGAGAACCTATACCTTTTGTATCACTATGACCTTCCGCACGCAAGTGCTCCTGATCAGCTGCTAAATCCCATTTGTCCTCTGAAATTTGACATCCCAAAGAAAGTGCTTCATAAAAACCCCAGGTGTGACGTTGTACTACATCGCACTGTTTTGTTTCGAAAAACAACCAGATCAACAATTTGCCATTAAGGTATCAATGGAACTTTAGCAGTCCAAGAGAAATTTACGAATCTATGCAGTCTTTTGTGTATGCAGCACAAAGCATCAGGGAAATGTAGGGAATATGTAAACTAAATCATATCGACATGTATCAGGTATTCAATACATTTAGCAGGTCGAAGGCATCAAATGGAGATGCTCATCGTATGGGGCAACAGTAGGTGGCGCTGCAATCAACCCACGAACCATCCTTTCTTTTTGAGAGCTAACCATCTAAGGGCTCAATTTCTTCACAAACTGACAAGGCGGATGTACTTTGCCGAAAAACAAATACAACCTGAAGGAAAGTTTTGGGGAATTAATAGCGGGCTCCCAGATCACATCACGTAGTCACTAAGATTAATTTGTAACTGCTTTGACCAACCTATATTTGCAAATTGGAAGAAATAGATGAGAGGTGTGTTGACCTGTATTAGTCAGGACGATGCGGGTCCTCAGTGGCGTTCCCGACAAGGTCGAGGTCGTGGGGAAAAGCGAACAGGAAGATGTTAGTGAAAACCTAACCAAATCGAGAAGGGCGCAACAACACCATCGATATTGAACCCCAGATCCGGACTGAGAAGAAGAAGGGGGCATGAACCTCGACGGCGTCGATGTACTGCAAGGCAGTGGCGAGGTAGACCTTGGGGAGGAGCAGGCTGAACCTCGATGGCGTCAATGTACCTAAAGACAGCGGCGACCTAGATCCTGGGGAGCACCAGGTTGGGGAAGAGATGAAGATGAGGGAATCGCATCGACCCGTGGCCGGTCGCGCTCGAAGTGGCGTTGCCGTCGGGAACGCCGATCGACCCGTGCAGCCGCCGGCGCCGCCGCATCGAGCAGCGCAGGCGACGGCAGGTCCAGCCGGTGCTCTTGTCCCCGTAGCTGCCACATCCAGGCGCACTGCCACCAGAGGAGAGGAAGAGGGAGGCGACAAAGTGGGGGGCAGGTAGGGCAGCGGGACACCGCCCAGGGAGAGGAGGCGGAGGCAGCGCGACGGCGGCTGGGGAAAGGAAGAGTAAGGCGAGCACGCGGGGCAGCAGGCGGAGGCAGCGAGGTGGCGGTGTCATATTAATGGTGGAGACGCGGGGGGAGAGGATAAGGATGGGGCGGAGCAGCTGCGATGAGTCCGTAGGAACGAACGGCTTGGATAGGTTCACTGTAGGAAGTGAACGGACGGCTGTAGATGTGTCCCCGGCCACAACTCAGTGACGCGTCTTTAGAACACGCGTCACATTTATGATCTGTGACTCGTGTTATCGAGAAGTGTCACGGATAAGATTTCCTATCGGTGACGCGTCCAGCGAAAACGCGTCACATGCCTTATCTGTGACGCGTTTTGTTAACCAGCGTCACCAATACTACAATCTATCTGTGACGCGTCTTGACAATACGTGTCACATTTTTTATCCGTGACGCGTCTTGTTAACACGCGTCACGAATACATCGTTATTAGTGACGCGTCTTGCTCCTGGGGCATGGACAACAACTAATCGGTGACGCGTCTCGTGAACCCGCGTCACGGATAGATTATTAGTGACGCGTTTCATTTTTGTGTCACGAATCGTCGTGTCACTGATAACGTTTTCTGGCATAGTGCCAGAAGCAATAACTTCTTCACCCGTTTGGTAGACGAACTCGCAGAATTAGCTCCGGCCTCCGGGGGCAGTCGGAGAATCTGTACAAAACACACCTAGTTGCATGTGAATGTTAACACGCTCTCTGAATCTCTGTCATTTTATCAGTATTTTCTTAAATCATTTCTGTTAATTATGCTCCTTCCGTCCAGAAACGAGTACAATTCTAGCGCACTTTTTGAGTTTGATTAACTTCATATAGAAAGCTGTTAATATTTATGATATAAATTATCATTAGATTGTTTAGGATATATATTTTCACATCATAAGCGTTAATGAATACTTAGAATTACGGCCTTTTGATGACGGAGTTGAAGGAGCTTCCCGGCCCCGTTTGTGGGTACAAGGATTACATTATTACAGTGCTCGTCTCTTTATGCGACGGGACGTGACGATGGTCCAGCTGCTCAGCTGCATGCATGTATCAATCGATCGATCAACAATTATCAAAAAAAAAAAACGAGGACCGCACGCAGTGCGGGTGACAAGAGCCGGTGGGTGCCTCCTTGCCCACCAGCGTTCGAAGCCTGCTTCGACACCGGTGTCTCCTCGGAAACAGTAGTTTCCTAAATTAAACGGTCTCTGTTTGATGAGGCCCGTTCACTTCTTAAAATATTTCCTCTCTGTCACCCGTCACATCCAATCTTTGAACGCACGTATAGAACATTAAATATAGGTAAAAAATAACTAATTGTACAATTTGTCTGTAAATGTTGAGATGAATCTTTTGAGCCTAATTAATTCATGGTTGGATAAATTTTGCCAAATAACAACGAAAGTGCTACCAGAATTTTTCCCCCAAATATTTCGGATCTGAACACAGCTTGAGTTTCAAGCATCTGCCTCTCTCGTGTAAAGCCATAAAGGGATCATGACGTGTCCGTCACCTACGAAATCAGATAATTTCGATGATCTTAAGAAGAACGCGGTCTTCAGATTTAAGTGTAGTTGTAGGTTTGTTTGTACATGGATCATGTGTAGTGTGCGTGTGTTAAGCAGGCGTATGTGTGTATGAACAGATGCTACAGCTGTACCGAGATAAAAAGCGTAAACAAAAAAAAAAACGATCGATCGACAGCTAGGCACGCACACGTACGCTTCTGAGCACGAGTGACGAAAGTGGTGCAAGTGCAACGTACAGGTACAGAGCGGCCATCATATTCATCTCTAGTTCTCTACTACGATACTGTACGTACGCACGTCGCACGTACTTCCTCGGTCTCAAAATAGATATTATTTTCATTTTCCAAAAAGTTAAACGCTTTTACTTTTAACTAAATATATCTAAAGAAATATTAATATTAATATTTATAATACATTATTAGTATCGTTAGATAGATCGTTGAATATATTTTTATAATAAACTTATTTAGAGATATAAATGTTGTACATATTTTCTATAAGTATATTTAAAGTTGAGAAAGTTTGACTCGCACGTATCCCATAACGACGTCTATTTTGGGACGGAGGGAGTCCTGTATATGTACATGCGTGCATGTATCCTTAGAGCAACTCCAACAGTTCCCCATCCCTCCTCCCCATCTTGATTTTTTTTGGCAAATTCACAAAAAAACATTCTTCAACGGTTTCTATCTCTCCTTGTATTTGGCAACTTAGGAAAAACCCCTCCCCAGCGCGCATATATCTGCGCTGTCTTTCACTCCGCGTCCGCGTGGCCTCCTTCTTCCCCCATGCGCGAGCCTTTCCTGCGACGAGGTCCGACGGTGTGGCCAGCAGGTTGCCCTTGGTCGGCGGCACCACCAGGTCCTTCCTGGGGTCCGATGCCCATCACGTACTTATTCATGCAGTCCAGGTACTCGCAGGAGGCAGGGGCGGACCTAGTCGTGGCCCAAGTAGAGCCCAGGAATGCCCCCGTGAATGTGGCCCAACAGCCGGTAAGCACCGATTGGAGTCTCTCGCCCAATGCGCTCCTCTCTGCGTCGCTCGTGAGGCGCGGGTTTCTGAGTCGCGCCGCTGCCCTTCTCGCCTTCTAGGGTCGCGCCGTCGCCGCCACTCGCAGCTGCCGGCTTGCCGCGCCTTCGCTCCGCTTTGCCAGAATGCCGCGGCGCCGACCCCAGTGCAGCCTTTGCTGTTGCCTCCGTGGCTCCGGTGCTGCCTGCGCAGCCCCGCCGGCTGCCGTCGTCCCCAGCCGCCAATGCCACCTTGCTGCGGTTTGCACTTCGTCGTCGCCAGCCAGCAGCTGGACGCCGCCCCCGCCCTGCTCTGCTGCGTTGAGTCCGGAACTGTAAGGTTGTGACTCTAATTTTCTGCAAATTTTGGTTCCTAGTTTCCAATTTTTTGAGTACTGATTCCAATTAGAATCTGAAACTACCGATCTCTCCATAGTTAGTTATTACAAAATAATAAGAACAGGACCAGAACTTTAGTGTCGTATAAATCATGTAAGTTGAAGAACTCTCAGTAGTTGGTTATTTTTTAATGTTCCATGTTATGTCTGTAGCTATTTTATCGTACTATAAATTATGTAGTCTAAGAACTTCTCGATTTTAAAATTTTCGTTGAGGATAGCTATTTTCCTACATGACATACGCTATATAAATCATGTAGACTATGGTGTAGCTTTTAGCTTTTGGCCTATCAGAATTTGGCCCTAGTCTTCACCAATTCCTGGGTCCGCCACTGGCTGGAGGTGATCTCGTCGTACGGCTGGTTGGTGTCCTCGGTCCACACCGTCACGTCGTCGATGAGGAAGACGAGCGGCGAGTCCGTCAGGCCGGCCTCTTGGCGTTCAGCGCGATGTCGATGAACTCATCGAACGTCCAGGCTTCTTCCCTCGCGTCGCCGCGTCGGCGGTTTCGATCTTGGTCGAGTTTTCAATGGACTCTGGACTATTTTGTTCGTGGGGCAGGAGCTGATGAGCGCCGGCGAGAAGACGGTGTGGGGTGACCCGGCGGACGTCGCCGCGGTCGTCGGAGGCATGTCGTTCGATGTCGTCCTTGATAACAACGGCAAGGACCTCGACGCCGTGAAGTACGCTTGAGCACGACTCCTCCCTCTGCTTTTCCACCCCGGTGTTTGCTTCACCACTGCAGAATGCAGACATGACAGTGAGGAATGAATGTTCCATGGTGACTGTGCGTGCGCAGGCCGGTGGCGGACTGTATACACGTATTTAGGGATGAAAATGGATCGGATACGGACGGATATCACCGATATCGTATTTGTTTTCATATTTATGTCCGGATTCGGATTCGAATACGGATAGTATAAAAAATGCCGGATAGGATATGATTGGATATCGACATCATAAATATATGATTTAAATATTCGGATACGAATACGGTATCGGATGTTAAATATCCGGACTCGGATACGAACGGATTAAAACCCCTCTAAACGGATTCGGTCTCGAATACGGTCGGAAAATATCCGTATCGTTTTCATCCCTACACGTATTCAGGCCAAGTTTAGATTGCAAATATTTTCAATCTGATAAATAGTACCACTTTCGTCTTATTTAACAAATATTGTCTAATCTTGGACCAACTAGGCTCAAAAGATTCATCTCGTGATTTCCAACTAAACTGTGTAATTAGTTATTTTTTTATCTACATTTACTGCTTCATGCATGGGTCCAAAGATTGATGTGATAAAGAGGGAGCGAAAAAATTATATTTTTTTGGGTGCATCTAAACCATGCCTCAATTCATTTGTAGTTCTTTTGTTAAAATTTGCTGCTGCTGTGATCTATCTTCTCAGTCACATCATAGAAGTAGTAGATGATAGTTTTTTTAATTTGCTGCTGCTGTGATCACGACGAGCTGGTGGCCGGTCCTGGTTCCAGGTCCTGCTGCCTCCAATGTGGAAGGCCCTGCCGAAGGCCAACGGGAGGAGAAGAAGGCCAGCAACGACGTGCTGGTTGCCGGTCCTGGTTCCAAGTGCTAGTGGCAGCGTTGAGTGCGATCCCGCGAAAGGAACTGCGCCGAACCTTCTGCCCGTGGCAAAAAAAAATGACGTGAGACCAAGTTTTGATTTTGGCAAGTGAAATATGGTAAACTCTTGGAGACGCATTTTTTTTACTCCCCATATCATTTGAGGAGTTACCAAACAATAAGATATGGGAAACAAAAAATGAAAAACTGTTGGAGTTGCTCTTACGGGCCGGAAATCATATCAAGGGAGTGTTTAGATGTGAATTTTTTTTTGAAATTTTATTACTGTAGCACTTTCGTTTGTATTTGGTAATTAGTGTCCAATCATAGACTAATTATGTTCAAAAGATTCGTCTCGTGATTTACAACCAAACTGTGTAATTAGTTATTTCTTTTACCTACGTTAAGTGCTCCATGCATACGTTTAAAGATTGATGTGATGGAGAGAGTATGTAAAAATTTAGAATTTGGAAGTCCCAATATCATCCTCTGACTCACTGCACTGCACCCCGTGACGTACGTGCTGAATACGTACAAGACATTATAGCATGCTACTCCGTACGTGCGCCACTCCTCTGAGATCCTCTAACATACTCGTTTCTACGTAAGAGGGACGTCCAAGCCTCCTGCACCGTTGTTGCACCATCCAACGGCCATCGGACGACACGCAGCAAATAATCACAGAAGCCATCCAAATCTTGGGCCGGCCCATACACTTGATGCAGCCCACGTTGAGGAACCACAGAACATAGTGGGAGAAGGAACTCTCCAGCCTCAGGCAGTCGCCTCCGCCGTAGCGCCCGTGAAGATGGCCGCTGGCAAGCTGCTGCTGCTCGCGGCCTCCCCGGCGTGCTGCTCGCAGCCTCCCCGGCTGGAGCAGGCAAGCAAATCCCTAGAAAATTTCTCTCCTCCATCGCCCTCATCCTCCGTAAAGGAACATAGTGCTCCAACCACTCGCCGTCGCTGCAGTGCCCGTGAAGATGGCCGTCGGCCGGCTGCGCTGCTGCTCATGGCCTCCCTTGGCACTGAAGTAGGCAAGCAGGTCTCGAGGAAGGTGCTCTCCTCCACCGCCCTTATCCTCCGCCTTGCTATCGGCTCGTCCCCGCGCTGTCCACACCTTGAGAAGCCAAAGTCCAATGTTCAGAGTTCAGACTAGCAGTAGACAAGTAATAGTGTTGAATTGCCATTGTGTAACTGATGTGAGTTGAGATTGGGGCTCAACTTTGTCTGTCATGATTGAATAATGCTTGCCAATTTGAGGTATAATTATTATGAATTTGATACTTCAGTGTTGTTGTGATGTTTCGATTTGAGAACTCTGAAGGGCAGAATAGTACCAATTCTATTAGAATGCTCATTTGCAACATAGCAAAAGAAAGCTAAACTATATGTACATAACTAGAGTTTTTGCTTTCATGATACTTGCCAAATGGCAACAAAAAGCCAAATTTGTCCACCTGGGAGCATATTGTGGCAGAACCGCCTGAATTAACACACTTTTAGAGGCGCTGTCTTCCACTAGACACTAAGCACCCCAAAAGTGAGCCAAGTCAAGCAGTTCTGTCGAGCACACCCAACGGGAGAACTCGAAACGTTCCACAATTTTACACCCGGGATCCAATAATGAGTACAAGCTTATAATACTTAATCCATTTCATACAACAAAGAGTCTCAGAAATTCTTTATTACAGTACCAAAGTTCAGAGTGCGATAAATTAAACAGCGGAATAAAACAACATCTAGCGGAGCGGTATAAGGATCCGTCTGTGCCCACCAGAAGAATCCTCCACACAACAGTTAGCTTCTCAAGCAGCACCTGCAACAAGGGTAAATAAACCCTGAGTACACAATGTACTCGCAAGACTTACCCGACTGGGAATATATTTCCCGACTCTCAAGGATTATGATAGGCTTTATGGCTTGTGGGTTCTTGTTTGCGGAAAGCAATACTAAGGGTGAGTCCTTATTTAATTAAATTATTAACAGCCATGTTAAATTCATTATCCAACCTACTATGTAAGCACCTGTTCTATCATCAAGCAAGGGTTGAGCAATCAGAATCATTTTTCCATCTTTCATATGCCAGTTCTTACTACGGTGCCAGAGTGCAGTCAAGCCGTACCGTCACGTAGAAACGGCGATTCGCGAATCAATGTGCCCAGCTGGGTACCCCGAAAAAACACACGCCTCGCTTGTACCCCAGGCACAAGCAAGACCAACCCGTTCCCCTCCTGTCACAGGTTTCCAGGTCCCCGTCCAAACTTGGACTCCTAGCTCCCGTACTTGAGGCCCGGCCTCAATACGGTGCTAAGACCTCCACCTATCCCCGCCTCCAATCAGTCGGTCCGGAAAGAGCCGGAGCCCATGACAAGAGAGTAACAAGTCTTCCTAGCCCCCATCCGCTAGTATATGCTCGGGATAATAAATCTGTGACTTGACCGGGGATCCAGTGCAACGAACGGTCCTTAATCGACACGGACAGGGAAAAAGTGCAACCAAGCTATGCCCCGTGGCCGCGGGACATAACCTGTTACACCCACCAATACCCATACCATATCCCTGCCCGGTCACCATTTCCTTTTCCATCATTTCATCATTAGTGTAATAATAATAATAATAACCACCTATTGTGAGTAACGACAGGTTACTCACGCTACCGATAAACCTAAGCAAAGCAGCTACACGATCCTGTACTAATAAGACTCATGGGTAGATATATATATATGCATGTGGATATCATAAAACTCCTGCAACGTAAATGCACAACCTCTATATATATAATAATTTGTAAAATAAGGGTTATGCACCGGGGCTTGCCTTGGGCAGGCGCAGTGTCAGCAAGGTCAGTCAGTAGTGGCTCCTGGACCTCCTCCGGTATGAGGATCTCCTCCTCGTACTCCTCAACGATCTCCTCGTACTCCTGATCGCCGACAGTCACGATCTCCGCCAATTCGTTCACTATATGTATGCAATGATGATGATGCAATAATTAATATATAGGCAACCGCAACTCTTAAAATAAGAATACACTTATCATGCTAACAAACTAGCTCTACTGATCACATAGCCACCGAATATCATTTCATTAACAAGAACAATTTCGCAACTAAATTCTTAAATAATTTAATATGCTTTCCATCAGGGTATGTTAGCTACCTTAATAAATTAGCTATTCAGAGGCTACAAAGTTATAGAGAGCATCTAATATTACCATGAGCCTACTGTATAATTTTTAGGGCTAGCACTTCTACCGATGCATCACAAAAAGTCATTCTCTAAATAACCATAACAATAATAAGCATTTTAATATAATAAATTAACCCTAAAGGTATCACTGAACTGCATGAACTAAATACACTAACAGATAGATCATGAATTTAGGAACCTAACAAAATTTATTTCATGATAAATGCATAAATTCAAATGAGCTCTAGAGATGAAGAAAATGGTATTATTGGAGGAGGCTAATCACGCAATTGAACTTGTTGACTTGCACATGACTGTGGGTCTAGAATTACTAGATGAGACCACGGGTCAAGAAAATAATAAAGAAGAAGAATGAAGGAATTCTTACAGGCTAGCTACCTCAGAATTGAATGAAGTGCCACCTACGGTGATCGATGTGCGGAGGCAATGCAAGAGGAGAGACACCAGGGAGCTTAGCAAATGCTTGCCCTGCGTGGAGTGGAGCAGAGCCATATATAGCACTGATCGTGGGTGGTCATGACAAGCTAAGTAGTCTGGAAGCACGAAACGAGTTGGCAGGGTTGTCCTCTGGCTCCGTGCCGTGTGCGGTGGTGAGGTCTTGGTCATGAGAGAATTAATTCAAGGATTGAACTTTGAGTGGTCTTGGACTTACGAGCATGTCAGGACTAGGGTGGGCTTTGGGCTGAACGTGCTCAGCGGTGGGGTGCTGGTTCATTTATGCAGGTCAAGGAATTAATTGAGGAGGAGATCACAGGTCAAGGAAACATTAGAGAATAAGAAGATCAATTGTAAACTAACTACCTCAGCTGATGATAGCTCGGGGAGAAATCGATAGACGCAGCTCTCTCGGGCAAGAACAGAAGAACTTGATTTGAGAGGAAGAAACAAGTGAGCAGCGGAGCGAAATAGCTCGGCGTATCCTTTTAAAGACAGAAGACGCAGGAATAGAGAAGCGAAGACATGACAACGACGCGTCATAAGGTTAGTAGCTAAACTAGCTTGCTTAAAGGTAATAAAGCGCCGCGGGAACGACGTGTTGCATGGACAAACAACATTTTCCACTGGCTAGGTGATTTTTCCACGGATGAACAGTAACTTCTGCGTGTGAACAGTGATTTCCACGCGTGAACAGTATTTTCCACTCGTGAACAGTGTTTCCACAACTGCTACAGTGCCAGCGAGTGGAAAAAATGGTGCCTGACCTTTGCCTGCAAAGTACCTCAGCAGCGTACAAGTGGAGTGCTTAGCGGTCCGAACTTGCGAGTGATATTAATGCGTAGCGTGTGCGACACACTATGGCGGTGGTAGCGCGTCGTGCACGAATAATTTTGCAAGGTGATTAGCAAGCGAAGTAAAGGCGGGATAATTAGAACAACGAGAGATGACAGTGGCGCGTCGCGAGATTGATGGAGATAAAAATCTTGCCAAGTGGTATGCTAATAATTAGTGAATGACAATAATTTGTCATTTGACTTTGTGGCTATGGAGCTCTCACGTGAAGATACATGACGTGCTTGAAGGGCTACTTGGACTTTATGAAAAATATTTAGTGACTTGTTGACGCGGTAACACCGAGGGTGTTACACTCTACCCCCCTAAATGAAAATCTCGACCCGAGATTTCATGTGCCTAGTGTGAGAAAAGAGGTTGAAATAAATTTTTAATCTCGATAATTACATTGATGAGCCAGGAATGAGATGAGGATAATGCTTTAAAATATAGCTCTCAAGTTCCCAAGTTGCCTCATCCTCCGAGTGATTCTGCCATTGGACTTTGTAAAATTTCACCACATTGTTTCTCGTCACCCTTTCTTTTTCATCCAAAATCTTGACGGGATGCTCAATATAGGAAAGATCAGGTTGGAGAGGAAGTCCTTCGATCTCCACTGCCTCATCAGGAACTCGCAAACACTTTTTCAACTGAGACACATGAAAAACATCATGGACGGCTGACAATATATCTGGGAGCTGGATGCGGTAAGCAACAGTACCACGCCGTTCCAAAACCTTGTAAGGCCCAACATAGCGAGGAGCTAATTTTCCACGGACACCAAACCTATGCACACCTTTCATGGGAGACACTTTAAGATACACATAATCACCAACTTCAAATTGCAAAGGCCTTCTTCTCTTATCCGCATAGGTTTTCTGGCGGTTCTGAGCCGCCTTCAAATGACTCCGAATAATTCCGACTTTCTCTCTTGCTTCATGGATAAAGTCAGGCCCGAAGTAACCACGGTCTCCTACTTCAACCCAGTTGAGCGGTGTCCTACACTTCTTGCCATACAAAGCCTCAAAAGGTGCCATTCGAATGCTTTCTTGATAGCTATTGTTGTAAGAAAACTCAGCCAATCTCAAGCACTCATCCCACTTCTCTGGGAAAGAAATGACACAAGCTCTCAACATATCTTCCAGCACTTGATTGACTCTTTCTGTCTGGCCGTCGGTCTGCGGATGATAAGCTGAACTTCTGAGAAGACTAGTTCCAAGGCATTTTTGGAGTTGAGTCCAAAAGCGGGACATAAAGACCGATCCACGATCAGAAACAATAGTGAGAGGGACTCCATGGAGAGTTACAATGCGGTCAAAATACAACTTAGCATATTGCATGGCTGTATACCTTCCATCCACAGGAAGAAAATGGGCAGACTTTGTAAGACGATCCACAATAACCCAAATAGAATCATGCCCTTTTACTGTGCGAGGCAATCCTGTAATAAAATCCATAGAAATATCCTCCCATTTCCACACTGGGATTGGCAAAGGCTGTAGGAAACCAGGCGTACGCATATGGTCTGCCTTCACCCTTCCACAAATATCACATTCTGCAATATACTTAGTGATATCCTGCTTCATATTTGACCACCAATACAAGTGGCGCAAATCATGGTACATCTTGTTACTTCCCGGATGAATGGATAGCCTGGAACTATGGGCTTCCTCCAAAATCTTTCTTCTAAGCTCATCACTTCCGGGAACCACCAACCGATTCTTGTATCTCACCACACCTTGTTCATCAATGCTGAAATGAGGACCACGTCCTTCAGCAATCAACTTCTTGATATGAGGAATCTCCAAAACATCCTGCCTTTGCTCAATGATAATTTGCTCCAATAAATCTGAGACTAGAGCAATGTGAGCTAAAACTGCAGAGTGAGAGAGAGGTAAGGACTCTTCATCTTTCTGATGTGACTTCCGACTCAACGCATCAGCCACCACATTGGCTTTTCCAGGATGATAATGGACTTCTAGATTATAATCCTTGATTAACTCAAGCCATCTCCTTTGCCTCATATTTAACTCGGGTTGAGTGAAAATATACTTGAGGCTCTTGTGATCCGTATAAATATGCACCTTGTTTCCCAATAGATAATGCCTCCAAATCTTTAGAGCGTGCACCACTGCAGCCAGCTCTAAATCATGGGTGGGATAATTCACTTCATGCTTCTTCAGTTGACGAGAAGCATAAGCTATCACCCGTCCCTCTTGCATAAGCACACAACCAAGACCTGTCTTGGATGCATCACAATACACATCAAATGGCTTGTCAATATCCGGTTGGGCAAGAATAGGGGCAGAGGTAAGAAATTTCTTCAAAGCTTGGAAGGCTTCCTCACAGGCTGGACTCCACACAAACTTGGAGTCTTTCTGAAGCAACTTGGTCATAGGCTGAGCTATCTTGGAGAAATCAGGAATGAAGCGTCGATAATAACCGGCAAGACCAAGAAACTGACGGATCTGATGTACCGATTTTGGAGAATTCCAACTAAGCACATCATGCACCTTGCTAGGATCTACCGATACACCTTCAGGGGTCAGAACATGTCCCAAAAACTGCACCCTATCCAACCAAAACTCACATTTGCTGAACTTGGCATACAGCTTGTGCTCCCGCAGTCGGTTCAGGACTGTGCGAAGGTGTTGTGCATGTTCTTCTTCATTCTTGGAATATATCAAAATATCATCAATGAACACCACTACAAACTTATCTAACTCCGGCATAAAGACTGAGTTCATGAGGTACATGAAGAATGCAGGAGCATTGGTGAGACCAAAAGACATGACTAGGTACTCATAAAGCCCATACCTAGTAGAGAAAGCTGTCTTTGGTATATCTTGGGGCCGAATTTTTATTTGGTGATACCCAGAACGAAGATCAATTTTGGAAAACACTCTAGCACCAGCCAACTGATCAAACAAAGCATCAATGCGAGGCAAAGGGTACTTATTCTTGATGGTTACCGCATTGAGAGGGCGATAATCCACACACATCCGCAGAGTGTCGTCCTTCTTCTTCACAAAAATAGCTGGACAACCCCATGGAGAAGAACTAGGACGGATAAACCCCTTCTTCAGCAATTCCTCTAATTGCTTCTTCATTTCTGCTAGTTCTGGTGGAGCCATGCGGTAAGGACGCCGTGAAATAGGAGCAGTGCTAGGCTCTAACTCTATGATAAACTCCACATCTCTATCTGGTGGTAACCCAGGTAAATCTTCAGGGAAGACATCAGGAAACTCACAGACCACAGGAATAGAGGCAAGATCAGGAGAAGCTTCAACATTAGCGGCGACTGGTGAAGCAGAATTTAGAGAGATACGGAGAGACATCCTATCCTCAGAAGAAGGAAGTCGTAACTCAACAACTCTCCTCTTAAGGTCCAAGACTACCCCATAAACCTTCAACCAATTCATGCCCAGGATTGCATCAATGCCTTGTCCAGGTAGCAACATGAACTGGAGACGGTAAGTGTGAGTGGCCAGCACTAAGCTGACTGTGTCCGTCCGGGTATTTATGCACATCTGCGCACCCGGAGTGCTAATTTTATAGGCAAAAGGAATAGCCATAAGAGATATATTGTGTCTTTCTGCAAACCCCATGCTCATGAATGAATGTGATGCTCCAGAATCAAATAACACAAATGCTGGGTGGGAGTCAATGGTAAACATACCAGCCATCACAGGCTCATTCTGTAGGATCTCCTCAGCCTCGGTGTAGTTAACCTGTCCTGAGCGACTCACTGGCACCTTCTTCTTAATAATCGTCCTCTTGATCAAGCGAGAGCTGGCGGACGGCTGGGAAGACTGAGCAGCCCGGTTCTCGGGACACTCCCGAGCAAAGTGGCCCTCCTTGCCACACTTGAAACAAGCAGTAGACTTGATCATCTGCCCCTGACGAGGTGGAAACTGCGATCCCTGGGGCTGCTGCACCTGCTGAGTAGGCGCACGGTACTGAGTCGGCGGTGTTTGCCGAGTCTGCTGAGGCTGCCGAGATGGCTGTCCACCTGGGGGATGGTAGGACATCCTCTTGACAACTTGCATCTTCTGTGACTGCGGGTGACTAGAAGACCCAGAGATTCCCCGCTTGCGCTTCCACTCAGCCTGAGTGTCACGCTGCAGTCCTTCCATAGCAATGGCAGCATTCATCAGAGTACCAAAGGTCTGATAGTTCCCAGTATAAAGCTCTTTCTGCAAAATACAAGAGAGGCCACGATAGAAGCGGTCCCTCTTCTTCTCATCTGTGTCAACATGAGTCCCAGCATACTGTGCCAGATGGTTGAATTTATTGGCATACTCCATCACAGACATGCTCCCCTGTTTCAGGTCTAAGAACTCCGAGAGCTTCCTGTTCAGAACACCCGCAGGAATGTAGTACTCTCGGAAGGCAGTGGTGAACTCCTGCCAAGTCACAGGATGACCCACCGGCTGCATGGCATTGAAAGTATCCCACCATGCGCTAGCAGATCCCAAAAGCTGTTGTGCGGCAAAGTGCACCTTCTGCTCATCGGTCACCGTGAGCAGCAGAAACTTCTGCTCCAGCACACGAAGCCAATGCTCCGCGTCTAGAGGCTCTGCAGTCGGCGTGAACGTGGGCGGGTTGGTCTTCAAGAAGTCCTGATAAGAACAGGGCCTCTCAAGACCGCGGGCACCACCCCCGTTCCCGCCGTTGCCACCGTGGCCTCCACGGACGAAGCCACCAAGAGCTTGTGCCATCATCTCCAAGGCACGGGCTGTCTCCTGACGTGAAGCTAACATCTCTGCCATCATCTCCGCAGGAGTCATCGGAGGTGGTGGTGGTGGTGGCGGGGAAGGAGGACCCAAGAGTGGGGCCTCACGGCTCTGTCCATTGGCATTGTTGTTGCCATTGTCGCGACCACTTTCACCATGACCTTCACCAAGGCCACGGCCCGCACCGGCACTGGTGCTCCCACGACCAGACCCAGTGCCCACACGACGGGACCTCAGATCCATCTGCGACCAGATAGTAGCCAACCATTAGGGAACCTCCAGACTAGGAACAAGAGACTTAGAGAAATGACAAGGCTTTTACTAAGGATTGAAGCATTTCTTTTTATTTATTACCCTATCATCTTAACTATCCAAAATTATACGTGAAGGGGGTTTAGCTTAACAGAGTTTCTTCTTATAATGCATGCATCGGCCTATGCGTTCACTCAAGCCGGAATATAGCGGCACTCGTTTGAATTTTTGGCACATCGTACACTCCTTTCCGAACACTAGCGCTTTCTTACGTAGCGTAAGTTAGTGTACCTGCAGAAAAATGGTTAGATAAAACCAGTGCCACTATCCTAGATAGACCATATTGTTAGGGCTTATACTTATTTACGCAGATTTTACCGCATCCTACTTTTCGCAAAGCTTTTGTTGGTCAAAGTTTTAAGTTTTTTAAAAGGTGATTAAGCTCGTGAACTCATTATTAGCTCTGGTACCAACTGTGGCAGAACCGCCTGAATTAACACACTTTTAGAGGCGCTGTCTTCCACTAGACACTAAGCACCCCAAAAGTGAGCCAAGTCAAGCAGTTCTGTCGAGCACACCCAACGGGAGAACTCGAAACGTTCCACAATTTTACACCCGGGATCCAATAATGAGTACAAGCTTATAATACTTAATCCATTTCATACAACAAAGAGTCTCAGAAATTCTTTATTACAGTACCAAAGTTCAGAGTGCGATAAATTAAACAGCGGAATAAAACAACATCTAGCGGAGCGGTATAAGGATCCGTCTGTGCCCACCAGAAGAATCCTCCACACAACAGTTAGCTTCTCAAGCAGCACCTGCAACAAGGGTAAATAAACCCTGAGTACACAATGTACTCGCAAGACTTACCCGACTGGGAATATATTTCCCGACTCTCAAGGATTATGATAGGCTTTATGGCTTGTGGGTTCTTGTTTGCGGAAAGCAATACTAAGGGTGAGTCCTTATTTAATTAAATTATTAACAGCCATGTTAAATTCATTATCCAACCTACTATGTAAGCACCTGTTCTATCATCAAGCAAGGGTTGAGCAATCAGAATCATTTTTCCATCTTTCATATGCCAGTTCTTACTACGGTGCCAGAGTGCAGTCAAGCCGTACCGTCACGTAGAAACGGCGATTCGCGAATCAATGTGCCCAGCTGGGTACCCCGAAAAAACACACGCCTCGCTTGTACCCCAGGCACAAGCAAGACCAACCCGTTCCCCTCCTGTCACAGGTTTCCAGGTCCCCGTCCAAACTTGGACTCCTAGCTCCCGTACTTGAGGCCCGGCCTCAATACGGTGCTAAGACCTCCACCTATCCCCGCCTCCAATCAGTCGGTCCGGAAAGAGCCGGAGCCCATGACAAGAGAGTAACAAGTCTTCCTAGCCCCCATCCGCTAGTATATGCTCGGGATAATAAATCTGTGACTTGACCGGGGATCCAGTGCAACGAACGGTCCTTAATCGACACGGACAGGGAAAAAGTGCAACCAAGCTATGCCCCGTGGCCGCGGGACATAACCTGTTACACCCACCAATACCCATACCATATCCCTGCCCGGTCACCATTTCCTTTTCCATCATTTCATCATTAGTGTAATAATAATAATAATAACCACCTATTGTGAGTAACGACAGGTTACTCACGCTACCGATAAACCTAAGCAAAGCAGCTACACGATCCTGTACTAATAAGACTCATGGGTAGATATATATATATGCATGTGGATATCATAAAACTCCTGCAACGTAAATGCACAACCTCTATATATATAATAATTTGTAAAATAAGGGTTATGCACCGGGGCTTGCCTTGGGCAGGCGCAGTGTCAGCAAGGTCAGTCAGTAGTGGCTCCTGGACCTCCTCCGGTATGAGGATCTCCTCCTCGTACTCCTCAACGATCTCCTCGTACTCCTGATCGCCGACAGTCACGATCTCCGCCAATTCGTTCACTATATGTATGCAATGATGATGATGCAATAATTAATATATAGGCAACCGCAACTCTTAAAATAAGAATACACTTATCATGCTAACAAACTAGCTCTACTGATCACATAGCCACCGAATATCATTTCATTAACAAGAACAATTTCGCAACTAAATTCTTAAATAATTTAATATGCTTTCCATCAGGGTATGTTAGCTACCTTAATAAATTAGCTATTCAGAGGCTACAAAGTTATAGAGAGCATCTAATATTACCATGAGCCTACTGTATAATTTTTAGGGCTAGCACTTCTACCGATGCATCACAAAAAGTCATTCTCTAAATAACCATAACAATAATAAGCATTTTAATATAATAAATTAACCCTAAAGGTATCACTGAACTGCATGAACTAAATACACTAACAGATAGATCATGAATTTAGGAACCTAACAAAATTTATTTCATGATAAATGCATAAATTCAAATGAGCTCTAGAGATGAAGAAAATGGTATTATTGGAGGAGGCTAATCACGCAATTGAACTTGTTGACTTGCACATGACTGTGGGTCTAGAATTACTAGATGAGACCACGGGTCAAGAAAATAATAAAGAAGAAGAATGAAGGAATTCTTACAGGCTAGCTACCTCAGAATTGAATGAAGTGCCACCTACGGTGATCGATGTGCGGAGGCAATGCAAGAGGAGAGACACCAGGGAGCTTAGCAAATGCTTGCCCTGCGTGGAGTGGAGCAGAGCCATATATAGCACTGATCGTGGGTGGTCATGACAAGCTAAGTAGTCTGGAAGCACGAAACGAGTTGGCAGGGTTGTCCTCTGGCTCCGTGCCGTGTGCGGTGGTGAGGTCTTGGTCATGAGAGAATTAATTCAAGGATTGAACTTTGAGTGGTCTTGGACTTACGAGCATGTCAGGACTAGGGTGGGCTTTGGGCTGAACGTGCTCAGCGGTGGGGTGCTGGTTCATTTATGCAGGTCAAGGAATTAATTGAGGAGGAGATCACAGGTCAAGGAAACATTAGAGAATAAGAAGATCAATTGTAAACTAACTACCTCAGCTGATGATAGCTCGGGGAGAAATCGATAGACGCAGCTCTCTCGGGCAAGAACAGAAGAACTTGATTTGAGAGGAAGAAACAAGTGAGCAGCGGAGCGAAATAGCTCGGCGTATCCTTTTAAAGACAGAAGACGCAGGAATAGAGAAGCGAAGACATGACAACGACGCGTCATAAGGTTAGTAGCTAAACTAGCTTGCTTAAAGGTAATAAAGCGCCGCGGGAACGACGTGTTGCATGGACAAACAACATTTTCCACTGGCTAGGTGATTTTTCCACGGATGAACAGTAACTTCTGCGTGTGAACAGTGATTTCCACGCGTGAACAGTATTTTCCACTCGTGAACAGTGTTTCCACAACTGCTACAGTGCCAGCGAGTGGAAAAAATGGTGCCTGACCTTTGCCTGCAAAGTACCTCAGCAGCGTACAAGTGGAGTGCTTAGCGGTCCGAACTTGCGAGTGATATTAATGCGTAGCGTGTGCGACACACTATGGCGGTGGTAGCGCGTCGTGCACGAATAATTTTGCAAGGTGATTAGCAAGCGAAGTAAAGGCGGGATAATTAGAACAACGAGAGATGACAGTGGCGCGTCGCGAGATTGATGGAGATAAAAATCTTGCCAAGTGGTATGCTAATAATTAGTGAATGACAATAATTTGTCATTTGACTTTGTGGCTATGGAGCTCTCACGTGAAGATACATGACGTGCTTGAAGGGCTACTTGGACTTTATGAAAAATATTTAGTGACTTGTTGACGCGGTAACACCGAGGGTGTTACACATATCATCTGGCACCAGACAACATATTTGTGGCAAAAGAAACCTAAACATTTATATCCACCTGGGAGCATCCCCTATGTTGCAGATACTTCAAAATACTAATAGCTCTTCATGACAACATCACCATAATCTAGAGAGGAGGTCATTGGTCATCGGTCCCTGTAAGTTAAATGAAGAAGTAAGTTCTTTTAAAAAAGAAATATTATCTCAAGATTTATAAAATAGCTATATGAGCATATTACCATCAACATTTGAGTGAAGCTAACTTGTGCTTGCGTACCACCTGAACTTGAAGCGTCAGGAAAAAATGGACAGAATGCACCTTGTGCTTGTGCTTGTGCACCACTTGAATTAGAGGGTTCAGGAAACAATGGACATAATCCCTCTTGTGCTTGTGCTCCACCACTAACTGCCTCTTGCCCATGTACAACATCATTATTACCCGCTTCGCCAAACTGAGATGTAGCTTTGTTTTCCCTCTTTTTTCTAGTTTTGTGCTTCTTATCGAGCCATGTTCTTTTCCGTTTCGAAGTTTTTGTTTGGACATCCTTTTTCTTTAGGCTAGCATTAATCAACAAGTCATTTGGTGGACTAGCATTTGCGGAAGCTGTACATGAATCATGAAAAGTGCTTGTACTTGTATTGATCTTTTCTGCCATTTGCTTCCTAAGGATGTCAAGTGTGCTGTCCACTAACATTGTGCACTCAGGAGAGTTAGCTGCTTCATGTGCCAAATTGAGGAATTTGTGGGACATATATTTGAACCAAAGCATAGCATCCATCTTAGGATTTTCAATTATGTTTCTCCCTTGGTTGTCTTGTACAGTTATGGTTCGTGCCTCCCGTGTCCAACGCTTTAACACGTATTGTGATGGTAGTGACTTGATATTCATCAAATCAAGAACCTTAAGAGCATGGCTACACAATATCCCAATTCTATCAAACTGCCTGCAGCTGCATACAACCGTTTCCTTCAAAGGATCACCGACAACTTTATACTCCTCCTCATATGTAAAATCTCCTACTACATATTCATTAATACCATCCAGTGCTTTGGTGCAAGCTGCTAAGGACCTTTCATATTCACCTTGAAAAGCTTCAAATATAATAGGTGTGTACAACTTGCTAGCCTGCACCAACATAGGTGGTGGCCTCATCATACATATTTTAGGCATTTTTTTCCTTGAATCAAATTCTGAATTTAGTTCATTATTCCTTTTCCCTTGCACGACCCTTTCAAAATGTTTAAAGAACCGGATCATATCAAAATCCGATTTGAAATGGATTTTCAAATCATTGTTGAGGTGACTGCCTGAGGCTGGAGAGTTCCTTCTCCCACTATGTTCTGTGGTTCCTCAACGTGGGCTGCATCAAGTGTATGGGCCGGCCCAAGATTTGGATGGCTTCTGTGATTATTTGCTGCGTGTCGTCCGATGGCCGTTGGATGGTGCAACAACGGTGCAGGAGGCTTGGACGTCCCTCTTACGTAGAAACGAGTATGTTAGAGGATCTCGTTCTCTTCACGTGTCCATGTTCCTGGACGAATTAATGCATTTGTGTTCACATGCATGCATGCATGAGACTTGCTCGCTCGTGGTTCCAGTGCCACACATGCCTCTTCTTTGCTTTCAAGTGCTCCAAATTTTTTTCCCATTTATACCCTACATTAATTTGAGATGCCCATCCTATAGTATGTACTATTCCATGCATGTAGCACTTACCTACTCCGTACTAGGGCACCGTTTAGATGCCAAAAATTTTGCTAAAATTTTTAGATTTTCCATCACATCGAATCTTTGAACGTATGCATGAAGCATTAAATATAGATAAAAAATAAAACTAATTACACAGTTTAGACGAAATGGACGAGACAAATCTTTTAAGCATAATTAGACTATGATTGGATAATATTTGCCAAATAACAACGAAACTGCTACAATAGCGTTTCGCCAAAAATTTTGCCAACTAAACAGCCTCTAAACGAGGCCTAGTTACTACTCGTACTTGTAGTAGCGCGCATGCAAGTGGACGACAGCACGCCCATACCTCCCGCTCACCATCGTACATGTCGTCCAACCTTTCTACGTGTAGTACGTGTACATATAATCATATAAACCTATCTATAAATTTTTAGATAATAATCTAATCTATACCATAATAATATTAAAAGAAGCAAAATTTCTTTCATCCCTGGCCCTCTCCCATCCCTCAGCGATTACTGCTTGAAGTTAAGAAAAGACCTTCATTGACCGTGGCAGCACTTATTGTTGGGATGAAAGATGATAGAAACAATACACAATTAATCCCACATCTTACGATGAGTCATCATGAAGAACATCTACTATCAGATCAGCAGTGGAATCAACAATCACGCGCACAATAAGCACAGTGACTTACGTGAAAAAACTCCTCAAGGTAAGGAGTAAAAATTATGGGACCAAACGGTTCACTCTAAACTTCCACTATAATTAACAATTGGGTATAAAGGGTCTTATCTAGAGAATCTAGAAGATTACACTAGCAACAACGCATTTATCAAGTTACAAACTTGGCATCAACTACAACTACAATCTTCTAACAAGATGAATGACAACAACCAAATAGAGAAGTCACGGATTTTGTCCTCCTTCGGCATATCAATTCATATGTCACAAACTACAGCTCCTCCACTATGCACGAATTTTGGTACGTATATAGATCCACGAGTCCCCTAACCACTGACCAAGTTTTAGCTCAATCAGACTCCGATTCACCACCCAAAACAACCATATACCAAAACCTCTTTTAAATCTGGTGCTCTACTCCACCAATCCTAAAACCAACTGAACAGATCAAAGTGCTCTAAGTTATAACAAGCTCATCACCAAGTTTGGTGCCAATCCAACCATGTTTGAGTCACCTTGAAGATGGCCTGTTAGAGCCACCAAATCTGGACAAATTTGCTTCTCCTTCTTCTTCTCTTCTCTCACATTGTCGTGTTCTTATGTTTTACTATCCCCACCCTCTCTCTTAGCTACAACAGCTGAAAGCAATGGAGGCTAGGGTCACTACGGGAATCAGGCGCTTTGCCGAGTGTCCAGGACACTCGGCAAAGCCATAAATACACTTGGCAAAGGTTTTGCCGAGTGCCGCACTAGGCAAAGAGTACACGGCAAAAAATTCGTCGGCAAAGACCTCTTTGCCGAGTGTTTTTTTGTCGGGCACTCGGCAAAGGCTTTGCCGAGGGCCACGACAGCACTCGGCAAAGAAAAGTTATCGTGACGGGGGAGATAACGTTAACGGGTACTTTGCCGAGTGCCCCACCGCTGGGCACTCGACAAAGAATTTTTTTTTGAAAATTCTCTTGGCACTCGGCAAAGAAGTTTTTTTAAAAAAAATTCTTTGCCGAGTGTCCCACAGCTGGGCACTCGACGAGTGCCCCTCTGCTTAGCACTCGGCAAAGATTTTTTTTAAATTTTTTTTGCCGAGTGTCCCTCTGATTGGCACTCGGCAAAGAAATTTTTTTTGAAAATTCTTTGCCGAGTGCCCTCTACGTGGCACTCGGCAAAGGAAATTTTTTTTTGAAAATTCTCTGCCGAGTGCCCTCTCTGTGTGGCACTCGACAAAAGATTTTTTTAATTCTTTGCCGAGTGCCTTCCTCCCTGGCACTCGGCAAAGCTGGGAAATTTGCCGAAATTGGCTTGCTTTTTCCAGCTTTGCCGAGTGTTTTTGTGATTACTAGGGATGAAAACGGTATGGATATTTTCTGACCGTATTCGAGACCGAATCCATTTAGAGGGTTTCAGATCTGTCTGTATCTGAGTCCGGATATTCAACATCCGATACCGTATCCGTATCCGAATATTTAAATCGCATATTTATGATGTCGACATCCAATTGTATCATATCCGGCATGGCTGACACTATCCGCATTCGAATCCGAATCCGACCAGAAATATGAAAACAAATATGATATCAGTGATATCCGTCCGTATCCGATCCGTTTTCATCCCTAGTGATTACACTCGACAAATGCTTCCTTTACCGAGTGTTACACTCGGCAAAGTTACCATAACCGCCCTATTTTTTTTGAATTTTTTACATTCCATCGCGACAAAAATAATATTTCACACATATATCAAATTCATCACATATATCTCACATACATCATAAATATCTCATATAGATCAGATGCATCACAACATATATAACATAAGTCCAAATAGCTAACACAAGTTCATCACAAGTCCAAATAACTAACACTAGGGCATCACAAGTCCATCACAAAGTGAACAACAAATAGAAAGACAACTACCCAGATCCCCAAGCTCCCCACTGAGACTATGGTGTACCATGAACTGGATCATTCGAGGGCTCGAGAGGTGGATTATTCGAACCCGCCGATTGAGGCTGCACAAAGAAGAAGACATTGCATGTGTCAGACAATAATCCACTAGGCTACAAGTAGTATTACGGTTTGACCCTAAGCATGAACATACAAACTTAAACAATCATATTCATACTTATAGGAGTAGCGTGCCCTAAAGGTGGAGGTGGCGGTGTAACGAATAGCGAAGCTGGCGGAGCTACACCCGTCTTTTGCCCAAGAACTTGCATGTACTAGAGAACCTCTGCCATTTGCTGCTGCCTCTGCTCCATCGCAATGCACTGGGCTTCCATAGCCTCCATCCTCTGGTGATCGACCTCCCGCAGGGCCTCCAATTGCTCGATCTGGGTCTGCAGTATTTTACCACAATGTTTAAATAATGCAAAGCTAAGATATGTAAATATCAATGTATGACGAATAAAACAGGAATCACCTGGAGTGATAGAATCCGCTGCTGTGAAGTCTCTGGCTATGAGCGTATGGGAATGCTTGCGTCCGTGCTTCGTGCTCGGATTTGGGAGAGGGAGTAGAGGTAGCGTCGATGATGCCGTCGCCAAGATAGTACTGCCCATGCTTCTTGCCTCCTCCAATCCTCATGACGACCTCTGGATCAAAGTCCTGGGAGCTCGGGTCGTAGTCATCTCCATGAAGAGACCTTGCCACCGATGTGTCCTCATTGATGCGGGTGTAGACGGACGGGTTGCTGTACGCCTCGGGCGGGTCCTCTGGGTTGTAGGAGACGTCGGACGTCGCCTTGCCCTTGTGGGACATAACATATGCCATGAACGTGGTGCACTCCTGGCCCGCATGTGACGCCGACTATGAGAAAGACAGCAAAAATTATTAGAAATCAGGCAAAATTAAGCGTTAGAATAGAGAAATGAATTCGAGTACCCATGCTTGTCTGTATGCGGCGAGGTTGCGGCTGCCTTGATGGTGCGGTACACCTGGCATCAGCAATCACCGGTCCCGGGCAGCGTTGTGCGCTTCGGTCCACTCGGGGCTGCACCACCTGTCCACTATCATTTCCTAGCACTCGGGATACGTGGCGCACCACCATGGACACATCTGCACGTCATCAAGTATTTGATATATAAGATGAACAAATTAAGAGTACTTAATGTCAAAAGGAATCAATATTAATGTTCTTTATCTACCTGTATGTACTGGTCCCGGGTCAGCGTCATGCTTCTTGCTTGTGGCTTCTTAACATCCTCTCCAAGGATCGACCTGTGGTAAGTGACGATAGCCTAGACGTGCGCCTCATATAATGGATGTCCATGACGAGCTTTTTGCAGGCTTTGGTAAGCACCGCCTCTGCCCTGGCCTCAAATCCCTCCTCGCATCTGTAATAAAGCTGCATATAGACACGATGTATCCATTCATTATTTCAAGAAAAGTCTAATGAATGTGATGCGATGTATTAAGCAATGTGGTGTGATGAAGACTTACCCAAAAGTCTCGCTTCACCTGCACCATCTTGTTCTCAGCCTCCGCGTCAGGGGCGTTGGCGTAGTGGTCAAAGGTGTAGGCTGGCTCCCTCCTCCCGGCGTAGTCAACTAGGCCAGGAAAGTGGGTCCTGCACAAAAGACCCAGGATGCCATTGACATGGCGTGCAATACCTCCACCCGACACAATGGTCCAGTTCATGCATAATTTATTAAGAAAAACATATTAGTTTCTAATTTAATTTTCAACATATCATATGAAAAAGTATTGATAACATATTAATTTACTTACTTTTGCCCTTCAGGATGAATCACCGGGTGTCAATGAGTTGCCGGCGCAGGTGGGAGGCTCGCGGGACCTCGCAAGTAGACACTCGATGAACTAGAGGAAGCGGAGCATTTGTAAGTCCTTCACATCTTGCACGTCATCTCCATCGTCCTCATCATCAGCCCAATCATCGTCTACATCCATTCCTATCGCTTCGGTTAAGTCTATCTCGAACCTCCCTTGTAGCCCCTCTTCTTGATAGAACTCCCCGCCATATGTGTTTGTGTTGAAGTTGTAATCTTCATCGTTTGGGACAGGTAGTTTACCGTGTGGCGATACCTTATGCACAATAGACCAGCCCTTAAGATGCTCTTTGGTTTGGCATGCGTATGAGGTATAATAAACCTGCGTGGCCTGTTGAGCCACAATATAGACATCATCTCCTGGATAGACAGAATCCTGTCAAATTTCGACTACCCCAAGATGAGGGGTCCGTCTCATTACTCCAGGATCAAACCAATGGTATTCGAATATGATAGGACTAAGAGGTTTGCAACCGATGACATTTACAAATGAAAGTTCGTATATTCCTTCAATTCTTCCATAATAGTCGAGGGCATCAGTGCCGGGGGTAAAAACTCCGCTATTTGTGGTTCTTCGGTTAGGCCGACTTTGCTCGTAGCTTGTTGTGTGAAAGCGATATCCAGTCACATCATAACCGGTAAATGACTTGACCCTATAGGCACAGCCGTTTGCAACCTGTCTCTGCTCGCCACTGATAGACGCATCGATTTGGGCTTGCAAGCTTGAGCAGGATAGATCATTATATTATTTCAACGTACGAGCAACTTGGAAGATCGAACTAAGTATGAGCTAAATTCGAAAGTACCTTGTTTTTGAACCAAGAAATAAAATTGGGCCTCCCTGGTCCCGCACCCTTTGAAAGAAGGGTATCAGCTTCCTACGGGGTAGGATCCCTTGATTGATTCCAGAAGTGATGAATAAATTCCCTGTACCAACGTAAAACAAGGGGTTGGATGAGGAACGATGATGACGTATTGAAACAAGTTCATTGAGAACTTACCCAATGTATGGCACCACCTCGTCAAAGGTTGTTCAACACATATATCATGATGCAGCGCCACTCTTTATGTGTCAAGGTCTTAGTGGATGATGCACTTGTGCTTCCGAGTTGCCCTTGGAAAAGGCTGAGGTTCAATTTATTTTCACCAGCATTGTAACGAGGGGGTGGATTATGCACGCTGGGAAGGTTCTCGGCGTAGTATTTCTCTATGAAGTTTGACACCTCCTCCAGAATGTATGCCTCTGCAATAGAAGACTCAATTTTCCCTTTATTTCTACATTTTTTGTGAAGAGTCTTTAGACATCTCTCGATTGGATAGCTCCAACGGGCCTGCACGGGCCCCCCATTTGTGCCTCATATGGGAGGTGCAATATCAAATGCTGCATCGGATTGAAGAAGCCGGGTGGGAAGATCTTCTCCAACTTACAGAGCAACACATGTGCCTCATTTTCTAAGTCATCAATCATGGTCTGAGATAACTCCTTAGCACAAAGCTGGCAGAAGAAGTAGCTTAACTCTGCTAGCGCTAGCCACACATGCTCAGGGACATAGCCTCAAACCATCGCCGGAAGAAGCCGCTCAAGCCATATGTGGTAGTCATGACTCTTCATCCCGTTGACTCGCAGAGTAGATAAGTTCACTCCCCTCCTCAGATTCGCTGTATACCCATCAGGAAACATTAGCGTCTGCATCCATTCAAGTACTTCCCTCCTGTATTTCCTAGCCAAGACGAAATTGGTCTTAGGCCTTTTCCATGTCTTGCCGCCTCTAGGAGGCTGCATCTCTTGCTTTGGTCTATCGCATAACGTTGCCAAGTCCACTCTAGCCTTAGGGTTGTCTTTTGACTTTTTAGTTTCCATGATGGTTCCCCAAAGTGCCTCGGCGACATTCTTTTCAGTGTGCATTACATCAATGTTATGTTGGAGAAGGAGGTCATCAAAATAGGGGAGCCTCGTCAACCCCGACTTATGAGTCCACATATGTTCCTCACCATACCCCACAAAACCACCACCTTCTTGATTGGGCATGAGAGCATCTATCTGAGCATGAACCTCAGCACTAGTCATCATTTGCGGTGGAGGGTCTTTCACTACGACACCTTTCATAAAGTTCTTGATGTCTTATCTGAATGGATGGTCAAGAGGGAGGAATTGATGATGTTTGTCGAACGATGAATACTTGCCACCCTTCTATAACCAAATGAACCTCAGACGTTCCTTGCATATTGGACATGGGAACTTCTCGTGAACACACCAGGCACATAATATCCCATAGGCCAGGAAGTCATGCAGAGAGTAGTGGTACCAAACGTACATTTTGAAGCTTGTCTTTGTAGCTCGATCGTATGTCCATACGCCTTCCTCCCAAGCACTGACAAATTCATCAATCACAGGCTCCATGTACACACCCATATTACTCCCTGGGTGTCCAGGAATTATCAATGACAAGAATATATTCTGTCTTTGAAAGCATACGCCGGGGGGGGAGATTGAGGGGGGTAATGAACATGGGCCAACATGTGTATAGGGCAGCCATCAATCCATAAGGATTGAACCCATCTGTTGCCAGCGCAACACGTACATTATGAGCCTCATATGCTTTCTCACGATAAATGCAATCAAAGCGGGTCTATACTTCACCATCAGATGGATGTACCAGTTTGTCAGCATTGTATAGTTTTCCCTTTTTGTGCCATGTCATCTGTTTCGCGGATTCCTCGGTCATGTATAGTCGTTGGATCCTCGGTACGAACGGGAGGTACCGTAGGATCTTCATAGGGATCGTAAGCTGCCTCTTCTGGCCATCACCAGAGTCTACCTCCAGGTACCTGGATGATTTACACTTTGGACAGTAATTTGCATCCTTGTGTTCTTTCCTAAATAGGACGCATCCCTTCGGACAAACATGTATCTGATCATACGTCATCTTGAGTGCACGAAGGAGTTTCTGTGACTCATACATGCTCTTTGGCAGAATGTGGCCATCCGGAAGCAGGCTGCCAATCACGATCAACATACTATCAAAGTGTTCTCGACTCATGCTACACTCGGACTTGAACCCCATTAAACGTCCAATAGCATCCAGTTGAGAAACTGTTGTCTAGTCGTGAAGGGGTTTCTGTGCTGAAGACATCATGTCATAGAACGCCTTTGCAGTTGCCTCCATCTCCTCCTCCGTACGTCCTTTAGTGTACTGTCCTTCATGAAAGTCATCTAACATATCTGCTATCCCGGCAGCAGGATCAAAATCCTCGACGCGGGGTCTCACCACCTCCTCTCTCAGACGATGGGCTTCACCATGGTGGACCCACCGAGTATAGTCCGGCGTAAATCCATTCTTTAAAAGATGTTTACCCATATCCACCTTGTTTTTCCTTTTTCTATTTGCACATCTCTTGCAGGGACACAAAACTAGAAACACTCCTTTAGCAGACTCGCCAAATGCTAGTTCCAAGAAATCATTGGTCTTCATCATCCATTCAGTGGTGAAATCACTCTGACTTGAGTGGCCCGTGTACATCCACTCACGGTCATCCATCCTCTAACATATATACCAGTGAGCAAAGTAACCATCAATTGCAGCTACATGTCGTTCGTACTATCTAAGCAGCTACATGTCGTTCGTACTATCTAATAGGTGAGGATAGGTCCTAATCCTACCTGCGGATGCATAGATGAGGTTAGTTTCCATGCTCTACTCCTGTTGGAGATAGAATTTCGGCAGCACCTCCCCGCTATTCTCCCGATACACGTCCTAGCAGGAAGAGTGTGTATATGGAGAACAACAGGGAGATGATGCCGAAACCCTGTCTCGAATCAGAGCAGACCAAGGAAACTAACTCATCTACGCATCCGTGGGCTGTCCAAAATACGTGGACAATCCGAAATAGATACGGTCATAGATATGCAAAGATCTGCATACCAATAATTGTATCTCTTTCGAATAGGAGATGCCTAACCGAGTTACGCGAGCTACGACTATGATAAGGAGAGGGGTTATACCTAGGGTGTCGGTGGAGTCAAGATAACGGAGCCATGGCGAGTCGGTGCAGTGGCGAGGCGACGTGGTGCAGGCAGACCCGCAACACCGAGGAAGACGATCGGCGTACTCCGGCTCTGCTTCAATGGGCTCTTCTCTGCAAAAAAAGAAAGAAAAATAATACTATCAATTAAAAATTTCGGCTGAACCTCCTCTGCACGGGGAGGTTTCGAATACCTACAAAAAAACAACGGCACGATGGCCAACTTTCACATATGACAGCTCGATGGCCGACATCCACATACAACGGATCGATGGCCAATATCCACATACAACGGCTCGATGTCCGCAAACCACATACAACGACAACATATACAACAACAATTACTACTGACATGACTATTTCACGCACGGCACGAATTGTATAGAAAAGGAATGGGCGAACCTAGTGTGTGCTCGTCGGTGGTGCGGCGGCACGGCCGTGTAGGGCCAGCGGCGTGGGCGCACGGTGTGGCGGTGCAGGACGAGCGGCGCGGGCGGGCGCGCGGCGGATGCGGGGCGGCACGACGCGGCCGGCGCGGGCGCGGCCGGCTCGGGGCGTGCGGGGGAGCGGCGCGGCGCGGGCGCGGCGCGGCGGGCGAGCGGGCGAGCGGTGGCGTTGGCGTGCGAGCGGGCCTTTCGGGAAGCAGAGAGGTATATATTTTACGTGCTTTGCCGAGTGCCCGCGATTCGGCACTCGGCAAAGTTTTTATTTTTTAAAAAAATTGCTTTGCCGAGTGCCGGCGATCTGGCACTCGGCAAAGCCTTTTATTTTTTAAAAAAAAATCTTTGTCGAGTGCCAGATCGCCGGCACTCGGCAAAGACTTTTATTTTTAAAAAATTCTTTGTCGAGTGCTCGCGATCTGGCACTCGGCAAAGAATTTTCAGTGTTTTATTTTTTTAATTACTTTGCCGAGTGCCCACGATCTGGTACTCGGCAAAGAATTTTTGTTATTTTTTTAATACATGTGGAGATGTCTGGGTTTTAAGCAACGTACGTCACAACTTCCTCAAAACATTCTTAATTTTTTATCATAGCCTCCACATGCGATATCATGACATCTTGATAATTTTTGTGATTTTCGAACTTTGTTTGTATTTAATAGAATTTAAAAACAAATCGCTCGCAAGTCGGTGCCCTTGTTTCGTGAACACAATGTTCGAAATTTCGGGTGCGTTCCTAGATAGCGCCTCATAATACACTCAAAAGCATGAATATCATTTTTTGAATGGCTAAATTTCATTATTCCATGCACCTGCAGTTCAAATTTGCTTTTTACAAAAAAATTCAAGTAAATGATACAAATTAACTAAATGCAGCAAAAAACATAAAAAATATACCAAATTTTAAAATCTAGCTCCTAATACTATAGTAGGGCTGCAAAAAAATTTGGGTGCAAAAAGAAAAAAAATTCTTTACCGAGTGTCAAGATTCTGACACTCGGCAAAGTAATTAAAAAACTTTGCCTAGTGCCTAACAGTAGGCACTCGGCAAAGGGTCACCGTTGGGGCTCACCGTTTGTGAGGTTGTCTTTGCCGAGTGTAAATCTTTGCCGGGAGCTGGGCTCTCGGCAAAGACTTTCTTTGCCGAGTGCATTTCTTTGCCGAGTGTCTTACTTTGCCGAGAGCGGCGCTTGGCAAAGAGCCTCTTTGCCGAGTGCCCGATATTTGGCACTCGGCAAAGCATATGACACTCGGCAAAGATACTGTTTCCGGTAGTTGGTTTTTACTTTTATCTTTCAAGATGGATCTCCAAATCAACGCCTCACAAGAATTGGGCCTCTGAGCTACATTTCGGCTGCTTTGCTGGACTCAAAAGATCATCCTCAATATGGAGGGACAGACCGACACTTGTGTTGTGGCCGAGCTTGAGCCCGCACATGCATGTATGTGATACAACCGGATACAATAGTCACAAAGTCACTAGTTTATTTTACATACTGGATTAGTCATTCACTAGAAAAGGCATGCGGCATTGCCGCCTACGGCCAGTGTGGGACAATTTTATTGTAATAGATTTTGTTTATTGGTAATTTATTTGAGTACAACTTAGGTATAAGTATTGATTTGCTTGTTGTATTTTCGGAAAAGGCCAATGTTAGAGGAAGTGGTCGTTCTAATGCAGTAGTTTATAGTAGTATTATTATTTTTTAAGATCGTAAATAGGGTAAAATCACTCGTGGGGTAATATATATATATATATATATATATATATATATATATATATATATATATATATATATATATATATATATATATATATATATATATATATATATATATATATATATATATATAGTTACTCCTATGTGTACATCTCTAGATTCAAGGTATATATGACTCGACGAAGTGTATGTAGACAAAGTATATGATCATACTAGACCATCTACGGTAGTATGTATGTCAAGTATGCAAGTATACGTAGAGTATATTGTTATACTTATTTTATATATATTATAGTGGTATTTCAGTAATATATTAAAAAGTATAAGCTCTTATGAAAAAATTTCGCGTAGTAAGAGTTGAAATATCTTAAATTGAGTATATAAACATACTCAAACTGATAAATTAGTATGCACACATACGCAATATGATTTATTAAAGATGGGAGTATATATATATATATATATATATATATATATATATATATATATATATATATATATATATATATATATATATATATATATATATATATATATATATATATATATATATATATATATATAAGGATCGTAAAGCGGGTGAGCTGAGCAAGGATTATTTCAATTTATAAACTGAGCTACGCGCACGTGGTTAGGTTCAGTGTTGGTAAACTTGTTGATTACTCAATCGTTTTATTTTATGCGTGAGATGGGTAAGTTACCATAAAAATTTCATAGTAATTTGAATAAAGAAACTAATTTTATTAATTATTTACATAAAACTCTAGAGAAATGTACATCCACATTTATAGTAATAAAATTACACGAAAACATGTGATGTTATGTGTTTACAGTGCAGTGCTAGTTGTGTAGAGTTCAATAAATTTGTTTTGGTATTTTTCTTATTTTTATTTGATTTTTACAAAATTTCAGCCGATTTAGAAAAATAATAAATTCTTAGCAAAAACAGAAAACAGCGTCGGGCCGAATTTGGCTCATCGACGAGACCCAGGCCTGGCGAAAAGCAGGCCCGAGCTGAGGCAGGCCGGCCCATAAAACAGGCCCACGCGCGGGATGAGGCTTGGATTGCGGGTTCAATTCATTAAAGTCTGAGGCCTTTTTTGTAAAAACTGAGAAAGGAGGTCGGACTGCGGGTTGATTTCGCTAAAATTCGAGGGTTTTTTTTAAAAATTACCGGGGCTTGCATGATCCTGGTCGTCCGCACGCCCTATCGGACGGCCGGGAAAAGCGGGAGACGTGGCCACGCTCTTTTGCCAAAGAGCCTCCTGCAGATTCGTTATTAGAAGATTACACCTATTATTTATTATGGATCTTGGAATATATTTGCTTTAATTAAAGTAAGGTTTGGTTCAATCTAAATTAATAATTTTAATAAAAATAGTTACTTTATTATCATCTAATTTGGTAAATCCAGATAATCACACACACAAGTTATATAGGTGGTGTTATACCGCGGCATATATATATGACCATATTCGCTATGCCAGTACTATATTGTACACAGAGAAAGAGGCATGGACGCATGCGTTTCGCCTACGCGCAGACACCATACGTACGTATTGCTGTCGGTGGATGGCTACCTTTGGGAAGCTAGCCACCGTTGGCCGGCCGCCGTCGTCGGCGTGCTGCCAAGTGCCCACCTCCCCAACGCCACGCAGGTAGTGGTATTATTGCCGGCGAGGCTCGTCGTCGTCGTGTGACACGAACAAGTCTACCTACCTACCATCACCCAGCGGTCCCGGACACTGTAGGACACGCGTAGTGTATGTACGCAGGGTCGTCTCGTCTGCTGCCCTGCCCAACGATGTGTTCTAACTTTACGAGAGTAGGAGCAGCTGCACGACTGCAACCGGAGGAGCATGGAGCTAGCTGCAGGTGGATCATCCACACAAGAGCTAGCGATCCTATTTCCTCCATGCTAGAGCCACCACTCACGCCAAATAATAGTACTGCTACTACTAGATAAATCCAATTGTGTCTAGCGGAGGACATTCTATTTTAGATGCTAGCGTTAGCTTTTAGTAATGTCTATGAGAGCAATTTCACTTAAATTAGGGTTCCTACCTTTGATCGGAGGGTTCTCCTTTTTTCATCAACTATAATAACAGCTCTCAAATTCATTTCTGTAGTTACTGACACATGAGATCCACTCTTCATCCCTCCGGTGGCCATATCTACCTTTGCTCCAATCAACTGAGCTATGATCGGCATGTCGAGGAGCGTCAAAAACCTCATTAGGGAGGGGTTCGCCTAGGGCTGAGGAGCCGGCGCAAGAGAGTAGCCACGCCGGGAAAGGACCTTGTCAGGACAGGGAAGGACCTCACAGCGGGACGGGACAAAACACTGGGAAAGGAGTCGCGCTGGGGAAAGATCTCGCTAGGACGGGGAAGGATCGAGGAAGGGTCTCGTTAGGATGGGAAAGAACCTCGCCAAGGGATGGGACAGGCGCTAGGGAGAGGAGCTGTGCTGGGGAAGGATCTCACCAGCAGGCGGACAACCTCACTGCGAGAGCCACGCCGCAGGGAGGGAGACCCGCCTAGGAAAGGGCCGCACCACCACAGCGAGGGTAGTCACACCACCAAGGTGAGGGGCCTCATCCGGGGGAGGGGGGGTGGGGGCGAGGGAAGGACCTCCCAGGGACGATGGAGCATGCAGGCGACATCGGATGTGGACGGACGTACATGATTCCTCTTGCGTGCTGGGAGGCAAACAATAGCAAGTGTCGATTGAGGGCCTAGAGTAGGGTCCCTAGAAAATGAGGGCTAGGAGGGAGATTTGAGGGGGCTCTCATTTTTAGGGTCCAGTAGAGGCTCTAGTGGAGCTTTTTTCTGGTCATCAAATTTGGTTTTGAGGGCTCAAGTAGTAGTCCTGCTGGAAAAGACACCTCTAATAGATCCATCTCATCGTATACATATGTGCCATATGTTTTATTTATATATTCTCTTCTGTCAAGAGAGATAGATAATCCATGTCTCTCATATAATTTAGTATGTGCGAAAGAGCATAGCTTTTCTCAATTTCTCTTCCCTCTAGTTCAAAGGTTTTTGGCCGCTCTCCCCTCCACGTGGTATCTGATACTAGCTTAGAGTTGACCTTTAGAGATGTCCTAAGTATACCTAGCTCCTTGTTTAGAACATTACCTTTTTTAGGGGAGTTTAAACATTACCTTTTTTTACGGAAGTTTAGAACATTACCTAGATCGAGATCAGCCTTGAGAAGGCATAATGGTCCTGGCCTGTAGATCGTTGGACCTTATACGATACCATAAGTTTTTTTTATGAAAAAATGATCGACGCTCCTAGCGCCAGGACGTCCGGCTCACTAGATGCGTCTGGACGCCGCTCCCCTTCGTAAAACCGCCTGTCCCCGCGAATCGGAAATAGAACAGAATCCCGCCCCCGCGTAGCGAAATAGAACAGAAAAGAAATCGCGTCCAGCGCGCCCCTGTCCTCCACTTCCCCACCGTCCTCCGCTCCCCCATCGCACCTTGTTCCCCCACCGCGCCCCTATCCCAAGAACACGAAAACACTTCAAGTGCAACATCGCAAACATATGGAGAAACTATATAGTGCAACATCAGAATATAAATACTGCAACATCGCAAAATTATGTAGTGCAACATCGAAAAATTATGTGCAACATCGAAAAAATATGTACTGCAACATCAAAAATTATGTACTGCAATATCACAAAAATATGGAGTGCAACATCGAAAAACATGTATTGCAACATCGAAAAATATGTACTGCAACATCGAAAACTATGTGTTGCAACATCGAAAAATATGTACTGCAACATCTCAAACAGTAGTACTGCAACATTGCAAGAATCAACCATGAAATATGGAAATCGAAACATTCGAAAATCATCTGTTGCAACAACCCAAAAATCTCATTGCAACATTCGAAAATCATATGTTGCAACATCCAAAAAACTCATTGCAACACGGAGAAACAGCAAAGGACGTACAAACAACAAGGGGATGGGTGCGAAGTGCAGGCTGCTCCAGCCCTGGCCCATCACCTTCGAGCTCGCTGGAGGAAGGAGGGAATAGGACCCTAGAGCTTGCCAAAACCCTAGCCACCACCGCGTCCCTCAAATTCAGAGGAGGAGGAGGAGGGCTCAGATCCAGAGGAGGAGGAAGGCTCGGATCTAGAGGAGGAACGATCTACCTTATCGGAGCTGCTGCCGTCGTCCGGTGGGGGAGGGGACTCCATGGAGGCCGTCGGACTTGAAGGAAGATGCACGTGGGGGAGAGGTGGCTAGATCCATGGAGGGGAGAGGAGGAGGCTTGCTCGAGCCACCAAGGAGTGGAGGGGAGCGGCCTCCATGGAGTGGGAGAGAGAGGGTCGCGGCCATAGCGGTGGAGAAGAAGCGGTGTGTGGTGGACGAGCTTGCAGTAGCGATGCGAATGAGGAACGACGTCGCTCGCTATTTTATTCGTTGATGAGGAACTCTGTATGTGGGCCAGTGGCTAGGCCTAGCTAGCTGCGTCCGACGCGGGACGGACGTCCGCTAACAAGCATTATTGAAAAATGATACCATACATGAAATGGCTCGTGAATATTAGGCCCCAAAACGGATATTGGCCAAACAGAATTGGGCCATAAATGGGCAATTGAAACAGCTATGATGCCTCCGGAGGCAAGAGAATCCGATACACCATTAGGTATAATAACTGGTATTGCCGCATGTAATGTAGTGTTGGCCCATGCTAAAGCTATGGCACACATATGCCTCGGGTGGACCATAACCAGGCCCATACACAGCCCAATTAGTGTACGTAAGTGCCGGTTGCTTGTTCAGTTTCTTGCCCCCGTTCACCGATCACGTACGTGACTCTGATTTCCCTCAAAAAAAAAAACGTACGTGACTCTGATCCATCATGACATTTCGATTCGACTTCCATGTCCACTACGCCCACTCGTCTTCTATTCTATGCGTTCACACGACATCGACTGGCACTTGCCGCGACAAGTTCCTCCTCCTGGCTATCGTTGGTCAGCCAATGATTCAGTCCTTCCAGCTGCATGTTAAATTTTGCTTCCCCACCGACATGCTCTGTCAATTACCATTATCATCCAACTTTTGAATTGGGGTACCAGGGTGCATTCTTGCATTGTCTGCTGGTTCAGTGAAGAGGATTTCGTACGTTTCAAAGAATGCTAAACAACCAATGATGCTCTTTAGGGGAGCGGCAGGAAAAGGTAAAAACATATCGGTAAGATAGATTTGTCCTTTACTCCTTTGGCATTAATGCCTATTATAATTATTTTTATTAAAAATTGTACAGTATGCTGTTATATGATGGAATCTAAAGACCCCATTTTATCTTTTATCTTTCACTCCATGACATAAAATCCTAGGTAGGAGTACAGAATAGTTGTCAGGCTATCAGCACTCATCGTACTCTAAATTCATCCTCTAAAAAAAATATTCCGCCCTAGTCATCGAGATTCCATCCTCTATATCAATTTCTCTCGCACTCATCCATACTATATATCATCCTCTATTCACTGTGGCACCCACTTGTCATATTTTTTCCTTTTTTTTCTTTTTCCCCTTTTTTCTCTTTTCTTTTCTTTTCTTTTTCCCCTCTCCTCCTTTATCCATTCGACCGCACCGCTGCCCTGCTCCCTGCAGCACCGCTCGCCCTCTCCCCGTCTTCCACCTCCCTCTCCAGCGACCGCGTGCGGCAGCCCTGGCGAGGGTGCGCTCCGGCGCCGGCAAGCGCGCGCGGCTCGAGGGCACGGCGGCTCCGGGCTCCGAGGGTCGCGGCTTGCGGGCCTGAAAGTCGTATGTTTGGTGTTGGTAATTAGTGACAATGCCTAAGTACTAATCCTATGCCTAAGTTGTATGTAGCATATGAGGATTAGTACATTCCAAGGTTGGTGGCAAGATGGACATGGTGATCATGATGGCCACACTTGGATTTGGACGCAACCCTACGTGATCAAGGCAAAGGTATATGCTTAAGGGTTGTGTTTTAGTAACCAAGACACCTAGTGGGTGTGGTTACATTATAGGATAGATAGCCGTACTATAAAGAGGGGAATGACGCGGCTATTGAACTCCTAAGTGCCTCTAGATGTGCATTTCATGATCATATGCATTTGGATAGAACTAATAATGCCTCGGAAAATGATTGTGAAAATGCTAACACACTCACACATGATGAACATCACTTGGTGGTGTTAGCACGTTTGTGACGGCGGTGGAGTTTGAGTGGTAGAGAGTTTGGGTTCCTCTCTCCCTCCCGCCGAGCTTGCGAGGCGGGATTCAGGCGTTTTCGAGAAGTTGAAACGACTATTTTCCACTACACCGGAAGTCCGAAAAAGAAACGGAGGCGAACGGAGGTCACAGAGGTGACCGGACGCTGAACCGGACGCGGTCCTTGCATGACCGGACGCGTCCGGTCAGTGTTCAGTGTCTGCGCGTTTTTCAGTTCGATGATCGGACGCGAGGCGCGTCCGGTCGTTCAGGGAGCTTACTGGACTCTAACCGGACGATGTCACTGTCGCGTCCGGTCATTTTCTTCAGCGCGTCCGGTCACTGTTTTGTTGAGCGTTGCTCAGGCGACCAGTGCGTCCGGTCCTTCACGGGACCAGCGCGTCCGGTCGTTCCCGGCGCGTCCGGTCAGTTGGACCAGCGCGTCCGGTCGTTGCTTCATAGTTAGCCGTTGGGCGACCAGCGCGTCCGGTCATTTGGACCAGCGCGTCCGGTCAGTACTTCACGAGTTAGCCGTTGGGCGACCGGCGCGTCCGGTCAGCTGGACCAGTGCGTCCGGTCAGCCCGATTTCGGCTGTTTAAGTTTCTAACGGCTATATTCGAAGGGGTACGTCTATAAATACTCGTTGGCCGGCTCAAGGCTTACTCTCTCGGACATCTCTCGAACATTTGACATACTTGTGAGCACTTTGAGCTAAGCAACTCCCCTTCCACTCATCTCTCTTGCTTCTTTGCACATTCGAAGTGAGATTGAGTGATCCAAGTGCATTTGCATTGTGAGATAGCATCTAGTTGGCACTTGGTGGTTGATTTGCTGCGGGATTCTTGTTTCTCTTGGTGGTTGCCGCCACCTAGACGGCTTGGAGCAGCTTGGAGGCGTTGGCAAGAGTTGGTGTTTGTTCTTTGCCACCTCCGGTGTTTGTGAGGGGTTTGTGCCTACCTCGGCGAAGCGCCAAAGGCAACATTAGTAAATTGCTTCGTGTCATTGCAACCTTTTGCCATTTGGTAGGTTCTTGTGGCGCCTTTTGAGAGGCTCGGTGTGTGACCGATTAGCCACCGAACCATGTGGTGAAGAGGGACACAACGGGGACTAGCGTGCCGGCAAGCACGTGAACCTCGGGATAAATCTTCGTGTCATCACTTTCATTTTGTGATTGATTGATCCCAGTGTTCGGTTATCTTGGTATTCATCTCTTGATTATATTGATTGGTTGGCTCAATTCTTCGCCCCTCGGTGATACCCTCCTAACGCTCTCTTGTATTAATTTCTTAGTTATCTTTGCTAGCGAGTTAGGTTTGCTAGAGTAGCTTCTTTGTGTAGCTTGCTAGTTGTAGTTTTCCTTCTCGGTTTGACTTGTGCGGTTGAGTGCACATACACTAGAATTGTGATTTGGTTAGGTGGCTTGCAAACACCCAGTAGGCTAAGCAAAACTCGCATCTCGCTATTTGTTTTGTTGATAAACTTGTTTAGCTTGTCTTTGTAGAAATTTTTAATAGCCTATTCACCCCCCCTCTAGCCATCAAGACCTTTCAAGTGGTATCGGAGCCGTGGTCACCGTTTGTAAGGCTTAACAACCTCGGTGTAAGATGGCTCAAGTTATGTTCAATCATGTTAATGGCAAGCCTCCATTCTTTGATGGTGTCTCTTCCTTTGATCATTGGAAAAGGAAGATGAAGCAATATCTAGGCAATATACATGAGATGGTTTGGGATGTGACCAAAGAAAGATACATCATTCTTGATGAGGAAAACCTCACTCCCAATGACCGCATCAACAAACAATGCAATATGGCGGCACTTGACACAATCTATCGTGCCATTGATGATAAAGTATTTGAGCAAATCAAAGATCTTGAAAAGGCAAATGAGCTTTGGATAAGGCTTGAAGAAACATATGAAGGCACTTCAACGGTAAAAAGTGCCAAACTATATATGCTCAAGGACAAGTTCTCCACATTCAAAATGAAGGATGATGAATCCATCCCGGAGATGTTCTATAGGCTCCAAGTCATTGTCAATGATCTCAAGGGGCTTGGGGAAAAGGTTGAGGACAAGGACTTCTCACACAAGTTCTTGATGTGCTTACCCAAGAAATTTGCCACCTTGAGAAGAATGATCTTTAGAGAGGGATTGGACAAGGTCAAACCAACCAATGTGCTTGGAGATATAATGACCGATGCCCAATACAATGATGATGAAGATGAGGTAGAAGAGAAGAAGGAGACCAAGGTCAAGCAAGAGAAGCCCATTGCATTCAAGGCTTCATCCTCTAAGGGCAAGAGCAAGGTGGAGAGTGATAATGATGATCCATTCGATGATGAGACCATGGCCCTCCTTGTGCACAAGATGGGAAGGTTCATGAAGAAGAGAGGATATGGGGCAAGGAAGAGGAGAGACACTATAAAGGCAAAGACCCTTTGCTACAATTGCAATAGCCCCGATCACATAGTGGCGGATTGCCCCTATGAAGATAAGAGATTTCATAATGGGGACTTGAAGCTCAAGAAGAACAAGAAGGATAAGAAAGAGAATGAGAAGAAAGCAAAGAAGAGCTTCACTTTCAACAAGAAGAAGAAGGGTGGTGGTTATGTAGTCACTTGGGATAGTGACAACTCCGATAGTGATGATGATGAAAGCTCTAGTGATGATGAGAGGATCACTCGGTGAGCCATTGCAAACATCGCCCTCTCCAACAAGCCATCCATCTTCGACACTTCATCAACATGCCTTATGGCCAAGCCTACAAAGGTAAAATATGATGATAGTGATGATGATTCTTGTGCTAGTGATGATTGTAGGAGTGATGATGAGGAGGATGAGGACTACTCTAAGGATGATCTATTGGGCATAATAGATCAAATGAGCAAGGGCTATAAGAGGACAACCAAGAAATATAAAATCTTGGAACAAGAGCTCATTGCCAAGAGCAATGAAAATAATGCCTTGATGGAGGAGCTTGTTGCTCTCAAAAAGAGTAAGGAGTGCAAAGAAATTGAACAAGAGCTCAAAGCTCTTAGGAAATCCTTTGATGAGCTAGAGGCTTCTCGTGAGTATCTAAAGGAAGACCACGAGGATCTTGAAATTGCTCACACTAGGCTTAAGGAAGCCCACTCCACTCTACTTGAGCTCATCAAGGAAAAGGACCTCAAGTTGGAGAAGCTCATGAAGGAAGCTAAGGAGGAGCAAGTGATTGTCACTTGTGATATTGGACTAACTTGTGATATTATTGATGATTCTTTATGTGTTGGTCCTACTAATGCTTCATGTAGCTCATCATCATCCACCACAACTAACTCTATCTCTACTACTAGTGATTCATCACTTGTGGTTGAGAATAAGACTCTCAAGAGAGAGGTGGATGATCTCACCCGCGCATTAGGCAATGCCTATGGTGGGGATGCCCGCTTGCTAAAATGCTTGGGTAGCCAAAGTTTCTCTCTTAACAAAGAGGGTTTGGGCTATACTCCCAAGAAGGGCAAGGCGGCCTTTGCTACTCTAAAGCCTCGCTTTGTGAAGAGCAATGGTCGTTATTGCAATAGATGCAAGCAAGTTGGGCATCTAGAGATTAATTGCAATAAAATGAACAAGAACAAGAAAAATGCTAATGTACCTTATATTCCTTTTGATTCTTGTTATGTGCTTACCAAGGGTGACAAAGGTGTGTATGCTAGGTTTGTTGGTACACCAATTATGGGCCCAAAGAAGAAGGCCATTTGGGTACCAAAGAGCTTAGTGACTAACCTCCAAGGACCCAAGCAAGTATGGGTACCTAAAAGACATTAAATTGTTTTGTAGGTAAATTACAAGGCCGGAGGAAGGCATTGGGTGCTTGATAGTGGGTGCTCTCAACATATGACCGGTGATTCAAGAATGTTCAACTCTCTCAAATCAAATGATAGTGGCATTAATAGCATCACATTTGGTGACAATAGCAAGGGTGATGTAAAGGCTCTTGGAAGGATTGCAATCTCAAATGATCATAGCATTTCCAATGTGCTCTTAGTTGAAAAGTTGAACTTCAATCTTCTCTCGGTTGCTCAATTGTGTGATCTCGGTTTCAAGTGCATATTTGGTGTTGATGATGTGGAGATAGTTAGTGTTGATGGCTCAAATTTGATCTTCAAAGGTTTTAGATATGAGAATCTATACTTGGTTGATTTCAATGCTAGTGACACTCAACTCTCAACATGCTTGCTCACCAAATCAAGTATGGGTTGGTTATGGCATAGAAGACTTGGTCATATTGGCATGAAGCAATTGAACAAGTTAGTGAAGCATGACTTAGTTAGAGGCTTGAAGGATGTCACATTTGAGAAGGATAAGCTATGTAGAGCCTGTCAAGCCGGAAAGCAAGTGGGCAACACTCATCCATTGAAGAGCATTATGAGTACTTCCAAGGCATTTGAGTTGTTGCACATGGATCTATTTGGGCCAACTACATACACAAGCATTGGTGGCAACAAGTATGGCTTTGTGATTGTGGATGATTTCACTAGATACACATGGGTATTCTTTCTTGGGGACAAAAGTGATGTATTTGACATATTCAAGAAGTTCATCAAGAGAGTGCAAAATGAGTTTGAAACCACAATCAAGAAAGTGAGAAGTGACAATGGAAGTGAGTTTAGAAACACAAGAGTTGATGAGCTATGTGATGAGCTTGGAATCAAACATCAATTCTCGGCCAAGTATACACCTCAATCAAATGGCTTAGTTGAGAGGAAGAATAGAACCTTAATTGATATGGCAAGATCAATGTTGAATGAGTATAATGTGAGTCATTCATTTTGGGCCGAAGCAATCAACACGGCTTGCTTCTATAGCAACCGCCTCTATTGCCATAAGTTTCTAGAGAAGACACCATATGAGATCTTAAATGGAAGAAAGCCTAACATTGCATACTTTCGGGTATTTGGTTGCAAATGCTACATCTTGAAGAAGGGCACTAGATTGAGCAAGTTTGAGAAGAAATGTGATGAAGTATTCTTACTTGGTTACTCAACTACTAGCAAAGCTTATAGAGTTTGGAATTTGGCTAGTGGTCAACTTGAAGAAGTGCATGATGTTGAATTTGATGAAACAAATGGCTCTCAAGATGAGGAAGATAACTTGGATGATGTGAGAGGAACTCAATTGACCAATGCTATGAAAGAAATGGACATTGGTGATATTAGGCCAAAGCAAGTGATTGATGTGGATGACAACAAAGATCAAGTGCTCCAAAGTCCAATTACACAAGCTAGTGGCTCTCTAATGCAAAATCAAGCTAGTACATCATCTCAAGTGCAACAAGATCAACAAGTGGCTAGTTCATCATCTCCAACTCATGATCAACATCAACATCCAAGCAATCAAGTCCAAGTGCTTCAACCAACTAACATTGCAAGAGACCATCCTTTGGATTCCATCATTGGTGACATACAAAGAGGAGTTCAAACTAGATCAAGATTGGCATCATTTTGTGCTCACTCATCTTTTGTGTCATTGGAAGAACCCAAGGATATTGATAAAGCATTGAGAGATCCGGATTGGGTAAATGCAATGCATGAAGAGCTCAACAACTTCAAGAGAAATGAAGTATGGGAACTAGTTGAAAGGCCTAAGGATCATAATGTCATTGGAACAAGATGGGTCTTTCGCAACAAGCAAGATCAAGATGGGATAGTAATAAGGAATAAAGCAAGACTAGTGGCTCAAGGTTACACACAAATAGAGGGTCTTGACTTTGGTGAAACTTATGCCCCGGTTGCAAGATTGGAAGCAATTAGGATTTTACTTGCCTATGCTTGTGCTCACAATATCAAGCTATATCAAATGGATGTAAAGAGTGCATTTCTCAATGGGTACATTCAAGAAGAGGTGTATGTGGAGCAACCTCCCGGTTTTGAAGATGACAAGAAACCCAATCATGTCTACAAATTTAGAAAAGCTTTGTATGGATTGAAGCAAGCACCTAGAGCATGGTATGAAAGATTGAGGGACTTCTTGCTATCCAAAGGATTTGTCATGGGCAAAGTGGATACTACTCTCTTTATTAAGAAGATTGGGAAAGACTTGTTTGTATTGCAAATATATGTTGATGATATCATATTCGGTTCAACCAATAAAGATTATTGTGATGAGTTTGGAAAAATGATGGCAAAGGAATTTGAAATATCAATGATTGGTGAACTTAGTTTTTTTCTTGGACTTCAAATCAAACAAATGAAGGAAGGAACATTTGTGAGTCAAACCAAGTACATCAAAGATATGCTCAAGAAGTTTGGCATGGAAGATGCAAAGAGTATTACAACTCCAATGGGCACTAGTGGAAGCTTGGATAGTGACAAGAGTGGCAACATGGTGGATCAAAAGCTATATAGATCAATGATTGGTAGCCTACTCTATGTGATGGCATCAAGGCCCGATGTGATGTTTAGTGTATGCATGTGTGCATGATTTCAAGCCTCATCAAGAGAAAGTCATTTGAAGGCAACAAAGAGAATATTGAGGTACTTGAAGCATACACAAGATGTTGGATTGTGGTATCCCAAGGGTGCTAGTTTTGAGCTAGTTGGTTATTCGGATTCCGACTATGTCGATGACAAAGTTGAGAGAAAGAGCACCTCAGGGACTTGTCAATTGTTGGGAAGATCACTTGTCTCATGGTCATCCAAGAAGCAAAATAGTATTGCACTATCTACCGCCAAGGCCGAATACATCGCCGCGGGTAGTTGTTGTGCACAAATCTTGTGGATGAAGGCAACATTGAAGGATTTTGGAATCAATTTCAAGAATGTGCCATTGCTATGTGACAATGAAAGTGCCGTGAAGCTAACCAATAATCCGGTTCAACATCAAAGAACAAAGCATATTGATGTCCGTTATCATTTCATTAGAGATCATCAACAAAAGGGTGACATTGCTATTGAGAGTGTGGGCACCGAAGATCAATTAGCCGATCTATTCACCAAGCCACTTGATGAGAAGAGATTTCACAAGCTAAAGAATGAGTTGAACATACTTGACTTCTCCAACATGAGTTGATGCACCCCATATATGACATGCCTCTCCTTCGAGCCCCAAGGTACAATTGGTTGACATGTCATACATTCTATGCTAAGGACTCGTTTAGTGCATCTAGTCATAATTTACATGTTCTAGGCTCATTCATGAAAATCAAATAAATTTGAAGTTTATATGGTACCACTATTGTTTCCATGACTTGTATGATCTAGTGGTAGCATATAACTTGTTTAAGTAGCTTGTGATCCTAAGTGTTTAATCTAGATCACTTGTCTAAATATTTGCTTCAACATGGTGCATGATAACCCTTCTAGTGAGGTGTGAAGAAGCTTGCCCTTGGATCAAACCGAAGTATTTTATTTATGCAAGCAATCTAGGTTGAATCATAAACTTGATCCTCACCCTATATTTCAACATGATAATCCATCTAAAGTTCGCTCCTTGTGGTCAATTGGTGCCAAAGGGGGAGAAAATGTTGTTCACAAAGATAGAACTAAAGAAAATGTTGTGGGGGAGAAAATGTTGTTCACAAAGATAGATCCTAAAGGGGGAGAATTGATAAAAGAAGGGGATTAACTAAAATTTTGAGCACATAAGTAGGGGGAGCAAGCTCTTAAACATAAATGTTGCATTTCCATGTGCACTTCATATGTATGATGCATAGTTATGCATTTCGTTTTCTCCGATACATTGCTTGTGTGGTGACTTGCTAGTATAATTTGAATGATGCATTGAGGTACTAGCATGAATAGGAAGTAGTTAGATTTTTCTTGCTTCATGTTTTTCAAAGTGGTACTAGAGCCTTGCTTATAATGTTGATCTCATGAGGTTTCTAGTTATGTTTGTGCTTTTACAAGTAGAATCTAACTACACAAGGTGCTAAGATGGTGTTTATCGCTACTCCGATGGTATCACGCTTCAAAGGTCTATAATCTAAAACACTTAGCACCTATTGGTAGACAATGCTCCTAATCTTTCCTATCTAACATGTATGCTTCCAAAATCCAAACATATAGCATACATGTAGGGGGAGCCATTGCTATCAATTTGAATTCATGATCACATGTCCATAATTCTTACACATGGTAATATACTTGGACAATGTGACATGGGTTCAATCAAAATTTTATCATAATATCTTTGTGAAAGGTTTGCCACCAATTACCAATAAGGGGGAGATTGAAAGTCGCATGTTTGGTGTTGGTAATTAGTGACAATGCCTAAGTACTAATCCTATTCCTAAGTTGTATGTAGCATATGAGGATTAGTACATTCCAAGGTTGGTGGCAAGATGGACATGGTGATCATGATGGCCACACTTGGATTTGGACGCAACCCTACGTGATCAAGGCAAAGGTATATGCTTAAGGGTTGTGTTTTAGTAACCAAGACACCTAGTGGGTGTGGTTACATTATAGGATAGATAGCTGTACTATAAAGAGGGGAATGACACGGCTATTGAACTCATAAGTGCCTCTAGATGTGCATTTCATGATCATATGCATTTGGATAGAACTAATAACGCCTCGGAAAATGATTGTGAAAATGCTAACACACTCACACATGATGAACATCACTTGGTGGTGTTAGCACGTTTGCGACGGCGGTGGAGTTTGAGTGGTAGAGAGGGTTGGATTCAGGCGTTTTCGAGAAGTTGAAACGACTATTTTCCACTACGCCGGAAGTCCGAAAAAGAAACGGAGGCGAACGGAGGTCACAGAGGTGACGGGACGCTGAACCGGACGCGGTCCTTGCATGACCGGACGCGTCCGGTCAGTGTTCAATGTCTGGGCGTTTTTCAGTTCGATGATCGGACGCGAGGCGCGTCCGGTCACTGATGATCGGACGCGTCCGGTCGTTCAGGGAGCTTACTGGACTCTAACCGGACGATGTCACTGTCGCGTCCGGTCATTTTCTTCAGCGCGTCCGGTCACTGTTTTGTTGAGCGCTGCTCAGGCGACCAGTGCGTCCGGTCCTTCACGGGACCAGCGCGTCCGGTCGTTCCCGGCGCGTCCGGTCAGTTGGACCAGCGCGTCCGGTCGTTGCTTCGCAGTTAGCCGTTGGCCGACCAGCGCGTCCGGTCATTTGGACCAGCGTGTCCGGTCAGTACTTCACGAGTTAGCCGTTGGGCGACCGGCGCGTCCGGTCAGCTGGACCAGCGCGTCCGGTCAGCTCGATTTCGGCTGTTTAAGTTTCTAACGGCTATATTTGAAGGGGTACGTCTATAAATACTCGTTGGCCGGCTCAAGGCTTACTCTCTCGGACATCTCTCGAACATTTGACATACTTGTGAGCACTTTGAGCTAAGCAACTCCCCTTCCACTCATCTCTCTTGCTTCTTTGCATATTCGAAGTGAGATTGAGTGATCCAAGTGCATTTGCATTGTGAGATAGCATCTAGTTGGCATTTGGTGGTTGATTTGCTGCGGGATTCTTGTTTCTCTTGGTGGTTGCCACCACCTAGACGGCTTGGAGCAGCTTGGAGGCGTTGGCAAGAGTTGGTGTTTGTTCTTTGCTACCTCCGGTGTTTGTGAGGGGTTTGTGCCTTCCTCGGCGAAGCGCCAAAGGCAACATTAGTAAATTGCTTCGTGTCATTGCAACCTTTTGCCATTTGGTAGGTTCTTGTGGCGCCTTTTGAGAGGCTCGGTGTGTGACCGATTAGCCACCGAACCATGTGGTGAAGAGGGACACAACGGGGACTAGTGTGCCGGCAAGCACGTGAACCTCGGGATAAATCTTCGTGTCATCACTTTCATTTTGTGATTGATTGATCCCAGTGTTTGGTTATCTTGATATTCATCTCTTGATTATATTGATTGGTTGGCTCAATTCTTCGCCCTCGGTGATACCCTCCTAACTCTCTCTTGTATTAATTTCTTAGTTATCTTTGCTAGCGAGTTAGGTTTGCTAGAGTAGCTTCTTTGTGTAGCTTGCTAGTTGTAGTTTTCCTTCTCGGTTTGACTTGTGCGGTTGAGTGCACATACACTAGAATTGTGATTTGGTTAGGTGGCTTGCAAACACCCAGTAGGCTAAGCAAAAGTCGCATCTCGCTATTTGTTTTGTTGATAAACTTGTTTAGCTTGTCTTTGTAGAAATTTTTAATATGCTATTCACCCCCCTCTAGCCATAAAGACCTTTTAGGGCCCGGCGAGGGCGCGTGGCTCCCGGCGGCGGAAGGCCGGGCTCCGAGGGCGATGGCTCCGGGCGCGGTGGATCTGGTGAGCGCACGCGGCGGCCCTGGCTGGAGCCTGCTCCCTTGCCTGCTCCGGGCGAGCGCGGATGCGGGCAGCTCCGGCGAACGACATCAAGGGCGGGCGGCGTGGAGGAGCGGGAGCCGGTCCAAGGTGGCTCCGGCGAACGACGTCGAGGGCGGCCGGGCGTGGCGCGACGGGCAGGATGGTAGTGGGCCTCCTCCGCCGGCGGCGCGCCATCCCCTTCTCTTCCCCTCCGACGGCGACGCGCCATCCCCTTCTCTTCCCCTTTGCGACGGACCTTCTCTCTCCTTCCCACACAACAAGCGGAGGACGAGGCCGCGCGGGCCCCGCGCCACGTAGGCGCGTAGCGAAAGCCCTGCTCGTCCGCCAGGAGTAGCGGACGCTCGCCTGTCCGCAACGATAGCATGCGGGGTAGCGTACCCCGCTGCGGCTGTTTCACCCGCTATACGCGTTTAGCGGTTGCCAGTACCGTGTAACGGATCAACGTAATTATACGGGATTAAGTCAGAAAAAATCTTCCACCGAGGCGGTTAATTTATCAAACTTAAACCCGTATAACCCGAGATTCCGTAAAATCACGCGGGATTTCAAACCAACCAACATACAACCAAGATCGTACTGATTTAGCAGCCACAGTTCACATGATACGTAGAGTTCACAATAAAAGTGGAGTGCATCGGAGTTCGGAATAAAAGTTATTACAACACAGTTCAAAATAACATAGCGGAAGCAAGTAGTTTTACACACACCCTTAGTTCAAATACAGTGCCAGTAGATAGTCATGGTCCACAAAAGCAGTAGATAAGACAAACAGAGTGACCCTTGCCCAAGGTCCTAGTTGTCGCCCATCGCCGGATACAGACAGTTGGAGCAGTACCCATAGTACATCTGACCATCTGCAACAACAATGGGAACAACGCCCTGAGTACGAGAATGTACTCAGCTAGACTTACCCGTCAAAAACCAGAAATAAAGGACACCAAGGATCATGCAAGGCTTTATAGATTGGACTGGCTTGACTCATTTGCGAAAAGCATGAGTTGTTATGAAAAACTAAACCAGTACTTTTTACATCACTTTTAGTATAAACTATTCAAACTAGGTAAGCAGCTATTGCTAGAACAATCACTTGATTTATCATTAGCAATCTAGATTACCATATCAGGTTTAGCATTTCTAACATCATTCACTTAACCATCAGTGTTCCTTTAATGTTACTACGATACCATAGCTCGAGTCAAGTGCTCACTAACCGGGAGCGACGGCGATTCGAATCGAATTCCTATCCAGCTGGAGATTTATTCCTCACACAAACCCTGTTTCCCCCGTCAGGGTCGCATAGATTACCAATGACACTTTTCAAGAAGCCACGGGATAACAATCATGGATCGCACTACCCAGGGACCGCCTGACTGCCAGGACGCACCTTGGGCTCACTCTTCGTGTCCCCGTTACACCCACTTCAACACCAGTCTGCCAACCCGAGTTTATCCCGGCTCGAAAAGTATCACTAGCTTCGCGGTCGAAAGGTACTTTATTCAGCCAGCTAAATGTGAGGCATGCGTTCAACATGACAAGAGGGACGATCAACGATCGGTCCTTAATTGACACAGACGGAATCACTATAGTCCAAAACCCTATAAGACTCCGCCCGGTCTCCGTTTATCCATCAACACTTGGTTACTTTTTATGATCATAATTACAGCTAACCATAATCAGGTATCCACCTATAGCTCGCAGGCGACAGGAAATCACTCGACTTCTACCGGTCTAAGCATGGCTAAGCAATTAACTCGTTTCTGACCTAACAGGGTAAAAGGTAATCCGGGGGCCAAGGTAATAATGCAACAACGGTTTCACTCAACTCCTATAACTTAATGCAACAATATATATAACTATAGTTCATGTAGTAAGGAACAACTTTTATAAAACTAGGAGACTTAAAATGCTCCGGGGCTTGCCTTTTTCGAACGAGCTAGGGTGGTGGTCAACGCACTCTGGTAGTTCCTCGCCTGACTCTTCTTCCTCGGGCACCTCCTGTGCCCGGGGTTCCTGCTGATCCATCCAAACTCGCTCCTCCGGTACCGCTACCTGCGACTCCTCCTACGATCCTGTATGATGCAAGTGCATAAGCAAACATGCGAAGAATGCATCGAATTGTGGTGGAGTGCTTTGATGACATGAGATGCAGATGAGCACATGGAATGAGCAGTTCGAATGTAATTATTTTTTCAACAGGGTAGTCAACGTCATCCAAGAACATGTACCCTAAAAATGCACCTTATCCTTCTATTAGTTAGCCTACCATCTACACATACAAGTGAACCTAAGCTACCAAAGCTTACCAACCTAACTCATCCATAACATCAGCAAGACATAATGATGCTTCAAAGATACACCAAACATATTTTATTTCTCTTAATTTCTCATAAAGAATAATCTTTTATTCCCTATTTGACTATGGTTACACAGCAACACCTATTTCTGGTGTAGATAAAAATCTACAAAAATTACAGTAGATTACTCTTACCCTAACTATCCAACTGCTAAATTTTTATGAGAATTGAATAAGTAAAATTATCTGTACAAAATAAACAAAGTATAGCATAATAATGACCATGAAATTATTTTGTACTAGAAAAAGTATCAAACAACATATTTCACATTTTTCCTATGTTACTAACAGTAAACTAACATACTACAAAAATTATCACATGTATGTTCTATACAAATTTAGCTCTCTACTAAAAATAACAAAGATTATCAATTAAAAGCATTTGAACTACACTTTAGAATTTTCTCACAGAATATGCTTCACTAATATTTTTCCTAGAAAGTACATCACTAATAAAGATTAATGAAACAAGAATCACATTTTTCCCTTCATTATTTTATTTAATACACATTTTCTAAGATATCAGCATTTATAGAAATTAAATAAATTTGCATAGTAAAGTGTTACAAAAATAACATGAGATATTTTTAAACTGTAGATCTATTCAAGACGAACATTACAAAATTTGTTTCATAATTTTTGGAGCTATAAATCTTGAGATATGATTTTTCAAAGTTGTTTCAAAATTCTGAGAAATTATTTTCCTTAATTCTTTTAAAAATTCGCCGGTGAAAACGCTGAATACACCCGGTGCATTGCACCCACACACGCTGACACTCGGGACCCACGGGTCAACGGACCCCACCGGCCAGCCAGAGCAGCGCGGGGGAGGCGCTGACCGGTGGCGCACTCGCCGCCGATGAGGTCTCCGGCGATGGGGAGGGCACCAACGTGCTCCCCGCACCAAGACGCACCCAGCGCACCAACTCCGAGCGGCGCGGGAGCTCCAGAGGAGGCTCGCCGGCAGAGATGGCGGCACGGCGGCGCGGGAGCTCGTCGGCCGGCCAATGCAGGCCACGGGGGCGGCCGAGAATGCGAGCACGAGCACCGCTAGGCGAAGGGGAAGCGGATGCTCGAGACCGGAGGCATGAAGGGCCAGGGAGCTCCGGCCATGCGCGCCGGCCAACGGCGGCCATGGCGGCAGTGGAGGAGGGGGGCGGCCAATTGGCCCTCACCTGAGCTCGAGCGGCGGAGTGGAGGCGCGCACGCGGTGGAGGGAAGCGGGGCGGAGCTGAGGCCGGGAGGAATCGGCCGGAGAAGCAGCCACGAGCGCGGACGGCGGTGGCGGAGCTTCGGGAGCCGGTGATGGCGCGGCGGTGCGCTGCTGCTGCTGGCGGGGCGAGAGGAGGGAATGGAGGGAGCAGCCGAGGCGGACGAGCACGCGGAGGAGGGGTAAGCGAGCGCGGTGCTGCAAGGGCCACAGGGGCGCGTGTCGCGCGGCGTCGTCGGCGTCCGGCCACGCGGCGGCCGAGCTCTACCGCGGCGCCACGGCGTCGCGCGTGCGTGGGCGGCAGGCGCGGACGCGGGCGCAGGCCGGGCTGCCAGCTCGGGTGGGCCGAAAGGGTGGCTGCGGCCCACTAAAGTGAAAAAACCGATTTTTCTTTTATAAATAAATTTTTAGATTTCTATATTTGTTTCAAATTTGAATTTGAAGATGAAAAAGAGGTTTTTAGAACTTTTGCCCAAAATAAAAGTTGTTCAAAATTTAATTCTCTACAACTTTCATGTAGGGCACTTTTCAAAATTCTAAATAGATTTTGAATTTGGGATTCAAAGCTAAATTTTTAAGTAAAAATTCATTTTTCTAGAATATTTTTAAAAGCAAAATTTGAAGGAATTTGAATTCAAGAGTTGCTCCAAAAATCATGTTTATTTATTCTAGATTATCTAAAATTGTAGCTACACAAAGTTTTATCACTCCTTAGCACTTAAATGTAGCATTTGGGTTTTGAGTAGTTGTTTTTCAACTCTAAATTTAAAAGGGTCTATATTGCATGCAATGATAACCATGTATGAGATGATTATGACTAGTGCCTTGGATGCTAATGCATGTTTAACACCTAGGGGTGTTACAGCCCTCCCCCCTTATAAGAATCTCGTCCCGAGATTTTGAGTTACGAACCATTTATCGTAAAAATCTTTATACGCAGTTTGAAGATATTCTCCCGTTTCCCATGAAGCATCACTCTCATCATGATGGCTCCACTGAACCTTGTAGGTTGTTACCACTTTATTCCGAGTGACTCGGTCCTTTGTATCCAGAACTCGAACTGGTTGTTCACGATATTCCAAGTCTGCCTTGATCCGAATACCCTGCGGTTCTATTCTCTCTTCCGGAACACGCAGACATTTCTTCAACTGGGATACGTGAAAGACGGGAAAGATCGAACTCATCCCTTCTGGCAATTGTAACTTGTACGCCACGGGACCCTTTTTCTCTATAATCTGGTATGGTCCGATATATCTAGCAGACAGTTTCTTCTTGATTCCAAACCGTTTCTTCTTCATGGGGGTAACTTTCAAATAGACATAGTCACCCACTTGGAAATCCAATGGTCTCCTTCTCTTGTCTGCATAACTCTTCTGACGGGACTATGCAGCTTGCATGTTTTGCCGGATAATATGGACCTTCTTCTCTGTCTCATTTACAAAATCAATTCCATAAAACCTTCTTTCTCCAGGCTCTACCCAATTTAACGGTGTTCTGTACTTCCTGCCATATAAAGCTTCGAAAGGTGCCATCTTGATACTCTCTTGGTAACTGTTGTTGTAAGCGAATTCTGCCAACGGTAACCAGGATTCCCATGAGCCTCGGGATGATAGTACACAAGCTCTAAGCATATCTTCAAGTACAGCATTCACTCGTTCTGTCTGCCCATCTGTCTGCGGATGGTAAGCCGTACTACGAATCAAACTAGTACCCAAACCTTTATGAAGATGTTCCCAAAAATGAGAGGTAAACTGTGAACAGCGATCAGACATGATCGTTTTTGGTATACTATGTAATCGGACAATCTCAGCAATATACTTTTCTGCATATTGAGGTGGTCGGAATGTCGTCTTAACTGGCAGAAAGTGAGCTGTCTTGGTGAGACGATCTACTATGACCCAAATAGAATCATGTCCCTTCTGTGTGGTGGGAAGACCAGTGATGAAATCCATACTTATATCATCCCATTTCCAATCGGGTACAGACAAGGGTTGCAAAAGTCCTGTAGGTCTCATGTGAAGAGCTTTAACTCTACAACACATGTCGCAACGAGCAACGTATGCTGCAATTTCTTTTTTCATCTTAGTCCACCAATAACGGGGTCGCAAATCTTGGTACATCTTACTACTTCCGGGGTGAATAGATAGCTTAGAATGATGGGTCTCATTCATCAACTTGTTCTTAAGCTCTCTATCCTTTGGTACCACCAGACGATCTTTAAACCATAACACTCCTTGGTCATCCAATCGAAAGTGTTTGGTGAGTTCTCTCTTCATCTTCTCCTTGATATGAAAGATTCCCTTATCTGTCCTCTGATTTTCAATGATCTGGTCTTCCAAAGTACAACTGATCTGAAGATTATGCAACACAGCAGGATGTAGCAAATTGAACCCTTCTTCAAACAACGGTTGCACATCAATAGCATGTGATTTTCTGCTCAGTGCATCTGCTACTACATTAGCCTTCCCGGGATGATAATGCGCGTTTAGATTATAGTCCTTTATCAGCTCTAACCATCTTCTCTGTCGCATGTTCAACTCAGATTGGGTAAAAATGTATTTGAGACTCTTATGATCTGTAAAGAGGTTACACACATTACCCATTAGGTAGTGTCTCCAAATCTTTAGAGCATGCACTACTGCTGCAAGCTCCAAATTGTGTGTAGGATAATTAACTTCATGCTTCCTCAGTTGACGCGAGGCATAGGCAATGACCCTTCCATTTTGCATTAGCACACATCCTAACCCATTCTTAGATGTGTCACAGAACACATCAAAAGACTTTTCTATATCCGGTTGGGCCAGAACAGGAGCAGTGGTCAACAACTTTCGCAAAGTGCAAAAAGCTGCCTCGCACTCCTCTGTCCATACAAATTTATGATTCTTCTGTAACAGGCTTGTCATTAGTTTGGCAATCTTCGAGAAATCCGGTATGAAGCGACGATAGTAACCGGATAAACCAAGAAAACTGCGAACTTCATGCACCGAGATTGGTGATTTCTAGTCCATAACCTCTTGTACCTTACTAGGATCTACGGAAATGCCATTTTCAGACAACACGTGGCCGAGAAAAGGCACTGTCTTAAGCCAGAACTCACACTTGCTGAACTTCGCATATAGTTGATGTTCCCTGAGTCTAGTCAAGACAATCTTGAGGTGCTCTACGTGATCTTTTTCATTCTCTGAATATATTAGAATGTCATCAATGAACACAATCATAAACTTGTCCAACTCTGGCATGAAAACAGAATTCATCAGATACATAAAGTATGCAGGAGCGTTTGTCAATCCGAAGGACATGACAAGATACTCGTACAAGCCATATCTGGTAGAGAACGCAGTCTTAGGCACATCTTGCGGCCTAATCTTTATCTGATGGTATCCTGATCTCAAATCTATCTTAGAGAACACTTTGGCTTTAGACAACTGGTCAAACAATATATCAATCCGAGGAAGAGGATACTTGTTTTTAACTGTCACTGCATTCAGTGGTCGATAATCCATGCACATGCGTAAGGAGTTATCCTTCTTCTTTTTCACAAACAGAGCGGGGCATCCCCATTCAGACGAGCTGGGATGAATCAAACCTCTCTTTAGTAAGTCCTGAAGTTGCTTCTTCAATTCGGCTAACTCATTAGGAGGCATCCGATAGGGCCTTCTCGAGATCGGTGCTGTTCCCGGAATTAACTCAATGGCAAACTCAACATCTCGGTCTGGTGGAAGTCCAGGTAACTCATCCGAAAACACATCTGGAAACTCACAGACCACTGGAATCTGGGCTAGCAGAGTAGTTTGGACCGCACAAGTCATGCTAGCTAGGTCTACTTTCCGAGGTAGGACCACTCGAAAGGTGCCTTCTCCACTTGGTTCCTTGAGAGAGATACTCCTTCCTCCAACATCGATTAGTACCCCCATCTTATTCATCCAGTTCATACCCATCATCACATCCAAAACTAACCCTGGCATGACTATCAGATTAAGCTTATATTGCCGGTTTGATATGTTTAGGGTCACTCCCTAAACTATTTGATTAGTCAACAGATCAGCCCTAGCTGAACTGATTTTATATGCACATTCCAGTTCAATAATCTTTTGCTCATGCCTCTTAACAAAAGCTTGACTTACAAAGGAATGAGATGATCTGGAATCAAACAAGACTACTGCAGGATGATTGTTGATAGAAAACATACCAGCTGTTACCGGTTCTCCTTCTGGGCGGTCATCCACAGTGGTGTGATGCACACGAGCTTGATACTGTGTTTGCTGTTTCCTTGGGTAGGGGCAAAACTTCGCAAAGTGTCCGGGTTGGTTGCAGTTGAAGCACGGTCCCTTCACTTGAGCCACAGTTCCAGATGAACTGCCTTGTCCTGTCTTCGACAGAGGCAATGCCATCTTGAATGGTTTCTGGTTCCTCTGGGTAGCCTGATCTCTCTGGCGAGTCAACTGAGCCATCTCTGTGTTGAGCCTCTCAATCTTGGCGTCGTGATCTCTCTGAAGCTGACGGCGGTCCTCACGAGCCTGACCAAGAGCACTAGACACACGTCTCATGCTACCTTCCACTCCATCAAAAGCCCTCATCACTGCGAACATAGCACTCATAGCGGGGTTGTCACTGTTTTGTGCTTCCGCAGCGCTAATCTCCAGAGATCTTCCTCTTGCCTGCTGCCATGAGTCAGTGGAGGGGTTGCCCCTCGGAAAGACTCCAACTAAAGCTGCTGCCAACTCCTGAGGAAAGCGATCCATGATATCCCTAAGGATCCCAAAGGCTGCCCTCTCAGCGGCTTCTTCAGGGGTCCTGCCAGTTGACTCAAAATGTCAACCGGTCCACTCAGAACCATCACCTCGAGGACGAACTACTGCTTCCACAGTCACCAAAAGTCCTTCCCCCAACCGCTCATTCGACCAAAAGTAGCGAGGCTCCATTCCATCAGGATAGCCTACATCTCTGAGTACTCTCCACAAGAGCGTAGGCATCCCAAACTCTCTAAGAAAAGTGTGGCGCTGACGAGTGTGTAGAGCTAGCTGATGACGGGGAGCTCTGCCGGTGGACTTGTGAGCTGTCTGCTTGGTACGTGCCATCTGTAGCAAAATTTTTATTACCGTGGTGAGAACAGATTTTTAAGTTGGCATTTTTATCGAAATGAGATAATCAACTTATAAGGGGAGGAACAATGCCATGAATGAAATGCACCACATGATACATGCACGTTCCGTACGTCCTCACAAACTTAGAAAATTAATAACTACTAACAGAATAAACGGTGGCATACAACGATCTCTTGTAACGTAACTAATATGTACTACTCGAAAGCGTTGTTATGTACCTGCAGAAAGTCACTTCAGCCCAACCCTCACAGTATGAAAATATGCAAGAAAGCAGTAAAGTAAGTTACTCGCTCTACACGCATCCCCAGATACGAGTATAACGGTAACAACTACCCGAATCATCGTCCTATTGACGGCATCGTCACCGCATGACGGAAGTCCCCACCAATTGAATACCCTTATACGAACATGCGCATGGCACGTAAGTATTTCGGTATCACATAAGCACTCCCATAGATCAGCAGTGTATCTGACCATGCTCTCACAACTCTCACTTACCAGGGCGTAGAGGAAATTGATCCATACATTACCACTCAATTGAATGGCACTCATACAATAGCACACCGTATGAGCGACGAAATTTCAAATATGATGCAAACCCCCAAGTTAGTACTTAATTAAGCCACCTAGAGTCCTTATTGGGCATAAAGGATATGACCACTGGCACACTCTTAAATTTAAAAGCTTAGTTGAAAATACAGTTTTGTTTTTAAATACCCATGTGAACAGTAACACGCTAAACCATGCTCCGATGCCAACTGTAACGGATCAACGTAATTATACGGGATTAAGTCAGAAAAAATCTTCCACCGAGGCGGTTAATTTACCAAACTTAAACCCGTATAACCCGAGATTCCGTGAAATCACGCGGGATTTCAAACCAACCAACATACAACCAAGATCGTACTGATTTAGCAGCCACAGTTCACATGATACGTAGAGTTCACAATAAAAGTGGAGTACATCGGAGTTCGGAATAAAAGTTATTACAACACAGTTCAAAATAACATAGCGGAAGCAAGTAGTTTTACACACACCCTTAGTTCAAATACAGTGCCAGTAGATAGTCATGGTCCACAAAAGCAGTAGATAAGACAAACAGAGTGACCCTTGCCCAAGGTCCTAGTTGTCGCCCATCGCCGGATACAGACAGTTGGAGCAGTACCCATAGTACATCTGACCATCTGCAACAACAATGGGAACAACGCCCTGAGTACGAGAATGTACTCAGCTAGACTTACCCGTCAAAAACCAGAAATAAAGGACACCAAGGATCATACAAGGCTTTATAGATTGGACTGGCTTGACTCATTTGTGAAAAGCATGAGTTGTTATGAAAAACTAAACCAGTACTTTTTACATCACTTTTAGTATAAACTATTCAAACTAGGTAAGCAGCTATTGCTAGAACAATCACTTGATTTATCATTAGCAATCTAGATTACCATATCAGGTTTAGCATTTCCAACATCATTCACTTAACCATCAGTGTTCCTTTAATGTTACTACGATACCATAGCTCGAGTCAAGTGCTCACTAACCGGGAGCGACGGCGATTCGAATCGAATTCCTATCCAGCTGGAGATTTATTCCTCACACAAACCCTGTTTCCCCCGTCAGGGTCGCATAGATTACCAATGACACTTTCCAAGAAGCCGCGGGATAACAATCATGGATCGAACTACCCAGGGACCGCCCGACTGCCAGGACGCACCTTGGGCTCACTCTTCGCGTCCCCGTTACACCCACTTCAACACCAGTCTGCCAACCTGAGTTTATCCCGGCTCGAAAAGTGTCACTAGCTTCGCGGTCGAAAGGTACTTTATTCGGCCAGCTAAATGTGAGGCATGCATTCAACATGACAAGAGGGAGGATCAACGATCGGTCCTTAATCGACACAGACAGAATCACTATAGTCCAAAACCCTATAAGACTCCGCCCGGTCTCCGTTTATCCATCAACACTTGGTTACTTTTTATGATCACAATTACAGCTAACCATAATCAGGTATCCACTTATAGCTCGCAGACGACAGGAAATCACCCGACTTCTACCGGTCTAAGCATGGCTAAGCAATTAACTCGTTTCTGACCTAACAGGGTAAAAGGTAATCCAGGGGCCAAGGTAATAATGCAACAACGGTTTCACTCAACTCCTATAACTTAATGCAACAATATATATAACTATAGTTCATGTAGTAAGGAACATCTTTTTATAAAACTAGGAGACTTAAAATGCTCCGGGGCTTGCCTTTTTCGAACGAGCTAGGGTGGTGGTCAACGCACTCTGGTTGTTCCTCGCCTGACTCTTCTTCCTCGGGCACCTCTTGTGCCTGGGGTTCCTGCTGATCCGTCCAAACTTGCTCCTACGGTACCGCTACCTGCGACTCCTCCTGTGATCCTATATGATGCAAGTGCATAAGCAAACATGCGAAGAATGCATCGAATTGTGGTGGAGTGCTTTGATGACATGAGATGCAGATGAGCACATGGAATGAGCAGTTCGAATGTAATTATTTCTTCTACAGGGTAGTCAACGTCATCCAAGAACATGTACCCTAAAACATGCACCTTATCCTTCTATTAGTTAGCCTACCATCTACACATACAAGTGAACCTAAGCTACCAAAGCTTACCAACCTAACTCATCCATAACATCAGCAAGGCATAACGATGCTTCAAAGATACACCAAACATATTTTATTTCTATTAATTTCTCATAAAGAATAATCTTTTATTCCCTATTTGACTAGGGTTACACAGCAACACCTATTTCTGGTGTAGATAAAAATCTACAAAAATTACAGTAGATTACTCTTACCCTAACTATCCTACTACTAATTTTTTATGAGAATTGAATAAGTAAAACTATCTGTACAAAATAAACAAAGTATAGCATAATAATGAGCATGAAATTATTTTGTACTAGAAAAAGTATCAAACAACAGATTTCACATTTTTCCTATGTTACTAACAGTAAACTAACATACTACAAAAATTATCACATGTATGTTCTATACAAATTTAGCTCTCTACTAAAAATAACAAAGATTATCAATTAAAAGCATTTGAACTACACTTCAAAATTTTCTCACAGAACATGCTTCACTAATATTTTTCCTAGAAAGTACATCACTAATAAAGATTAAAGAAACAAGAATCACATTTTTCCCTTCATTATTTTATTTACTACACATTTTCTAAGATATCAGCATTTATAGCAATTAAATAAATTTGCACAGTAAAGTGTTACAAAAATAACATGAGATATTTTTAAACTGTAGATCTATTCAAGAGGAACATTAAAAAATTTGTTTCATAATTTTTGGAGCTATAAATCTTGAGATATGATTTTTCAAAGCTGTTTCAAAATTCTGAGAAATTATTTTCCTTAATTCTTTTAAAAATTTACCGGTGAAAATGCTGAATACACCCGGTGCATTGCACCCACACACGCTGACACTCAGGACCCACGGGTCAACGGACCCCACCGGCCAGCCAGAGCAGCGCGGGGGAGGCGCTGACCGGTGGCGCACTCGCCGCCGGTGAGGTCTCCGGCGACGGGGAGGGCACCAGCGTGCTCCCCGCACCGAGACGCACCCAGCGCACCAACTCCGAGCGGCGCGGGAGCTCCGGAGGAGGCTCGCCGGCGGAGATGGCGGCGCGGCGGCGCGGGAGCTCGTTGGCCGGCCAATGCAGGCCACGGGGGCGGCCGAGAATGCGAGCACGAGCACCGCTAGGCAAAGGGAAGCGGATGCTCGAGACCGGAGGAGGCATGAAGGGCCAGGGAGCTCCGGCCATGCGCGCCGGCCAACGGCGGCCATGGCGGCAGTGGAGGAGGGGGGCAGCCAATTGGCCCTCACCTGAGCTCGAGCGGCGGAGTGGAGGCACGCACGCGGTGGAGGGAAGCGGGGCGGAGCTGAGGCCGGGAGGAATCGGCCGGAGAAGCAGCCACGAGCGCGGACGGCGGTGGCGGAGCTTCGGGAGCCGGTGATGGCGCGGCGGTGCGCTGCTGCTGGCGGGGCGAGAGGAGGGAATGGAGGGAACAGCCGAGGCGGACGAGCGCGCGGAGGGGGGGTAAGCGAGCGCGGTGCTGCGGGGGCCACAGGGGCGCGTGTCGCGCGGGCCGGGCTGCCAGCTCGGGTGGGCCGAAAGGGTGGCTGCGGCCCACTAAAGTGAAAAAACCGATTTTTCTTTTATAAATAAATTTTCAGATTTCTATATTTGTTTCAAATTTGAATTTGAAGATGAAAAAGAGGTTTTCAGAACTTTTTCCCAAAATAAAAGTTGTTCAAAATTTAATTCTCTACAACTTTCATGTAGGGCACTTTTCAAAATTCTAAATAGATTTTGAATTTGGGATTCAAAGCTAAATTTTTGAGTAAAAATTTATTTTTCTAGAATATTTTTAAAAGCAAAATTTGAAGGAATTTGAATTCAAGAGTTGCACCAAAAATCATGTTTATTTATTCTAGATTATCTAAAATTTTAGCTACACAAAGTTTCATCACTCCTTAGCACTTAAATGTAGCATTTGGGTTTTGAGTAGTTGTTTTTCAACTCTAATTTAAAAGGGTCTATATTGCATGCAATGATAACCATGTATGAGATGATTATGACTAGTGCCTTGGATGCTAATGCATGCTTAACACCCAGGGGTGTTACATACCGGACGCGGTGCGGACATGCTCATGCATCTGGTTGACGTTGCAAAGGTAGGCGGGGTTGTATGGCAAAGAACAAAGATGTAGGGACATGATATAGTGGTAAGAAAGATCCACACACAGGTCATTATTATATGGGTCGTGCTCCCGCCCGGACGTCCGATGGGATTTAATCCCATCGGACACCCTTCATCCGCACGACCCCGTCTCCCGCCCCAAAAATGGAAGAAGAAACGAAAATGAAAAACCGCCCCCCCCCCCCCCCCCCCCGCAGAAAGCGCACCCCCCGTCCCCCGTGTACAGATGCCGGACCACCCCACCCCCACGTCCCGTGTCCTGCCCCCAGCACGCGCGCCTGCGTCCGCGTCCGGCAGCGGGAAGGGAAAAAAGGTTGGGGGAGCAGGCGCCGCGAGCTGCAACATCGAAAGAAACATGTTGCAACATTGTGCAAAACATGTTGCAACATGGAAAAAGACATATTGCAAGATCTTAAAAAATTAACTGTTGCAACAACTTAAATCGACTGTTGCAACATCTTGAATCGACTATTACAACATCCAGAAAAACATGTTGCACCATCAGGGAAAACATGTTGCAACTTCAAGAAAAACATAATGCGACATCTTAGAAACCACTGTGGCAACATCCTGAAATGCCTATTGCAACATGCAGAAAAAACACATGTAGCAACATCCGAAAAAACATGTTGCAACATGGAAACATGGTCTGTTGCAACATCTTAAAACAGCTATCGCAATATACAGACAAACATTGTTGGAACATCTCAAAAACGATAGTTGCAACATGCAGAAACAAATGTTGCAACAAGCAGAATAGGCTATTGCAACATGGTGCAGATCGAGTCGTCTCCATGGATGGGGGATGGGCCGCCGTCACCTGCTGGGTGGAGGAGACCACCACGACACTGGATCTGTGTCATACTCCACGGATCGACGACGAGGAAGCCGCTGCTCCATGGATCCACCACAGGGAGGCCAGTGATCCATGGATCTAACACAGGAGGACTACCACAGGAGGACAGTGCTCCATGGATCCACCACGGAGGCGTGTCGGGTTCGGGATGGGTAGAGGACGTCGCCTCCATGGATCCCCCATGTTGCGTGCTCAAGCTCCGGCCGAGGAGGGGTATGGGGGAGGGCGCCGCACCGGAGGGGGATGGGGGAGGGCGCCGCGCCGGGTTGGGTGTTGGAAGGTTACGCTGGAGAGGAGAGCCGCATGCGGTGGAGGGGTGGAGAGGAGAGCCGAGCACAGGTGGAGTGGACGAGGAGAAACGAGTGGAGGAGGAAGCACCGCGCTCGTGAGAAACGAGTGGAGGAGGGAGCACACGAGGAGAAACGAGTGGAGGAGGAAGCACCGCGCTCGTGAGAAACGAGTGGAGGAGGGAGCGCACGAGGAGAAACGAGTGGAGGAGGAAGCACCGCGCTCGTGAGAAACTAGGAAGTGTGGCGCCGTCATAATGAATCGTTACGTGACAAGTGTCCGACGCTGTCGGACGTAAGAGTCCTAGCATTTCCGTTATTATATCCGTGCAGAGCACCCAAATGCAACAGCAATATGCATGCAGCGAAATTAATCCTACAGTTTCCATAAGTTACAAGCAAGTCCGGATTCTGTTAGTACTTCAGTAAACCAGTCTCATATTGCAATGGTGGCATGGTGCATATATAGAGCGGGAGCGGTTAAGGTCAATGAGTAATGAATCACTGAAGCAGGCAGACAAGGACACGGCCGGCATGCAGCCGCAGCCCGCATCAGCCAGCAGCAGAGGCACTGAGAGCCCACAGCCCCACACAGATGAAATGAGCAAATAGTCGCATGTATATATTACCAACGCATAACACAAAAGCTAGTATTCATTATTCAGAAACGTGTGCCAAAGCAACAAGCTTAAAGGCAAGCAAACCCAAGGACATTGAGTGCTGCTCTGCTAGATAGCCTGCTACACACACACACATACGAGGTACACGACGACCGCCACATCGACAGAGGTGGTGTAAATTAAAGGTAGTAAATAGTAAATAACTAAACGGAGTGATCACTAACGGGTGCATGATCTACTCCTTTATGTATCTATCTCATCATCCACGGAGTCCATCTGCTACGACAACGACTGCATGCTGCCATCCAACGAGCATGCATACAGCAGCTACCTCATGACCGGCCCATCAGTTGATCCTGCATGTACATAACACAAAAGATATTAATCCATGGTTCGCACTTAACTTAGCAGAAAATTACTCATACATCAGTGTGCATGCATGGATGCATGGACATTAATTAATGGACGGTGGACTCGATCGGCCGACGTACTTGGAGCAGTCGACGTTGGGGCTGATGGGCACGCCGACGGTGACGCCGCACTTGCCGGGGATGCTGGCGGCGTTGCCCATGTTGACGCCGCCGCCGCCGCCGCCGAGCCTGCTCGTCATGCTCTTGAGGCAGGCGCAGGCCGCCTGGCGGTCCGCCGTGGACGTCGCGCGGCTGTTGAGCGAGCGCACCCCGTTGCAGCACGCCGCGGGGGGCGACGACGCGGTGCCCATCGCGTACCCGAGGCACGGCGCCACCGACGAGGTCACCTCCCCGCAGCTCACCGCCGCCGACGCCGTCTTGGATGCTGCCAGCAGCGCCAGGACCGCCACCGCGGCGACCAGGGCGAGGCGTGGAGCAGCCATTGCAGTTGCTGGACAGAGCACTGGGCCGGGTGAGCTGCTAGTGTGTGGTCAGTGAAGTGTGGAGCTAGTGTGGTGAGGAATTCTAGCTAGCTGTGATGGACGGAGCTGAGCAAAGGTGGTGCCAGGGGTAGGGTATAAATAGAGCCTTGGCAACTCATCAGGTTGGAGAGTGTAGTAGTATGTCTGTATGTGCGTTAGCCGGAAATCTGATGATGTGGGCCGGCAGCGAGCTGATGAGTGAGTGAGGGCAGGTGCAGTGTTACTGCAGCGGCGGTGGTTGATGAGCACGCACCAACCAGGGGTCGTACGTGCGATGCGATGAGACGAGGAGATGAATGCATGCACGTGAACCTGCTTCGTTTGCATTCGGACTTTTGGTAGTACAAACAAACCTTCATCATTGTGCACGACATATGCTTGCACGCATACCCCCTGCGCCAGCCCTGTGGAGTGTGGACTGTGGTGCCTGTGACTGCCGGGCATGTACACGATGCAAATGTGTATGGTTGCACTGTGGACACAGCTAGCTGCAGTACGATGGGATTAGGAATGCAAGCGGACGCAGGCTGGCCTACCTGCCAAAAAAACAGTCTTAACAGGTCTATGCAGACACCTGCCTAATGTAACACGGGTTCAAATGACCCAACCTGCAAAGGCTATTGGATTAAGCAGGTCAACCTGCAGCACCCACTGTCTAACCTGTAGGCCTGCAAGTGCACCACTCCTCAACGGAGTCATGCTCCCAGCAGTGTTCCTCTTCGTCACTGCGGTCACGACAACGGTCACCGCTTCACTGGCGCGTGCCTCGGGTGCGGCCGCTGCGTTTGCGCGAACGATGACAGCTGCTTCGTGATGGCTGGTTCTCGCTTGCCTTCGCTGCTCGTTGTTGATGGCTGCTGTGAGTGGTCGACCTAGTTTGTGGCAGGCGTCCACAACTCCGCTTGCCTTCTCCTGCAAAGTCCGGCAGCCAAATGCAGGAGGCTAATCTATGCTTGCTTGCAGGCTCCTGCAGAATATAGTGAGGGTGTGTTTAGTTCCCTGAAAAGGATGAAAAAGTACTGTAGCACGTTTTGGCTTAATTTGTCAAATAGTGTCCAACCGTTGACTAATTAGGTTCAAAACGTTCGTCTCGTAAAGTACAACCAAACTGTACAATTAGTTTTTGATTTCATCTACATTTAGTACTTCATGCATGTATCGCAAGTTTGATGTGACGGGGAATCTTTTTTTTAGAATAGTACATTTTTGGTGGAACTAAACTGTGGCAGAATCGCCTAATCTAATGCCCTCCCAAGAGTACTCGTCTTCCATTAGACCCTAAGTACCCAAGGGAGAACACTAAACTAATTGATTCTGTCGAGCACACCACGAGGGAGAACTCGAAGATCCACATTTTTACCTCAGGATCACAAATGAGAGAGTAAAGCTTACAACATCCTTACCATTTCTTACATCCCTTTTAGTACAACATCAGAGTAATTCATTATGTAGTTATAATAGCAGAATATAAAACATTATCAGAGTTCAGCGGAAATGAAATCATTTAATGACAAGTTAAACATTAACATGAAGAACGCTTATAAGCATGGAATAAAAACAGTTTATAAGTGATTTTTCCTTGCAAAACTATTGGTGAGAGTTTCATAAAATAAACTCTACTCCGCATCGCAAAGGAAATCCTCGCTGAGCCCACCAGGAGGTTTCCACACACAAGTGTCAGCTTATCAGCACCTGCCACCTGCAACAGGGTAGAATAAACCCTGAGTACTCAATTGTACTCCGCAAGACTTACCCGTCAGGAGGAAAGAAAAAGACTCCAAGGATTATGCAAGGCTTTTTGACTGGTGGGTTTCTTGTTTGCAAGAAGCAGCGCTAAAGGTGTATCCTTAATTTGTTACTTTTAATAGCCGTATTTTGTTCTTATCCAATCTTCTATGTAAGCACCTAGTCTATAATCAAGTAGGGTTGAGCAATCAGAAACCATTTCTTCCTCTTTCCACTGCCAGTTCTTACTACGATGCCAGAGCGTAGTCAAGCCGTACCGTCACACAGAAACGGCGATTCGCGAATCAATATGCCCAGCTGGGTGCCCTGAAAACACACGCCTCGCTTGTACCCCGGGCACAAGCAAGACCAACCCGTTCCACTCCTGTCAAGGGGTCCAGGTCCCCGTCCAAGCTCGGACTCTAAGCCCCCAACACTGCAGGTCCGCCCTCAGTATGGTGCTTAGACCTCCTCAACCCAATATATATAACCACCCTAAAAAGCCGGTCCGGAAAGAGCCGGAACCCATGACAAGAGAGAAACAAGTCTTCCTAGCCCCCATCCGCTAGTATATGCTCAGGACAATAAATCTGTGACTTGACCAGGGTCCATGCAACGAACGGTCCTTAATTGACACAGGCGGAACAAATGCAACTAGAGCCCTGCTCTGTTGCCCAACCAGGTCCAAGTCCATCCAACCCGTTCCGCCCGATCTCCAATTATCCATATACATTTATGTTTCATGTGATAGTAAAATTATATCTTTTCCTATCTCTCGCGAGTGACAGGAAATCACTCGACTTCTACCGGAGTCCTGTAGCATAGCATTCTACACGATCCTGTCATACTAGTAAGACTCATGGGATCAAGATATATATGCAAGTGGGTTTCATTCAACTCCTTTAAACTTAATGCACAAGCATAATTTAAAGTGCAGAATAATAGGGGTTATGCACCGGGGCTTGCCTGGGTAAGATTCAACCAAAAGTTAGCATTCCATCGTGACGATACGATCATCAAGGCGCCACCTTCTCTGCTGCTCCAGATGACTCCTTGATCCATCCTCGTTCCTATTATGATATGCGTGGATGCAACGAAAACGTAAATAATCAACGGTGACTGAAATACTTCAGATACGAGTACGCCTCTCGGGCTAACGAACTAGCTCATCGACTAACGTACTAGGCCACGTATCTACGTTACCAAGTAACGCGCCATTTTCCAAAGGGTATTTTTGCTATACAAACCTAAGGTTTCACTTTACTTATTTTGTCAGTTTTAATATACCTTAAAACTAGGGCTCATTAGCGATCTTAGCAAACTAATTATTCTCGAGCTACAAAAATTACAGCGAGCATATAAAAAATAGTTGGAGCCTGCTGTAAAAGTTTTAAAGCCAACACTTTTACCATTTTCTTACAAAAATTCACTCAAGTTTATACTTAGCGAAATTTAGCAATTTAAAATAATTAACGAACTCCTAAAAATATTATACAACTATGTGGGTAAAAGCATACTAACAGTTAGAGCATGATTTTAAGAACCTAACAAAATTGGTTTCATAATTTTTGGACTTCTACACAATTCTATTTTAATTTTTCAAGTTTGCTTAGAAGCTAAATTAGAAATTGCTTTTAAAAAAAAAGAAAGGGAAACAACCAACTGGCACCAAACGGCCCAGCGGCCCACCGCAGCCCACGCGGGAGCGCTGCGTGCAGCAGGCCGGCCCATCCCACGGCCCGCGCGAGCGCCCGACGCACTTCTGCAAAAGAGCCCTCGGTTTAACTAGTTATCGCACGGAGCTTTCGTCTACTGTTGCACAAGAGACACGTGTTGCAGTATGCACCCTGGGAATAAAGCGTCTTCACAAAGGGGCAGTCCCGATGTGCTCGCGCGTGGCGGCGCTGCTCCGGTCGGCATCACCCGGCCACGCCAGCTCCCGAGAGCCAAAATGACCCGCCCACCGGGCCGACGAGCAACGCGAAGCAAGCACGAAACACTAGGCGGCGAGTAGAAGTTAGGTGGTGGCTTCAATCGTGCTGACCACGGTGACGGACCACCCGTCACGGCGGCGTGAGTGCTCCGGCGAGCCTACGGGCTTTCGCTCTGCTAGAGGCTGCAGAAGAGCGGGAGGGACTTACCACGGATCAAACCGCATACTCGGTTGAGGCAGGAACGGCACGGAGAAACCTGGCCACGTGCGACCTCACCGCGCGGCGGCGCTCTGAGCACGGCAAGGCCGCGCCAACTCGTCACCAGCAACACCTCCGACCTAACCTGCGTGCGCATGGTAAAGGCGAGATTACGGGGAGCCTAGGGTAGGAGTTAATTGGAACAAGGGCGAGGGAGGGATTACCCTTAGTCCCTGTTCTACCTCGGCGGGGCTGTCCGGCAGCGATGCCAACCCGAAACCGGCGGCCGATAAAGCCCCACTGCAAATGGATATGGATCGGACCGCTAGCTGTCATCACTATCCCGCTGGAGGAGCTCAGCATCGGGGCGTGGTGCTTGGGTCTGCCCGTTCTAGCAAAGCGGCAAGGCTCTACCGGTGACTGGGCAGGCGAGCGGCGACTTAACGAGGCTCGGCCACGACATGAAGAGGACGCGGCTGCGTGGGTGGGGGGGAGAAAAGGCTCGGCCGTGCAGGCTGCAGCAGAGGCGCATTGCCTAGCGAAGAAATGGGGACGGAGCGGAGCAGACCACGGCATCAGGCACAAGGCGTGCCACTGCGGCAACTACGAATGCGGCAGAGCAGAGGGTGGACTCGAGCGCGGCCCAAAACCCGCCCGGGCTGGCCGACAGCCGCGACAGAGGACCGCGCGCCCACCACGGTCCCACTGCGCGGGCAAGCGGAGACGGCGACAGAGGCGGCAAGGGCAGCGCGTGGGCTCTACGTCGCTTCCACTGAACGCGGCTGCCCGCTAGCGGAGACAAGCACGGCAGGGGCGGCACGCACCTGCTTGCGGCCGGTCACAATCGCGTCGGAGGCCAGGTAGGAGGTCAACTGCAACAGCGCGACATGACGGTGGGCAAGCAGGCGGGGTGGCACGACGCGACGAGGTAGGCAGCAGCGGCGTCGGCACGACCCACGCACCACCTGGTCGACAGCGAGCCCAGCTACGGTTCAAACAATTCCCACCAAACCCAAGTACAAACTTAGAAGCACCCACCTATGGAAAAACTTAATATTAGTGCTTAAGCATTTTTGTTGGAAATTAGACGTCGAGATGACATTGCCATTACCTCGCCCTACCAAAGATGAGATCTACGGTTGAGTTCGGATTGAAACTCGAATTTGATTTTTGAGCTTGCAAAATACTAGTTAACGATATTTATTTTTAAAATGACAATTGTATTTTTCATCTACACAACTTGCGCATAAATTTTTACTTAAGCGCAAAGCTCAAGTTACGTTTTATTTTTGTTATAAAATTTTTTTTTCAAGCCAAATAATTAAAACAACCTATTGTTCTATTTTACTAAGTAAGGTCTCATGAGCATGTTTTTCAAGTAAACCAATTAACCGACATTATCCTTTTATCATTTACGCGAGGTAAAAGATTCTAAAACCCGAGAACTCGTTTACTTATTTTCTTTTAGCTTTTAAGCGAGGTGTTAAGCGGATCGTAACACCAGGGGTGTTACATAAACACAGCCGGAGTCTTGCCATGCAATTGTTGCAGAACCGTGGTGGGCGCCCACAGGCGGGCCCGCTTGCATCCTTAGATGGGATGCGTGTATATTTGGGCATGCAGCCCCGAGCCTGACGGCCCAGCACGAAGCCCGTCATTTTGGCCCGGCCCAAGCACGGCCCGGCACAAAGGCCAGTGGGCCCGGGCTGGCATGGCACGGAGGTGCAGGTCATGCCAGGGCCGCACCCCAAGCCCGTGGGCCAGCATGGCACGACACGGATATTAGTAGTAGGCCCAGTGGCGGCCCGATGCCACCAACGGCCATCCGCTGCCCCTCGCAGGCCGCAATCGGTCCAGGAGGCCATCCCAACTCATCCACCGGCCTTCCCATATAAAAACGGCGCTCTCACTCTCTCGCTCTCACCCTTCCCCCACCAGAACCCTAAATCCGCCGCTCTCACTCTCTCGCTCACTGCCTCGCTGCCTCGCTGCGACTCGCCGACTCCGACGGTCCCCATCCACCATCGTCACCGACTCCGGTGACCTCGCCAGCGCTCCTCCACCTCACCGGCTCACCCTAACTCCCTGAGTTCCCTGATCTCCTCTCTCTCCTCCCTTTCTCTCCTTTGTCCTCTTCCTCTCGCCTCTCAGTGACCATGTGAGTTGGTCTCCCGTCCGGTTCCTCCGCCACCGTTCGCCGTCTTTGCTAATCAGTGTCTTGTTGCCTCTGTGGGTGGCCGTCTTCTCTGGCGCCGGGCTCCGGTTGCGCAGGTATGAGCTAACCCTAACCCTAACCCTAACCCTAACCCAAATTTGCCTCTGTTTCCTCATCCTTCTGAGTTTTGACCCTCATCTTCATGTTTCGCTGATTTTGTAGGTCGGTTGCCGATGCTGCTTCGTCTAGCTCGGGCATCATGAGGCGACCGTGACCAAGTGCACTATCGAGGAACAGGGCTGGAGGGAGGCAGTCTGTGGTCTAGGTCGATGTGGCGGATGACGATGTCGTCTATCCTGTCACCGGCGATGAGGACCTGGCCACGATGGGGCTACCCACAGAGAATGACGACGACATCACCGAGGACGCTGCAGCGTTGCTCGGTATCAACATGAACGGTGCCAGTGGCACAGAACCGGCGGCAACGGCCAATGGGACCCTAGTGGTCTCCAACACCAACAACACTGATGGTATTGGTACTGCAACTTCTTCTCTTGGTAAGCGCAAGTCTGTTGTCTAGGATGATTTTGATGAGATCAAGGAGGATGTGAATGGTGAGATGGTTAGAACCAAAGCTACCTGCAAAATGTGTAGGACCACATTGAGTGCTAGATCTGCTGCTGGTACTGGTCACTTGATTAGGCACCAAAACTCTTGCAAGGCAAAGGTTGCAAATGCTGCTAGAGTACAGTCCAGACTTGCTTTTAATCCTGATGGTTCTTTGCATAACTGGAATTATGATCCTGCTGTTGCTAGGTCTGAGTTGTGTAGATTGATTGCTAGGCTTAATCTTCCACTAGGTATTGGTGATACTGATGCTTGGGAGGACTATATTGTTCGTGCTCATAATCCTAGGTTTGTTAGGACCTCTAGAAGGACCACCACTAGAGATCTTGGTAAGCTGTTTACTGAGCGCCATGATGCAGTTAAGCATGTGTTGTTTGCTGCTTCTTGTGTTGCTTTGACATCTGATATTTGGTCTGGTAATGCTAAGGAGGACTATATTAGTGTAGTTGCTCACTATGTGAATGCTGATTGGGAATTGCAAAAAAGGGTGTTAGGCTTAAGGTTGATTGAAGTTAAACATATTGGTGATAACATTGCTGAAAAAGTAGCTGCTGTGGTTGAGGAGTTTGGTCAGGTTGATAAAACTTTTGCTGTCACTTTAGATAATGCTTCTTCTAATGCAAAGGCCATGGAAACTTTGACACCAATTGTTGCTGGTTACTTGGGCTCTGATCCTGCACCTGAACCTGATGATCCTAATAAGCGTAAGTATAGTCTTGTGCATCAATGCTGTGCTTGTCATATCATTAATCTGATTGTTAAATCTGGACTGAAGAGGTTGAAACCTTACCTGGATGATTTTAGAACAGCAATTAATTTCTTGAATTTCTCTAACCAAAGAATTGCTTTGTTCAAGAATTATTGTGTTGCAAGAGATGTTAGACCTATGAAGTTTGGCTTGGATATGGATGTTAGATGGAATGCTACTTATCTCATGATGAAACACTTGATTCCATATAGTGAAGTCTTTTCTGTGTTCATCAATTCACATTATGGATCACCTCCGTTAACTCAGAATCATTGGTATATTGCTGGGAAGGTATTGGATTTTCTGGAAATATTTTATGACTGCACTGTTGTTCTTTCTGGCGTTTATTATCCTACCAGTCCCCTTGTTCTGCACCAAGTTTTAGAGATTGCAACCCATTTACATGCTTGTGAAAGAGATCTGAATCTTAGACAATTTGTGTTTCCAATGCAGCACAAATTTCTTAAGTACTGGGAAGACATACCTCTTTTATACTCGTTTGCCTTTATTCTTGACCCTAGAGCAAAATTAGAGGTTTCTTTAATGTTTTGGAGTTACTTGCTGAAGCCACTAGATCTGTGTATATTGTTTATTATGCTGATGTGAAAGATGAGTTGTACAAACTGTTCAGCAAGTATGAGACCAAGTATGGTGCTGCCAGATCTCAAAGGGTTGCACAACCATCAATCAATTCTGGTAAGAGAAAACAGACGTGGGGAAGAATCTTTGGAGGCTCTAGTGTTGTTGGTCCTCCCCCTGCCGCCCTTCATCTTCATCTGTCAGTGCCTCTGGTAGGTCTGAGCTTTCTGCTTATTTTGATAGTGACTGTGTGACTTCTTATGAGGATGACTTTGACATTCTTCTTTGGTGGCGTGACCACAAACTTACCTATCCAGTCTTGTCTATAATGGCCAAGGATATTATGGTAGTTCCTGTGTCTACTATATCTTTAGAATCTTATTTTAACTTGTCTGGCAGGATCATCGAAGAACGACGCCGGTGCTTGTTACCTGAAACTGTTGAGATGCTAACTTGCTTGAAGGACTGAGAGTTAGGAGAGAAGAGGGAACAACATGAAGCTGCTAACAACAAAGAGCTTGAAGAAGCATTCAAGAATCTGTACCTGGATGAAGAAGAAGGTGGAGCTACCGCTGCTGGTGGGTGACTGAAAATCTGAGAGTGAGACTTGGGATTTTGCTTTTGTGTGAGTTGAGTTTGAACTTGTCACTCACTCACTTGTGCATCATTTGCATTTGAATAATGGTCTGTAATAACTTAACTACTTAAGACAATTTAGTACTGGCTGCACTCTTTTTTTCTTTCTAGGATTTCTCACAAGGGTGAATTTTACCTAGAAAGATTTTTAATGAGGCAACATTGCACAACAGCTCATTCTGTTATCTATAAGTCTTTGACTATGTGTCTATGTGTCTATGACTCTATGTGGATGTGGCTTGGTGCTTTCTTTTAAATCTGTTGATCACTTATTTTGTCATTCACTTGATCTATGTCACTGTGTGACTTATTATTTGTCTGACCTGATGTATTCAACTTTGAAAATTGTGATATGTAAACTGATGTATTCAACTTTGAAAATGATATGTGAAAATGGTGAAGTGTTTGAAAAATGGTGATCTGTTATGCTGTGAAAATGGTGAAGAAGTTAAGTGCTTGAGGAGTTTTGTGTTGTTCTGAACTTCTGATGTATTTCTTGTAAACCGGGCTATGGGCTGACACGACCCGTCAAAATCGCTGTGCCTGACGGGCTGTGGCCCGGCACGAAAAAAGACCCATAGGGCCGTGCCTGGGCCGAAGGCCAGGACCGCGTGCCTCTAAGGCATGTCCCGCAGGGCACGCCGTGCCTACTCGGCCCGATGCTCCTCGGGCCGTGCTAGCCCGTTGTCGTGCCGGGCCGTGCCGGGCCGGCCCGATGCCCAACTATAGATGCGTGGATAGTGTTTCCCAGCTTTAGGCTATCCGCACTCATCGTACTCTATATTCATCCTCTAAAAGGAATATTTCATCCTAGTCATCAAGATTCTCTCCTCTATATCACTTTCTTCCGCACACATTCATCCTCTATCCAATATTTGGGCCTGCTTGTCAGTTTTTTTAATAAAATCACCCCGTCCTCCCCGCACCCGGCCTCCTCCTCACCGCGCCCGGCCTCTCCCTCCTCCCCGGCCTCCACCTCCTCCCCGCGTCTAGCCTCTCCCTCCCCGCACCTCGCCATGCTCCTCCTCTGCCTTCTGCTCGCCGGTGGGCGAGGGCGCCAGGGCTCCGGCAAGGGCGCTTCTCCGTCTGCGAGCCGCGCGCGAGGGCTGCCTGCGCCGCCGCGAGGCGGGCTCGCCGGGCACCGCCGGTCGGTCGCGCGCGAGCGAGGGAGCTTCGGCGCGGTGGAGCTCGGGAGAGGCGGCCCCTTCCCCCAACCGATGGCGCACACCCGGCCCTCCCCGCGGCGACCTCCTCCACCTACCGACACTAGGCGCGTGCTGCCATGCGGATCTAGTCGGAGCGGGCGCGCGCTCCATGGCGGGCGTCCATGGCCGGCGCGCCTTCCAAACGGCGGCATCCCTCCCCCCGTGGTCGCTGGCGCACCACAGACCCAGGTAGTGCGACACCTCCTCGTCCCGCCCCTGCTCCGATCTCCCCTTTTCTCGCCCCGCCCGTGCTCTCCCGTGGACGCGCGCGGGCCCCACGCCACGCTGTCCGATGGCGGATGAACGGGAAGGCCGCTGGATTTGGCGGATGCGCGAAGCTCCTTGAGGATAGCGGAGGCTTTACAGGACTACACTGCGGCGCTTTTTCCGCCATTCGCGTACTGGAGTAACGCATAGCGTACCCAGTGCGGACAGTCTTACCATGCTACGAATACGCGCCCGTGATGCTTGCACGCATGCACATGCACATCCTCGCTCGCTCGGTCTGTCACGCGCATGAACGTAATACGTGTTCAATTTTGCAACTATACACATACTGCTAGCTAGAACGTGCCAACACGTACGGATGACCCAGACTATTAGCAATTAACTACCTTCAATTCTCATGTCGCCGATCGTACGTACTGCGCATGCAATAGATCGATAGAATTGCAGTTGTTGATAGAGCAAAGCAAAAGCAAAAAGACACGACTAACTTCACCTTTATTACATTAGCTTCACTTTGCATTCAACGTGTAACATGCATGTTCACATCTTGATGGTAGCCTGAAAATTCTGGTGAGGTAGTTGCCAGCACTGCATTGCATTGCATGAACCAACTGCTGCACGTTCTCTCTCCGTTCTACAAAGAGAAAAGAGTACATTTTTGACATTCTAAACTTGTCTCGACCCATTTCTAGTACTAGGTTTAATTTAAATTGTGGCACGGGTTAGCGGGCGTGTAAGAGCATCTTCAAGAGTCTTTCTAAAATCTAGTTTTTAAATTATTATTTGGAGAGTAATTTGAGTAAAAATCGTTATCTTTGTACCCTCCAATAGTTTTACTATACCTTTATGTGCACTATAGAGATTCATCCTCGCTTTAATTGATATCTTTGGCTAGCAAGAAATCTAGAATAGAAAATGTTTATATTTGAAGATCTGGTTAAAGAGGTTATATTTGAAGATCTGGTTAAAGAGGTTGCTGGAGAGTTTTTTTTTACCAAAATCTCTATTTTCCTATAAATTATGAAGGATAAATCTAGCAAATTATGAAGGATATATTTGAAGATCTGGTTAAAGAGGTTGCTTTAACCATGTTGTTTGTGTATGTGTGTGCCATCTTGCAAATGCAGGCCTTCAAATCTAGGGGTGTCATTTTAAAGCCTGCATACAAAACAATTATAATAGTAAAGAAGCATTCATTTTGAGCCATTAATTCTTTTTACATTTTTTTGAGCAATATTAATTCTTTTTACAATTTTTTGAGGGGCATTAATACTTTTTACACGGAATTTCCGAGTATAAACAGTGTCGAGTTGAGTGATGAAGGCCTCAGTTGGGCTGTTGCCCATGGAGTAGTGGGCTGCTGGTCCGACTTATTATTTCCCTGTGTATGTTGCTGCTTACCCGTTACCTTTTCTACTATTGGGCCTTCCCTAAAAAAATAGTTGGCCCATGAAACTGATTCGGGAATCATCCATCAGCTTGGCGCCGTGCACACGGGTTTTGCGTTTTGACATACTCCTGTATATGCACGAGCAACAGCGCTTTTTGTAACCACTTTTCCTATCTAGCTACCAGCCGTCTGCTTTCTTTAGGGAATGTTTGGTAGGACTACTGGAAATCCTATCAAACTTTTTGTAGGAAGAGCTCCTTTTCAATGAAAAAATAAAGAAGTTAGAGCTATTTTAGAGAAGCCATAAATTATGACTTCTTCGAAACGATTCCAACTTCTTAGAAGCCTCTGTGAAGGACCTCTACCAAACAATCCGTTACGAACCCATAGGGCTTGCGTGAAACTAAAACCAGTCTAGGTACATGCAACGAGCTTGGTAACCCATACGGCTAGCCATAGAGGTCCGTTTCCCTTAAGCCCTGTTTGGATCAAAGAGATAATAATTATTTTTACATTTTTTGAGCAATTTACTTTTTTTGAGGGGAATTAATTCTTTTTACATGGAATTTCCGGCTATAAACAGTGTCGAGTTGAGCGATGAAGGCCTAAGTTGGGCTGGGCTGTTGCCCATGGAGTAGTGGGCTGATCCTACTTATTATTGTCCTGAGTGTGTTGCTGCTTACCCGCTACTATTGGGCTTTCCCTTGAAAAAAAAATAGTGGCCCATGAAACTAACTCGGGAATGATCCATCAGCTTCGCGCCGTGCACACAGGTTTTGAGTTTTGACATAGCAAAACTAATAAACCTCATACATAGTAAGTAGTACATATGATCAACTTAGAAAGGGCATGCATGTGGATGTATGTATATGTATATATGAATTATGATAAAAGACCTGTACTTCATTCATATATTTGAAGTAGGTTGTACATAGAAGTACAAGGTCATTGCGTTCTACGGGCTTTACTTAATTTCTACTCAGCTCTGTCGTCTACCTCCACATGAGGAGACAAATAGTAAGTTAACCCTCATACATGCATACAAACGAAATGACAAGTAGCATCAGTACTTCAGTAGTATTAAGCTCCTCGATGTAGCTTTATTTATTAATTGTTCTCATGCTCCTTACTAGCTAGTATCTTACTGCACCCTGCAAGCACAACAAAAATGTCCAGCAAGGACGACGACGATCGTTGAGGATGATGCATGGATAATAACAAATACACTGAAAAACTAACACACAACACAGTTAATTACGTACTTGGAGCAGTCGGTGGAGCGGCTGATGGGGTAAGGGATGACGACGCCGCACTTGCTGGGGATGCTGGCGACGAGGTCGGGCTTGAGCGCGCCCATGCTGGCGGTGGCCTGCTTGAGGCAGGCGCAGGTGGCCTGGCGGTCGGCGGCCGTGCCGGCGGCGTCGTTCAGGCTCTTGATCCCTGTGCAGCAGTCCTGCCCGGGCGCGGTGGTGGCCCCGCCCACTCCCATGGCGTAGCTGATGCAGGGGGTCAGGTCCCGCACCACCTGAGCGCACGTCACTGCGCCGCTCACCGTTGCGGGCGCCGTGCCGGTGCACACCAGCAGCAGCTCCACCAGCACGGCGGCCGCCGCGAGCTGCTGCTGCTTCTTGGCAGAGGCAGGGCGAGCCATACGGTCTTCTTAGTCACGGTTGATCTGATCTGAGCACACAGGGGATGATGGATGCAAATGCAAGTAGCTTAGTTTAGCCTTAGCTTGAGTGTGTGCCGGGTGCTTCTGATGAGTGATGAGTGAGCTAGTAGGGGACTAGTAGGGTTTATATAGGGAGAAGTGGAGGCGTTTTCATTTCTTTTCCTTAACTTTGGATGGAAAGAAAAGAACGCATCCGGTCCTTCAAGTTAACGGGTGTGTGTATTCATGGATGGCATCATGTTATCATCATTTCTTTAGCAACAAAACCCTTAATCTCATGCGTAACGTCTCCATGATTAGGGAGCGTTTTGTAACTTCTGATCTCCCCGTTTTACCGGTCTCTGCCTTGGACTGAGGATGGAAATCTGCCATGGCCAAAGGTCGATTCATCTGACCACGCAGTAGATGATGATGAAAAGTTGGGAGAGACTAGTAGCGGGTTTCGTGTGGGATTCTGCTTATGCTGATGAGTGAGGTTAAGGCAGTGATTACTAATTAGTGAGGCGCACCATCTTTAATTTAACAACAAAACCTACTAATTAGGCCCTGTTTGGATCCACATAGCTAATATTTAGATGCTAATGATTCCTAAAAAAATATTTAGTTGCTAATAATTAGCTTGTTTGGATCCAAACAGGTCCAACTAATTATTAGATAACTACCTCACTTGTTCAGCAAAACCAGATAATAGTTAACTATAGTTAATATTAGCTATGAGCTATTAGCTATCTAACTATTAGCAGCTACTAATGGATCCAAATAGGGCCTTAATTTACCACTAAGCACTAATTTTCTGTGAAACCTTTGGAGGATTAAAGTAGTGTGAGACTAGAGAGCATTTCAGAACTAAAGTTGGTGGCGATGGTGTAGGATCTGGGTGGGGCAGGCTACAGTTTTTTCCCCTTTTTTCTGAAATAAAAGACTAAAACAGGGCAAGAGTTCTGCCCTGGATTAAGGATGGATCCAGTTTCAGTTTTAGACTTTCAGTTGCAGTCAGGTTACGCGAGACTGTGAGAGTCAGTCCATGGTGGTAATAGCTTGATGAACTCATGCACGTTTCATTTCATCTACTGATCTCATCATCATTCATCCACTAACTAGCTAGATACTACGATGAATAAACTGAAGAAGAATATTGCATCAACATTTCCTTGCGGTTACCTGAGACGAACGATCGATGCGCACATTCATCATGGCATGGATGATCAGCAAAATTTCAGGCCATGCTTCATTGCTTCAGATCGGACGGTGCTACAAGCCGGAGTGCAACCTCCGATCCGACAGTGTGGGACATGCACAGCACGTCCATACATGTTCTCCATCTGCAAGAGATAAGAGAATGCCACAGGTAGCAAAAACCAGTGGCTGGACGCTTGTTTGGTTTAGTAGGTGGCTGACATTTCCGACCTGTACCTAGCTTAAATACATGGAATGGTAGCACACCACACCACACCACACCACACCACACATGCATATAGGCTGTGTTTAGATGGCGAAATTTTTTGCAAAATGCTACTGTAGCACTTTTCGTTGTTATTTGGCAATTAGTGTTCAATCATGGACTAATTAGACTTAAAAGATTCGTCTCGTGAATTACGGCTAAACTGTGTAATTAGTTTTATTTTTTTATCTATATTTATGCTTCATGCATGTGTCCAAAGATTCAATGTGATGGAGAATCTTGAAAAATTTTACAAAATTTTCTGGAACTAAACAAGACCACAGTATATATCTAGTATATGCATCAATGCGCTCCGATCCTGACAAATATCGAGATCATCGAAGATGCACGCACGCACGAACTAGTAGTACGTATCTTCATAGCTTTCGGAGTTTGTTCTCAGGGCAAACCTTTCTGTACAATGGCTCCAAGCAGATGTTTCTTTCGCTCGTCCTCTCTTGCGTGCAGAAGTGCAGTAACACTGCACATCTATCTATTATTTTCGTACAAAAAATGCAGCCCACTTCACTGAAGTTTGAGCACATTTTTATTTATTTTTACTACGATGAACTATGATTTTCGATCACAATGGGAACGGCCGACGGCCAACTTGTTTGTTCCACTTTCAAGTTCCAAGCGAGGGTCCTCGTGATCTGACAGCACTGCTTCAAGCAGAACAGAAACAAAAATTATATGCATTACAGTGGGAACAAGAATTTGCCCTGTTTTGAGCACTTTCACTTCGGAGCTAGACACAGATTTAGCTCTACAGCCTACAGAGAATAATCCAACTATAGTTAAGTACACATTGAGTACAAGAGATTGCATCACTAGAGCTGAAGTATAGTAGCCATTGGACAATCTGTTGCAGTCGAAGTTGTTAATGATAACAAAAAAAAACACTTGCCACATTGTCTTGTAAACCAGTGCTGCCAGATCAAGAAAGTTTTAGGACTTCAGACAATCCTTTGGGAATACAAATGTCTGTCATCAATCGCTTCTTTTTTCAATCACGGATAGGAGTATGAAACAAGTATGCACTTCAGTCTCCAGAGGACTGCAAGAAGTAGTGGCCTACAACATAAGAGCAAGTTTGCTATAGAACATTTTCTTGAACTCGAGTTTGCTTTAGAAAATATAAAGTATTATTCGGATCTGCAACAAAGTTGAGTAAGGAATGGAGAATTACCAACAATGTGGCCAATGAAGCTACGATGCCCTCAGTGATAAGACCCAGCACCCAAGAGGTTCCTGCAGTTCAGACTGATCATTGCTCCATGCACTCTGGCAACTGTATTTGGTTATCTATCTTACATGAACTTGACTGTGTGCAGCATGCTTTGAAGCGCTGCATCCTATCACCTTTGTTCTCAGATGTTCAACGTCATCCCACCGTTCTGCTTCAGCATACACATTTGATACTGTGATAACATCCCCATCATCCATTGGCATCAACTCATGCATTATGTGAACAGCTTTGTTAGCAAGGTCAAAGTGCCCGTGCAATCTGCATGCAGCCATAACCATCTTCCACAGCACAGAATTTGCCTTGATGGGCATATCATCGATCATTTGATAAGCTTCATGAACTTTACCATAGCGACAGAGCATATCGATTATACAGCCATAGTGCTTCACGCTTGGCACAATTTTGTAGTCTTCGATCATGCTCCTGAAATACACTCTCCCCTCATTCAACAGGCCGCTGTGGCTGCAAGCAGTCAGAACACCCAAAAACGTGACATGATCAGGCTCAGTATTTATAAGATCAAACAGCTTAAGGGCATCATGCGAGTGGCCATGGACTGACAACCCAACAATCATCGCGTTCCAGCATGTAACATCCCTGATTGACATGCTGTCGAAAACTTGTCTGGCGAGCTTCAAGTTGCCACATTTTGCATACATATCAACCAGCGCGTTGCCAACATACCCATCAGCTGCAATGCCTTTGCTCTCAAGGTAATCGTGGATTTCCCTCCCCAACTGTAGCTCGCCCACCTCCGAACAAACCCCAAGAGCTGACACGACTGTCAGCTCCGTTGGTTCAACACCATTCTTCCGCATATCTCGGAAAATGTCTACTGCTCGTTCATACATCCTGAGCTTTGCATACCCACTAATCAATGAGTTCCAAGATATGGCATCCCTCTCAGGCATGTCTCTGAAAATCCTGGCTGCCTCAGCCATATCCCCGAGCCTCACATTTCGCGTGATCTCAGAGTTCCACCATGATATGTTCCTTGCTGGTGTTGCCTGGGAGACACGCTCCACGCCCTGCAAGTCTCCATAGACACCATGAGCCACGACAAGTGCATTCTAGGAGACGGCATTCTTGACAGGCATTTCATCAAACGCCTTTCTCGCCTCCCCGAGATGACCGAACTTACCGTACATGGACACGAGCGCGTTCTGCACGTACCGATCCTGCCCGCATCCCAGCTTCAAGACGCGGCAATGCAGCTCGGCGCCCTTGGCAGCAAACACGGCGGCGTGAGTGCGGCTGAGCCTGAACGCGCGGGCACAGGATTTGAGGAGTGCGGGGAAAGCGGGGAGCGGGGTGGGGAGGGAGAAGGAGGAGACGTGGTTGAAGAGGGTCAGCGAGGCAGACGGGGCGGGCGAGGAGGAGAACGCAGAGATCACGGGGCAGAAGAGGGACGAGGAGAGGACGCACGGAGGCGCGGCGAGGAGGAGGGAGAGGGATGACGAGGAGGTGGGCGGGAGGTGAGAGAGGAGAGCGGCGAGGCAGGCAGGGTGGTGGAGGAGGCCGAGCTTGGCGAGGAGCGCGTGGAATTGGTGGCCTGTGGCGGCGGCGCAGCTTCGGCGGGGGAGGCGCCGGAGGAGGCTGACGACGGCGGCCGGAGTGTACGGGTCGGGTGGCGCCGGTGATTGCATGGGCTTTGCTGTTCGCATCGCTGGTGGGCTGGTGGGTGTGGGTCCACTACAGCTACAGTAGAGACTGGGCTGTGGTCTGCTGCTTGTCCCGACGAGTGGGCCTAGAAGATTACTAGGAGTACATTAGGTGCTGTGTGCTTCCATGCCATTATACATGCTGCCATGCTCCCATTTCAAAAAAGACCATCAAAATGTGCATGTTTTTTTTTGAAAGTACGGATACATGATGAAAAAATGCATGCTCATGCAAAATTTGAGATCTAACAAAGTTTTATTTGAGGAGGAAAAAGAGAGAAAACTAGCATGTAATAAAAACATATCGCGGGCCCAAATGAACATTTCGCTCCAACCCAATTGCAGGCTGATTATCTTTTTTTCTCCTAGCACAAAACTTTGTTGAACCTAAAACTTCGTATGAACATGTACTTTGCATCATGTACCCATACACATTTTTGGTTAATTTTTTCATTGATGATTTTTTTAAAAAAAAAAATAGGAGCATGGGAGCATAGGATACAAACTCTTGTCTGCACTGGGGTAAGAAGAGGGCAATAAGCTCTTGCTACTAGCAAGATACAATGTGAAGCATAAAGAAAAAGTAGGTAATAGCAACGCATGCCAATCTCGCAGCAGTAGCACCACCACCTGCAGCAACAACGAGGCATGCAACACCACCACCACTAGTATCCGGGCAGTGTTGGTGGCGGCCATCCTCCGGGCCCACCACGGTGAGCATGGAGACCGCCATGGTCACGCTCAATAACATTGACAGTAGTACCAGGCCCGTCGTCGGGTTCCAAGCTCACCATGACAATGGTGGCGGGCGAGGCGGGGGCAGCGAAGGCGACATCGGTCCGGCGAGGCCATCACTAGTGGAGGTCATGCAGGTCGGAGGTGGGATCTATGGGGGCGAAGGTGAAACGTGGAGATGGGTTGGTGATTTAGTGGAAAGGAGAAGGGGTAGTTTGCAGCATTTTTTCATGTGGGCCCCATCTTGTTGCCTGGTGCCCTGTAAAGCCTCTACAACAATTTACTAGCGGCTGACACATGGCTCACACCTCTATTATCCACACATAGGTAAGATACATTGTCTATACCCTTATATACCAATACTAATTTAAGAGAAGCTCAATTTCTTTCAAAACTGAAAAAATTCAAGTGCACTATGTACGTGCACGTGTGCAGTCGTGTTATTGAGCACAAATATAGGAGTATTAGAAAACTCCATTGGTGGATGGCAACGCGACTTTTGTAACCAGCTTAAAAGCACGTCACTACCGAGTTCAAATGTGATGACGGCAACTAGAGGTGCTTGGGATTCTAGGATTTATGAGGTATGGCCAGAGGAAGAGCAAGAGCAAATTAGAGGGGTTCATTTATCTGCCATATGGATACATAGAATTATATTTATATTATAGAGGTATATATACAGTGAAAACTTGATCATAATTATTATTTTTATGTTTGGATTTGTCCCCTCCCCCTCCTCCCCCTTCCCCACGCTACATATTGCATCGTCCTCTAGTCACCAGTAGCTTAGGCAAAGAGAGGGATGGGTTGCAACAAGAGGTGTCATCGATTATCAAGCAGTATCAAGATCAACAACGAGGATGTGGCAGTAGAAATATTTCGGAACAACAGGCGGTGTGGATGTTTAAGGAGTCTAAGAACAACTAGTTGTTGGTACATAATGGAGCTATGCTGATGTGGCAGGGTAACTGAGAAAACACGGGAATATCCAAGGTGGCAGAGGGTGGAAGGGGGGCATTCAATAAGTGATGTGTTTCCCAAGTTTGCCCTTATAAATATGTACGAATTTCTCTCCTATCGACAGCAATGTTGTAGTCATTTTTCAACCATTGTACATATTTATTATTGGGTGTTCAGAACAAATAAAATGACTAATGGCAATATTTTTAGCAAAGATAATAATGCCAAAGACATAGTTTATGCTTGCTATGTTGATGTAATAATTTATAGGAGTCTTAATTCTTTGACATAATTGACCGGTCTTAAAATGACATATCCTATGGTTTTAAGTACCAGCCTTCCAAAACAAGTGGAAAACTAAAAATATAGGTAAATAAATCTTTTATATATACAATTGAAAAACTAAGAAGCTAACAAATATATCATATATACATTGGCACAACTGATACATCATTTATAGACACCTATATCCATGGAAAACTTATTACAGCCACATGTAGTGTGCTCTTGTTTTTTCAACCTCGAAGAAGCTTCAATATATCATGGTAGATATCCTTAGTTTTGACACATGTTCTGACATTTAAACACGGTGCAAGTCTTTGTCATCTACCTATATTGTAAGATTACCTAATGATAATATGTTATTATACATAACAAACTTGTAAATAACAAAAGGTAGCAAAAGGAAATTTATATGTCTAACAATTTTATCCATATTGATAGTAGCTAATCTTATGTGCCTACAACTCCAGCTTCTATGATGGAATGACAAACCCCAAAAAGATTCTTGGGGCTAGATGCAACGAACATGCCCTATGCAGCCCCCATCTTTTGGTCATACCATCTAGAGTTGAACTAGACTTGATTATGGGCCACACAACATGACCAATCTGTTCTGGTCCGCCCAAAAGAAACCTGACCCGCCAGTGCATCAGGTTAGGTTTGGGTCATAATTTTTGACTCGTGATCCGATCCAACCTCAAAAAAACTAACGCAAAGTAGAAAAACCTGAGAAATATCCTGACCTAACCCTACCTGTCGTGCATCGGGTCTGGCTTGGGCCAAAAGTTTTGACCCAACAGTTTTTAACCTGACCCGACTTTGAAGGGAAATTGGGCAAGACACGAAGTATAGCTTGTGTATCAATGATTTTAATGTCATAATTTAACCAATATGTTTGTCTTCATTGGCTACACAAAACATTGATTTTACCAACCGTGTTCATCAAATAACTGATATCATCTTCTGGACCCTCCATGTAGTTGGTGGCTGGTGGCAGTGGTGCAAGGCTCCAGTGAGGGAGGCGACATGTCTACTACTTGTTAATGATGAGTGGGTGTAGAAGATAACCCAACACAAATAGAAAAAGAAAGGGAGTTCATAAATGTGAATGAAAAGAAGAAATTACAACGAGTTGTTTGGAAAAGAACACAGAGAGGAGAGATACATTTGACATATGATTTTTGACTCGTGGTGGATCATTAACGATGAAGAGAGTTAGGAATTAATCAATTCATTTTCTTTGAAGAAATTAATATTGGATGATATGGACCCCCATTCTGTCCTAGGGTCTAATGGTATGCATGTGGTATTTTGCATAGAGTATTGGGATTAGGTAAAAGAGGTGATTTTATAAATGTTCAAACTACATATATAGCAAGGTGCCCAACTTGGGGAGACTTAAATATGGTCAAATCTCTCTAATTCCAAACTTAAAGGAGGCCAATACTATAAAACGATATAGGCCAATATGCTTACTCAATGTGGGTCACAAGTGGTTTACTAAAGTATTATTCACAAACTAGCACTAGTAGTAGAGAAGATCATTAATCAATCTCAAACAACTTTCATACCCAACACATACATTCAAAGGGAGTGCTCATATTACATGAACTTTCATACCTTTGGAATGCAGAAATTATTCGCATTCCATGTGTTTTTCTGTGAAAAATGAGCTGATTCTTGTGAATTTTCTATGTGAATCCTGTGAAAATCCTGCGTTCCAAAGGGGCCCTAAGAGTGAAATAATGCTATTATTCAAAGCTCGATTTTGAGAAATCTTACTATAAGGTAGATTGGAATTTCATATGTAAGAGCTAGAGAGTAAAAACTTTGCTAGGGAATAGAGAGCTTGGACGAAATAGGTTGTTTAAGGCAGATGAGTGGGTATCACTATCAATGGCATTCATGGCAATTCTATTTTAAGGGGTTGAGACAGGGTGATCCACTCTCTCCATTGATGTTCTACCTTGTGCGAGATGCTCTATTAACCTATTGTGCGATGCCAGGGATTTTGTACATATTAGAGGATTGACCCCCATCATATAGATGAAGGTATCACACTTATATTATGCAGATGATACATTCATTTTATTTATTGAAAATGATGGAAGGTATTGCTAACATCAAATTTTCTATAATGTTGTTTTGAGGCTATGTTTGGTCTAAAAATCAACTAACAAATGAATGAGGTGTTTATATAGGAATTAATGAACCCGAGCAGGAAAAATCGTAGATGTTTTTAACCATAAAACAATGCACTTTCTTATGAAATACCTAAGCATTCTAATTGATATGTATTATACAAATATGGAGAAGATTGGATATGTCTACCAGAAAGTAGAGAAGAGAGACCAACATAGCATAGTTCTATGCTATCCTATATGGAGGGAAAATACTTTTGTGTGAATCATGCCTAAGTTCAATCCCTAACTACATGATGGGTATGCTCATTTTTTAGGAGTGCACAAATGGAAACTTCTAGAGCAAAATTTTTGTAGCATGGGCAAGGAATATAAAAGGCATCATATATTGAAATGACATATCATGGATACACCAAAAGATATGGTTGACTTGCTTTTACTTACACTACTAGAGCGATGAATAAGTGCCTTCTAGCAAAATGGACCTACAAATTGGAATAGGGAGACAATAGTCCATATTGTAAGTTGCTCATAAACAAGTATTTGGGAGAAAAAAGTTTCTTCGGTAGTGGGTGTGTTTTGTCTGTAGTGGGTGTGTTTTGGTGTCCTAATTATGTACTGATTGCATCTTCTATGGTATTTCTTCAATATAGTTTTAATGTAGAGGGAGTTTCTGTACGCTTGCGATAACATTTGCTTCATAAATTTGTGTGACAACCAAACCCTATAAGCTAGTGTCCCAACAAAAATTGCTTTCTATATAAAGTTGGGCCAATCTGTCTATGGTCTAAAAAAATAAAGATACAAGTATTAGAAAACTTCATCAATGGATGCCATGGGGACTTTGTGAGCAAATGATTGGATAACCGATGACACCACAAGGATTCGAATCCGATGGCGATGATGGAGGTAGTCAGGGTTAGGGCGGCTAAGGGGTTTTCCATGTATGGTTCTAATCGCTAATATTCTTAGAGGAGAGGGGAGGGATGGAAGTTGCAACTAAGAAATTAGAGGTGGTGGTCTAGGAAGCAATATGAATGGGTGGTGCCAATTGTTAGGAGGCCATTATGCAGCAAAGGTGTAGTGATAAAAATATTTGTGGCAGCCTAGTGTGCAGGAACAAGAGGTGGCAATGGTTTGCCTAGATGTTGCCGGAGCTACTAGCTCATTGGTGGACGAAGAGGAGACTGCGATGCGATAGGGAAGCTGTGATATTACTAGAGAAGCCAACTGCATCAGTAGTAGCATGCTATGGCGGAGGGTGGATGGAGCAACTTGTGAGATAGTGGACCCTAGACAGTGATGCGTTCCCCTAACTTCCAACGGTCATTGCTTAGCTTGCATTGTTACAAAATATACATATGATGTTCTTAGTTTGGATAGCTACCTTGCAACCATTTATTATACATATGACTCAATCCTCATATTTTTTTAGTGTTCACAACTAATAAATGACTAATGGCAATAGTCTTAGCAAAGTGAATAACACCAACAACATAATTCCCGAGTGCAATATTAACATAGTAATCGAGTAGTCTTAAATTTGCATATTACTTATTACATGATATTAGGTTTTGTAAGCTAAATATTGCAGATGATAAGCTTATTATCTTTCATACAAGTAGAACACTAGAAACAAAGATCTTTTGTACAATTGGAAACCTAAGAAGGTATAGTGAATATACCATACATTGTTTACTACATCATTTATGACTATATTTTGTGAAATGAAGTGAGACCATGACTCATGCGTCCCAAGCTTCTATAGAAAATTTAGGTTCATTGATCCACTGCAATCTGATTACGACCCACGGACATCTTTCTTTTAATCCCAAAGAAAAAAGACCTTAATATATCTTAGTACATCTCCTTAATCATGATACAAATCCGTGATGCGCATCATTTCATAAAGATACAAACAGCGTGGAAGTCTTCGCCATGTACCTCTACCGTAATTAAGACGAATAATTATCCCATGACAATTTGTAGAAAAAAGATAACAGAAGAAAATTTATACGCTACTCACTATGTTTCAAATTATAAGATATTTTGACTTTTATAAATATATTTCTTTTACTATGTATCTATGCACGGGGTATGTCTAAGTGCATAGCAAAAGTTATGTATCTAGAAATACCAGAACTTCTTATAATTTGGAATAGAAGGAGACTCGTAGTCTTATCCATATCTACTCTCGCTAACCTTGTGTTCCTAGATGCTACAACTCGGCTCTAAGATTTCCGGGATGATGAACTCGAAAAGATTATTTAGAGCAAAATTTACAGGACCAAACCGTTAATCTTCTGGCCACATGAACTGATCCGGCTCTGAAGGGGAGATTGACACACCGTGTAGGTTTTTTCCCTGAAAAACAATGATTTTTAGCGTCACATTTTTTTGACCGTTGTAAAAGTCTCTCGATGGGTTAGGTAATGGGTACATACGACATATTTTACCAACTCTAAACATCATCAAATTAAATAACTAGTAACGTCATCATCATTACTCTGATGTGTTTCAAGATGCCGCCAAATTGAGGAGGGGAACTGCCATTTCAATTTCAATTTCAATTTCTGTGGGCGCAGCTGCGGGCCTGCACCTTGAAGCCGCCGCCTCCTCCTTCTTCTTCCTCCCCCGTGCTCGTCTTCTCCCTCCGGCCGCGCAGGTTGAGTTGAGCGGCCCGCGACGAACCGAATCCCAGGATCGTCAGGCCACGCGTGGACATCCATCCATCCATCCCGCCCGTGGCCGCCATTTCTCGCCGCGCAGGGCAGACGTGCACACCAACTCACTCACCAAGAGCAGAAGAGGAAACTGACGAGCTGACGAGAGGGAGAGAGCGACAAAAAAACTGACCCTTTCTGTCACCTTATAATCCCCCGCTCCGGCGCTCCCCCTCCGCGCTCTCCCCAATCCTTCCTGCGCTCCCAACCCTAATCCCTCCCCCGCCGGCGGCGCCCAGATCGCGCCCGCGCCCGCGCCGATCGCCTCCATAGCGCAAGCTCCTCGCGCCGTTCGTCGCCGGAAGCGCCTCCTGTAAGCGGTTGGCCGCTTGACACCGCCGGGAGAGAGGCTCTCCGCTCTCGTAGTGTGTTTCGGTGCTCCGGCGACCATGGTGGACATCGTCGACGCGTCCCCGGCGGCGCCCGTGCCCGAGCCCGAGGCCGAGGCCGAGCCCGCGCCGGCGCACCCGGACCCCTCGTCGATCCCGCCCGACGCCTGGCGGCGCTTCGAGAGCGCCGCGCTTGGTGTGCTTAACAAGATCCAGCCCACCGTCACCTCCGAGCACTTCCGTTCTGCCGTCATCGACTACCTCCAGCGCCTCTTGGGCTCCCGCGCCGGGGTTCAGGTACTCTACTTGCTCTGCTCTGCAGCTACCTTCCCTGCGGCAATAGTTTTGTTTGCGGTCCTAGTGTTCTAGTATAGTTTATGCATCAATGGACAATGGCATACAAAGCCTATATGTTTGATCAGTCTCTGCTGTGCTATGAGCAGCCATATCCTTCAGATCACTCCAATGGCTGTCTGGGTTCTTTAGGAGGAATTCAGTCATCACTGTTTCAGTGCCCTTGTTCATGTTTTAGGTCATGGAATTGAGGTTAGGGTAAACATGCTGGGTGTGTGTTCCTGCTGTAGAGTTGGTTGTTGCCATTCTTGCCATTTCATTTTTATGTACTGTAATAATTGCTGGCATGTGGTTTTTGGCGCAAAACCGGTATATATAAGAGCTCCTGTTTTGAAAACCTTGTCATTTGTTGCTGGGGGCCTTGAGTTGTCAAGTGTTTATTGGTGATTATGAGTATAAATGTGTAACGGTATGGATATACTTTGTCGGTTGCGCACTTGAGTCTCCGTGTGATTTGGCGAGTAGGACCAGGACCTTTAATGGCATACAAAACCTAGATGTTTCATCAGTCTCTGCTGTGCTCAGTGCTTGTCATATCCTTCAGATCACTCCAATGGCTGTTTGGGTGCTTTAGAATGAACCAGTCATTACTGTCTCAGTGACCCTGTTCATGTTTTAGGTCATGGAATTGAAGTTAGGGTAAACATGCTGGGTGTGTTCCTGCTGCGGAGTTGGTTGCTGCGATGCTTGCTATTTCATTTCATTTTTATGTACTGTAATAATTGCTGGCATGTGATTTTTGGCGCGAAATCGGTATATAATGAGCTCTTGCTTTAAAATCCTTGTCGTTTGTTGCTGGGGTCCTTTAGGTGTCAAGTGTTTATTGGTGATGAGTATAAATGTGTAACGGTATGGATATACTTTGTCGGTTGCGCACTTGAGTCTCCACGTGATTTGGCGGGTATGACCTTTAATGGGAGCGTGAACTATCTGTTGGCATGTGTTCGCCTGTTCGGGTACCGCATTAAACACAGCGAAACTGTTGATAGTGTATTGGAGGTTTGGGCATGCCATTTATCTTAGTGTCTGTTTTAGTGACGTGTCCCTTCAAACATTGCTCATGTTATTTTGAAGGAGCAGCTTTGGTCTTTTGTTATGCCTCAGTCAAGGCGTCAGGACATCTTAAATTGAACTGGCGATGATATGTTAAGATCTAATATAGGATCGTATTATAGAATTTAAGATCCTAGCAACCTGATTCTGTCTAAGATACATTATTTGAATATAACATGTATTTCTTTAATTGTACATTCTTAAGTTGTGCTCTAGAAGAATTGTAAATTATGGTACAAATGAATGATCTTTGTGTTTGTACAAATACAAATATTGAATATGTAACTTTGCGATTGAGAGGCGTTTCTGCATTTATACTTAATTACTCATAATAGTTGCTAGGATTGATTGTATCGTGCAAGGATTATATGTAAATAGCCATGATAATTTTACCAAATTTATGCTACAATTGTTGTAATGTGGTGATTGTACCAAACTATGATCCTATTCCTATCTATGAGTGAATTGGTAGATAAATCTAGGAGTATATGGTGTAAGGGTTTAAGATTTGACTCATGTTTTTGACTTGGCTGTCGTTATTGAGGTTGTTTTGGATTGCTGTTCATATGAGTGGACACATAGATCTGGCAAACATGTGTCACAATTTGAGGTAAATTGGCTACAAGGCTTACAGGGATAAATTCAGTTATTTAATAAGCCACCAAGGCATGTTTAGTGGATTACTTGTTTGTTTCTACTAGATGGTATTCCACACGTGTATGTTTAGCTAGTATTGCCACTTCTCTGCATGCGCCTGAGTGAGATATCGCAATTTTACCAAGGTTGATGCTGCTCTGGTGCTGTCTTAATGCTATATTAATGCCACATCAGAGGGATTGTACTACAAACTTAACCTTTATGTTTGTAAAACATAGGTCTTCCCATTTGGATCTGTTCCACTGAAAACATATCTTCCTGATGGAGATATCGACTTGACTGCATTCAGCCCCGCGATTTCTGATGAGAATCTAGCAAATGAAGTCTGTGCTATTATAAGATCAGAAGAGCATAGGAAAGATTCTGAATTTGATGTCAAGGATGTCCAGTATATCCATGCTGAGGTATTTCAATTTACCATATTGCTCTGTGCTTCTAATGCATATATATGCAATTAGAGGTTAACATTGATATCATCTTTTGGATTTTTCACTTTACTAGAGGTGTTTGTTTCGTATGCACACCACTTGTCTAATTAACATACTTCGAATTCCCTGCACTCATACATATCAGCATCCATTTATGTACATTATGTAAAAAAAAAGAGGAATTTCCCATTTCTCTATACTTGAATGCAACTCTCTGTCTTGTTTATGACATCGGTGGAGCATATGAATGTGCCCCTATTTCTATAGGTGAGAATGTTGTTTCATGTATTGTTATCCTATGATAAGTCTTCCTTATGGGCTATGGCAGGTCAAACTGGTAAAATGTCTAGTACAGAATATTGTTGTAGATATATGTGTGAATCAGATTGGGGGACTCCGTACGCTCTGTTTTCTGGAGAAGGTAATATTTCAATGTTGTTTGGTTCTTGCTGTTGTCTTTCCTTAAACCTCAGATCTGGTACTTGTATAATCCTCCTTTCCAAATTATAAGACGCTTTAACTTTCCAAATTATAAGCTACATATCTAGAAAAGCCAAAACATCTTATAATTTGAAATGGAGGGAGTAGTTAATAACATTAAAGCATTTTACGAGGACTACTGCCTTTTTCGGAGTTGCTTATATGCCTTCATTTACAGGTTGATGAAAATTTTGGAAAAAAAACACCTGTTGAAACGAAGCATAGTGCTTATTAAAGTGTGGTGTTACTATGAAAGTTGCATCCTTGGTGCTCACCATGGATTGCTATCTACCTATGCCTTGGAGGTTTTAGTTCTGTACGTTTTCCATATCTTCCACAGGACCTTGAGTGGTCCATTATCTGTAAGGCCCTGTTTAGTTCCCATGCAAACCCAAAATATTTCCTCTTCCACCCATCACATCGAATCTTTAAACGCATGCATGGAGCATTAAATGTAGGTAAAAAAAATAACTAATTGCATAGTTTGTCTGTAAAGTTCGAGACGAATCTTTTGAGTCTAATTAATCCATAGTTGGGTAAATTTTACCAAATAACAACGAAAAGTACTACAGTAACTTTTCACCCAAACTTTCTCAACTAAACACAGCCTAAGTTTTGGCCTAAATTTTGCTGTTGCATTTATCAGTTTTTTGTGACCTTATCAAATTTCTTCAAGATAGAGTACTTCCCAGGGGTGAATGACTATCTGCCCTTCTGCAGGTCCTCTATAGGTTTCTCCATTTCTATAGTAATTTTGATTGGGATACCAAGGGAATCAGCTTGTTTGGTCCTGTTTCCTTATCTTCACTACCTGATGTAGTTAGTAAGTAAATGAACTCTGAATGATGTAGTATGTTGGCTTGTTGCAACTTAAATTTATTGATCATCGACATGGCTTTTATTCAACAGCTGACCCGCATCTGCCAGCTATTCATGATGATTTTTTTCTTCAACGGGAAAAGTTTCTCAGAGAATGTGCAGAAGCTTTTAGTGCCCCTCATAGAAACTCTGAGAGAGATGCACAAGTATTTTCTCGAAAATTTCTAAATATTGTTGATCCACTGAAACAGAGTAATAATCTTGGACGCAGTGTCAGCAAAGGTATTGTTCTGCCTCTAGATCTGAATTGTGGTAGTAGGGACTAATCAGGTACTTGATGATTTCCTAAAAAGATTCAATCTTAATTGTACTACTCCATGTGCAGGAAACTTTTACCGAATACGTAGCGCATTTGATTTTGGTGCTCGTAAGCTTGGGAAGATTCTTCAAATGCCTGTCTGTTATACTGTCAATGAAGTGAATCAGTTCTTCTCAAACACATTAAAGAGAAATCATACTGGGTTCAGACCAGACGTTTTAGTGAGCTCATTTGATGATGGTATATTGACTTATCATGCCACCAATGATTCCTTGTCACTGGGCTTGGATAGAAGAGTCAACAACAGCAGTTCACCTTTATACAGCAATCGCTATGGTGATCTGCCTTATCAGTTTAATAACATCTTGAAAGATCTCACTGGAGATTTCAAGACAAACTTCCATAATCTTCAGTATGCGCAAGGGTTCCAGCAAGTTAATCCAGAAAACCCGTTTTACTATGGAAGGCTTGCTCCACCACCCCCGCAATATCAGAACACGCGCCCTTCAAATGGTCAAGGAAGAAAAAATCCACATGCATATGCTAGCATGAATGGAGCAGTCCCTTGTCCTCCTTATCCATCTGGCTATCTTGTGTGGAGGCCATTTGTTCAACCAGATGATCCTATGGCTATGAGGGCCCATGGAACAGGCACCTGCTTTCCTGACCCAGTATGTTTCCTCCATGGACATTCTAAATATGCTTGTAGAATTTAAAGTAACATTTCTGAATAATCTGTATCTGTTACTTGCCCATGTGTTCTTTTTGTTCCAAATGATTTACATGTTGCACATATTAATGTTCTTCTAATCTATTTATCATGTTATTAGAGTTACTATCCTTTTTAATATGCAATAACCTTGAAGATGTCTCCATTATGCTTATGAGTTTACTAAAAGGGCAGACCCAGTGCCAGAGGCTCCCACACGAGTGGGGTCTGGGGAAGGAAATAACCGAAGCAAAGTCTTACCTCCGCAGAAATTCTGCAGAGAGACGGCTTCGAACCCAGGACCTGGTGACTCGGTGAGCTAGCACTCACCAACTGCACCAGGCCTGCCCTTGCTTACGAATTTGTATTGTTTGGGCAGTTTACTACATAGTAGAATTACTTTAGGTTGGTTAGGCATCAAATTTGTATTGTTTGGGCAGCTTTGTCTTGTATTCGTGATAATTTTGTCTGCCTTGTTGGATGCTGTAGAAATTGTGCAAGGACGGGCCACCCACTGGACGTGGGGAGAGAGGAAGAAATCAGTTCACTTCAAATAATTATTAAAGGTTTCATCACCATGTCAGAACAGATATGCCTGCAGATATGGGATCTGGTCAGGAATTTAGGCATGAGCTACCACAGACACATATTCCTGGTGCAACTGATCATGGAATGCCATCTCTGTCTCCCAACTCTACAAGACATCAATTGAAGGTACCGGCTCATTCTCCATCTTCCCAGGTTCGAAGGGATAATTTTCATGGCAATGGTTTCATGCTCCCGCAAGACAGTAAACTTGAGTCTGGTACCCTTGACAGTAAACTTGAGTCTGGGACCTTGGGGGCGTTACCTTTGGAAGTTACCTCCAAAGACCATGCTAGCAGATCAGAATCTGCTTCCAGCAATCAAGTTTCTGGACCTGTGAGTACTGTTTCTCCTCCCCGAAACAGGTTCCAACGAATGCGGTAGGTATGGCGTATTATTTTCATTGCCAGCACTAACAATAATTGTATGACAGAAATGATATTTAATTTAGCGAACATTTCCATGTTGCAACAATGGGATGTTTTACTCTTCGTTAGTTTAGTGTTTCTGCATAGTTATTTAGATGGTTGTGATGTTCACTGTTGGGCATTAATATATGAAGTAAATTATATCGTAACCCCTAAAACTTTTGAGTATATCTTACTGGGTTCCTTGGTCTTGACTCTTGAGAACCACACATGCGTACCCACTAAACTTGTATAATTGAGGACAGTTGAGGTTCAATCCTTTGTGATTGATAATTACTAATAATGGGAGACAATTCAAGTTGCCATTGGTCACATTATTATTACCATGTAAATCAACAAAGAATTGATGTCCTTGGATTTTGATGTCTTTTCAGATTTGTTAATGCAGATTTTACTAGCTTACCATTTTAAGTGTAGTGATGTATATACGTCTAGATCATGTTTGGGGATACTAACGTGCATATCTCAAACCTATGGGACATGGACCTACCGACACTTTATTTTGATTTACGCCACACATGTTTTCAAGGCAGAAAGCATGCTAGTTCAGCTTGAAAATGCACTCCTTTTCCCTCGTCCCATTCATCTTGTAGGTTTTGTACTCAGTTTACAGAGTTTCCAATGTCTGACCCCGCACTGTACAATTTACAGGATTGCTCAATCATATCGCCTCAAGGACAGCGGTGACTTCCCACCACTATCTAGTTGAATGTTGATGGTGATACACTGTATGACAGGCAACGCCGTACTGACCACTAAGAAAAAATACCGATGAATGGTCTGTGCTCACCACAGCAATGGCACCTTGTTGCTTCGTGAAATTAGACACCATGTTGTAAATCAGCCTGTGCTTCTGTAACTGAATTTACATCCTCATTTGGCAAAAGAGAAGAAAAAGGGACTACAAGAAAGGAAGAAAGGAAGAAAGATGGGGGCGCTTGGACTTGGTGACGTGTAGATTCTTTTTACTGGGAAAAGACCCTCTTTTTACAGGCAGGGAAGAGATATGTTGGAGCGCTAGTTGGTTGTGTTGTTTTGAGCAAGGGATGATTGGGGAGCTGAAGCTCGCCATGTCCATGTGTATGTAATGAGAATAGTGTTGTAGCCTCTGCTTGCATTTGGATGGGGAGGTCTCGCGTTGAAAGGCCCCGCTGTTTGAAGTAACTTAGGTGCTTCAAAAATGGCTAGGTAGGCAGAATATTTCAGATTACAACAACAACAACAACAACATAGCCTTTTGTCCCAAGCAAGTTGGGGTAGGCTAGAGATGAAACCCAAAAGAGACGAGAAACAGGGAGACACATAAAGGGACATAAAGGGCACAAGACAAAAGATGTCACGGTTCAGGCACGTTGATTGCTAATCTCCAAGCGCTCCTGTCCATAGCTAAATCCTTGGGGATATTCCACTCCTTAAGATCTCTCTTAACGGACTCGTCCCAAGTTAGTTTAGGTCGACCTCTACCGCTCTTTACATTATCGGCCCGCTTTAGAACTCCACTACGCACCGGCGCCTCAGGAGGCCTCCGTTGGACATGTCCAAACCATCTCAACCGATGTTGAATCAATTTCTCCTCAATTGGTGCCACCCCAACCCTATCCCGAATATCGTCGTTCCGTACTCTATCCCTCCTTGTGTGCCCACAACACCAACGCAACATACGCATCTCCGCTACACTCAAATGCTGGACATGTCGCCTTTTTGTAGGCCAACACTCAGCACCATATAACAGTCAAAATTGAAGTATTTGGTCTTTGCCATAAGAAAAATGGCTAGGTAGAGAGAATGTGTTCACATGCCAGTAGTCTGGAATTTGTTTCAGTTTTATGCTAGGTAATGGTGTCTTAAGTGGGAAAAAATGTTGTTCAAATCATCTAAGGACCCGATTCTTGGAATTGAATTCATTTTAATAATTATAATTTAGCCATAGATTAATTAAACTAATATAGTTGTATATAGAATATATTTGTATATTTATTTGTTAGGCATGTAAGGGATATACTTATATGTTGTATTTTTATTGTAGAGAAGTGTGTTGAAGAGTATGCTATAAGTTGGAGAGTAGAATTATAGCATAGTGATCTATAGAATCTATTTTCATCTCTCATCCAATGAATTTGAGATAGACTTAACTATGAGCTTTGGAAAGTTATAGAATATCAAATTACAATCCAAATAGTCTAATCCATTATGTAGATTTCAATTTCCCAAAATGAAGGAATCCATATAGCCCTTAAACGTATTATGTGATTACTATATGTATCAGAAGATGGGGAAGTAGTATGCGATTATCTTTGTTTCCCTTAAAAAAAAGAGAAAAAAAAGGTTTCCTTCACAAACAAGGATTCTGTCTTGCGAGCTTAACAAGATTTAAGGCATACTTCGGTGCACTGCAACCGCAAGACTGCCCGTGATTCTGAATTGATTCATCTTTGTTTCCACACGGTGAAACACGTGTATCAGGGAAGGTCTATGTCCTTTCTCAGTCTTGACCCGGTTTGCTTGGCAGCGTGCAGATAGAAAAATAGACATACTATCTACAGTAGTTTAGGGCAATCGTGTTGCTTTCACGATAGGTGTCTTGATAGACTAACATAACACGCTCTGGGAGGAGTAAAGATGGCAATGGGTAATTACCCGCTGGATATGTGCTGTCCATATCCTTATCCACATAAAAATATTTTACCCGTTAATTTATCCATACCCATACATGGGTAAGAGTTCTTTCCCATACCCTTACCCATGTGGGTAAGTACCTATGGGTTATCTTTACCCATGATTCCAAGGATGTTTGCAAATCAAAATTACATGTATCAATATAGCAGTCTCCCAGTTTCAGCCAAAGCATCACAAGTCAATAATAAAATTCATCAAACAAACAAGCTATATGAACACCTAACCAAATAGTCTAATAGATAAATCCATCATTACTAATACCAAGTGACTAATTTCACGAATTCACATACAGTATAACATACCATCTAGGAACTACAAACCCCCTGTTCGGCTGAGCTTATCAGCACGGCTTATCAGTCGTGGAACAGTGTTTTTCTCTCACAACAAATCAGCCACAGCCGGCTTATAAACCAAAAAACAGCGTGCCGAACAGGGCCAAAGTCTCCACCACATGACAGCCACACGGTCACACCAACACATAGTACTAAATTAGTGAGTTCATCACATATTACATGTTGGTCCATGATTTCAGACATACTGAATCGGGTTTAATTTACCCATGGGTTTGTAGTTCCTAGATGGTATGTTATACTGTATGTGAATTCGTGAAATTGGTCACTTGGTATTAGTAATGATGGATTTATCTATTAGACTATTTGGTTAGGTGTTTATATAGCTTGTTTGTTTGATGAATTTATTATTGACTTGTGATGCTTTGGCTGAAACTGAAAGACTGCTATATTGATACATGTAATTTTGATTTGCAAACATCCTTGGAATCATGGGTAAGGATAACCCATAGGTACTTACCCACATGGGTAAGGGTATGGGAAAGAACTCTTACCCATGTATGGGTATGGGCAATACAGTCCCATATCCTTACCCGTTTTACCCGCTGGGTAAGGCTTTTTCCCCATTAATTTATCCATGGGTAAAAAAATTAGCCATACATTTACCCTAATAAGGTAATTACCCATCGGGTTTTAGGTTTCGGGTAGAAATTACCATCTTTAGGGAGGAGAAAGAACATGGAGGAGGAAGATAAGGTAGAAAGTGAGGGTGCTGTCGGGTGCGCAGGCAGGCAATAGTAAAGTTCTTTCATGAAATTAAATATAAAAGCGCAAAAATAAAAGCACTCAATTTACTAATTTATAGGGTATTTTTTAGATATTCTATTGGATACGAATACGGGGCGTGTATTGCTTATCATGTATGGTACTAACTCTAAGCACTAGCCCATACAGGATTCTTGTGACAAAAAAATCTGAACCTATCTAGTGTGAGATATATTATAAAAACACATCTATGTGAATTTTTCCTCGAATGTCATTAGATTCAATGATATTGTCTTTCTCATCGGACCCTACTGATAACCAATAACTATGTTTATTTGTTCTTTATATGATAGTATGTCACATTATAGATAACAAATAGTAGTAGTAATTATTTTGACCAATAATTATGTTTATTTATTCTCTATATGAGATATCACATTATAGCAAACAAATAGTAATTTTTCTTGTTCAGATTGAAGTCATGCTAACCCACGGTATGTAGGCACTTCCATTGTGCTCACTTCGGAGGCAGAATAAGATGTGGGACCGAGTCATGCACAATGGTTCATTTGGTTTACATACCCCAGCAGAAGAAAAAATAATCTACCGGGGCCAATATATATGTTTCCTCCTATATGACCTTTTCGATAGTATGGACAGTAAACAAAAAAACTTGCTCCATTTAGAATAAAAGAGTCAGATGTCAAATTTTGACATTCAATTTCTTGAAAGGTGATTCTTTATAGAAGCACTGGGCTCACAAGTCACAAATGAAATGAACGTGGATCCTTGTGGCATTATGTATGTTATGTAGGCAAATTTATGGTGCTTCTTTCTTTCGGGTGTCATTTTTTGTCTTTGTTCTCCTTATTACGCAAGTTTTTTAGAAATAACATGAAACAATAACTTGGGGTAACTTACATATAAAGAACACATATAAGTGATGCAAACTTCTAGTGGGAATGTGCATGCTTTTAGTAGTAGCGAAAAATCTAAATTGACTCCATTCATGTCAAGATATGGGGCATTCTTGCATATTTATTACTCCTTGTTAGGCAATATTGCATGAATGATTCAGGCGATAGAAAAGCCACAAGAATTCAAAGTTCAGTGCACAATGACAACACAGTCCGTTTTTATATCTTGCATTATTAGTAATGGTAGGTACATCCGCACATATGTACAATGGAGTTTTTTGTGATCACACTTGGAAAGCATACAAGCATCATGACCACCATATAGCATCCTATCCTTGGTGAATGGAAATGCCAATACCATAAAAGACTTCCATGGAAGCATTAAGTACCAATACCATATAATCTCTCTGTTCTCAGACCCAATGAACACTGTCATCAGTCATCAGCAAGTCGCACTGTCCTGAACCTGCCAACTGAGAAAATTCCTTGAACCACTGCAGTATCCCGGAACTGCCAACTGAGGAAATTTCATGAAACCACTCTATTGTCTTTACTCTTTATTACTGAAAGTGCAACTCTGAAAGGAGATAATTCTTTCAAACCATTTCTTCCCTCTGAACCAATTTTCAAGATATTTTGCATGTCAAATACTGTGCATAACTTATATCACTCTCATTTGACTGCAACTGCCAGACTGATGAATCTCTTCTCACTTGCCATTTTGCTTTGGTTAATTTGTTTTGTGGCTGCTGATTGCACAGTTATGCCAAGCTCTTTTGCTCCCCTAAGCCTGAGCCTGGAAAGTAGCCAAACACTGATGCCTCGTTGAGAAATGCAGGTGTGAGTTATGTCTTGAAAGCTACTAGAGCATTAAATAAATAAAGTTGTTTCTGCAGAAGAAAAGTAAATGATAAATATTCCGTTGGGTAAAAAGAAGCAAACAAAAATAGAAATGGCAGTCATATATAGTCATCAGAACTCACAACGGGAAAAGGAAAACTAAAACTGTATTACTAATTCTCTGCACTGAACTGTTGCCTAAGTCCATCAGTTCCTAAAGCTGTGTATTTATTCTGAATCCGAAGGAAAATCATGCTATAATGAACATTGTTGCAACAATGAGCATGTTCTTAAAAAAAAACTCGACCCGCCGGGGGCAAGCCGCCCCCAGGGCATTAGCACTAAGAAGGAGACCTTCTCACGCAGGCCGAGAAAACCTCCGAACCCCGGCCCCGTCCTGACACTGGGAAACGTAACCCGTGAGACGCCACCTGGGCCATACACGGTCCTCAGGTCGACTTGGGTCGTCTCTTAACCAGTGCTTTGGCACACGGGACCGGCGAGTGGATTTTTTTACCCCCAGCCTGAAATTCGCTCCCACTGGGAGTCGAACTCAGGACCTGGAGGGTGCCGCCGGAGTGCTAGACCAACCAGACTAGCATCCTTTGGCACAGTGAGCATGTTCTTACAACGAAAACTTTATCTATCATGTTTCAAAAGCTGGAGTTTATTTTCTGTCTGGATTTCGTAAGCTTGCCGGGTCAAGAAATCAACTCATATATATAGCCATGTCGCGCATCAAATTCCAACTGAAGAGAAAACACTTTTACGGAGATTCAGAGCATATATCCTCAATCAAATTAATCTAAGTGGAAAGGCTGAAGCCACAAGTAGGAAAACCAATAATTTAAAGATGCATAAAATTGAGGACATTTGACTGCACAAAAAATAGATTTAACTTGTCATACTTACCAAACTTTTCTTCCAGAAGAGGACACCAGCCATGGCCATGATGTGGTTTGCAGATGTGCAAGTAGTTGCAGAATGATGGACAGGCAAAATAGGAATCGTCACCACTCCATTACGTCCCCAACCAAACTGTGCACTTAGTGTTTTGTTGACGGAACTGCAAACGTAATCACAAAATGCTGTAATCTAAGGAGCACAGGATTTGATCCCGCAAAAAGCTGGATGTGATTGGATTTGTACAGGTCTGTAAAGGGATTCCACCATACCTGTTTGCAGCGCACCCGAACCAAACGAAAACAAACAGGATTCCTTGCCGCTGTAATCAGGTTGCGTTACAGAAACTTGAACCAAAACGCTATTAGATTCGCATTCGAAGCTTGATCCCGGGATGGTCGCGGGTGTAATTTATGCCTGCCATGCGTAGTTCGTCAGTGCCCCTTTTAAAAAAGTTCCAAACCTTGTTGATGAAGGTGGATCTGACAATTAACTCCTGGAGTGAACTAGGCAGACCGTCCTCAGGCAGCGACCTGAGGGAACCACAACTGAAGATTTCCAAAGTCTTGAGGTTGCTGAGTCTGTGCAGACCAGCAGGGAGGCACAGCAGAGTGTGAAAACAACTGAAATTGAGGTACTGGAGAGAGGTGAGGAGCACAAGGGCATCCTCTTGCTGCTTTGTGAAGCGCTCCACCTCTTGGCTTCCAACAAGGATTAGCCTAGTGAGGGAGGATGAGAGGATGCTGCAGACGGGCTCAGCAAGGGCTCCAGTTAAGTCATCTGTCTCCAACCATCTCAGGATTGAGTGCTGAATGAACAGACTCACGAGAGAGTATCCCGACACAAGAGGAGAGCATTTATAAATTGTCAACTTCTCCAGTGAAGACAACAAATGACCATGGTCCCCTGGAACCCAGCTCTCCAGTCCTGTCAAACCAACTAGCGTTAGGCTTTTTATCGTCCTGCCAAAATACTACTCCGTCCCTTAACGTGTGTCGTTCGAAAAGCGTGTTTATGAGAGAAACACAGTTTTCTAGAGACAAACATTTAGGGACCGAGGCAGTATCCTGGACCAAGTTCCTTTAGTCTGGGCATTTCAAGTGTTACATCATGAAGCATCTCCACAGGTTACTGCCGGGTTACAGCCAAAGCTTCCCTTCCCATGCGCCGCTGATCGATCTATGGAATGTCAAGAGGCTGACCAAAGTCACCATAGTTTCAGCCATGCGAAGAGACCTTCCAATAACTTTCGTGAAAGCGGAGAGAGAAAACTGAGTAGAAACGCATTGATGATGACGTATCGAGTGGATGAGCAACTCAGGTGCCAGTAAATTAAACAATCAATTTGACCCTACGGCTTCCAATCCAACATCGAGTTTCAACTTCTGATCTGGCGACGACAACACTGACCAAATCCCGGACTCCCGATCCAATATATAAGGCCGTCCTCAACAGGCTCGTCAAATCGCTAAGGGTGCGTTCACTTCGCGAAAATTTGGTGAAAAGTTACTGTAGCATCTTTCGTTGTTATTTGGCAAAATTTATCCAATCATTGACTAACTAGGCTCAAAAGATTCGTCCCGACATTTACAGACAAACTATGCAATTAGTTATCTTTTTTTACCTATATTTAATGCTCCATGCATGCGTCGAAAGATTTGATGTGACAGGTAGAAGAAGAAATATTTTGGGTTGGGATGGGAAAGTGAACAAGGCCTAAGTTGACGTGGAGTCGGAAGGCTAAAAAACTAATATTCTGTATTCTCTTTTTACTCAGCAGACCAGCACCCGCATTAACCGCTCACACATGTTCTCGATGCACGTGAAATAGCCTACCGATTTGCTCGCTCTCTCTCCTCCTTTTCTACGTGCCACGTCAGATTGTGTCCTAGTCAGCCGACGACTTCGGCGGTTGTTGATGGAGTTTCATCAGAGTTTCATGGGCATTAAATGTGCTGATGTGGCACCATATTAATGAAGTGAGAGATGATAAGAGTTTCATGGGAGTAGAGAGAGTTTCATCCCCATAAAACTCTTCTGCACTGTTGTAAGGTCCGAATGGCTAGAGGGGGGGTGAATAGCCTAATAAAAACTTCTACAAGAATTACTTAACCACAAGTTAGTATAAAAGGTGGCGGAGCAAAACGCACTAGCTCTAACTAATTAAGCAAGCCACCTACACAAGTCTAGTACAAGGCTATCCACTAAACACTACAACAACAACAAGCTAGATACAAGATGTAAAACGAGAGAAGAGCTTCGAGTGATTATACCGCCGTGTAGAGATGAGAAGTACCAATCAATCAATCACACAAGAGAAATCCTCGGGAAGAGAATGACACAAGAATTTATCCCGAGGTTCACTTGCTTCCCGGCAAGCTACTCCTCGTTGTGGCGATGCACCCACTTGTCGGTTCGCGAGCTAATCAACTATCAAGAGTTGAGCCCTCGGCGGGCGCCGCACAACCGCACACAAGATGGGGATCCTCCAAGCCACGAGCTCCACTAGAGTATCCAATTTGCGAACTCCCGCGGGGAAGAATCAAGAACCCCTTACAACACTTGGTGAAGGCTCCAACAATCTCCAATTGCGAGCTCAATCACCTCCGCTGCTCCAAGCCGTCTACCGTGTCGGGAAACACGGAAGAGTAACGAGAAATCCGCAGCAACTTGAAGATCAAGTGCCTCTAGAATGCAACTCTCAAGCAATGCACTTGAATCTCACTCAATCTCACTCAAGATGTGCAATCAATCAAAGAGATGAGTGGAGGGGTTGTTCTCTAGCTCAAAGGATGTCTCTATATCTCAAAATGTGCAAGAGTTACCCTCAAACCCCGGACATCCTCTATTTATAACGAAGGGGTACGCAGCTAGCCGTTACAGACGACTCAGCGAAAATCGTGCTGACCGGACGCTCCGGTCAGGGTGACCGGACGCGTCCGGTCACTACACGACAACCGTGAACTGTGCGCGTCAGAACTAGCCGTTGCCCTGACCGGACGCGCTGAACCGAGTGACCGGACGCGACAGTGCCAGCGTCCGGTCGCGTTCCAGTAAGCTCCCGTTGAGACCGGACGCGTCAGATCACACGTGACCGGACGCGCTCAACGAGTGACCGGACGCGACAGTGCTAGCGTCCGGTCGCGTTCCAGTAAGCTCCAGCTACGACCGGACGCGTCCGATCGTACGTGACCGGACGCGCCGCGCGTCCGATCGTCACTCCGCTTTGCTCTGTGTTTCTGGACGCGTGACCGGACGCTCCGGTCCCGTGAAGGACCGGACGCGCCGGTCGCGCGCTTCTCTCTTACGCCCAGTTGAACTGACCGGACGCGCTGGTCAGGCCAGACCCGCGTCCGGTCACAAACCCTAGCGCTCGCGCCGCGTTGAACTGACCGGACGCGTCCGGTGAAACCGTGACCGCGTCCGGTGCAGCGTCCGGTGCAGCGACCGATCAATGCAATGACCTCCTTTCGCCTCCGTTTTTTTTCCGACTTCCGGCGCAATAGAAAATAGGCATTTCACTTCTCCAAAAAGCGCCGAATCCCGCCTCGCAAGCTCGGCGGGAGGGAGAGAGGAACCCAAACCCCTCTCTACCGCTTAAACTCCACCGCCTTCGCAACTGTGCTAACACCACCAAGTGTACACCTCCATGTGCATGTGTGTTAGCATTTCACAATCATTTTCCAAGGCGTTATGTTAGCTCTTTACTAGATCCTAATGCATATGCTCAAGACGTTGATCTAGTGGCACTTGATTTCCGAGCTAACCGTGATTGCCCCTCTTGATAGTCGGCTATGTATCCTAAACCCGGTCAATCACTTCTCTACTCATCTTAGACCGGCAAAAGGAAAACCCTATGATTATACCTTTGCCTTGCGCTCTTAGATCTTTCTCCTCCACTTGATCATCAAGTTCATCATATTATGTGCATCTCCACCATGATCGTTATTTCATGTCCATGCACCATTTCTTTGTGATCTTGTGGCCACCACTCCTTGCCATGTACACTTTCATCACATGCGTTGCTTATGCCTAACTCAAAACACTTAACACATGGCATTAGCAACTTGGTGTCATTAATTACCAAAACCAAACTTGGGCTTTCAATCTCCCCCTTTTTGGTAATTGATGACAACCATCACAAAGATATGAAATGAAATCAATTTTCAATTTCGATAGTATTAGCTCCCCCTACATATGTGCTTCCATGAGTTTGGTTCAATTGTGCACATATGTATGGATTTGAATTTTGGGAGAGTTACTACTATCAAATTGATGCTAAGGTATATAGAATGGACCTTTGAAGCGTGATACCAATCGGAGTTGCCTTTATATACCATCCTTAGCATCGATGTAGCTAGACACCACTTGTAATACATCACTTGTAAAGATCACAAACACTAAAGTACCCCGTAAGATCAACATTATAAGCAAAGGTGTCTAGATACCACTTATAAAGCTACTTTCAACAAATCATCATTCAATTTCTATTTCTAGCATACACCATACAATCATGAATTATGAATTTAAGCTTTGCAATGCAACAATTCATTATGTTAATGCACATACAAATGCAACAAATAATTCATGAGCTTGCTCCCCCTACTTGTGTGCTCAATTTTAATTGATCCCTTTCTAATGTCATATCTTTTGCTTTCTCTCCCCCTTAGTAACTTAACTTTTTATCTTTGTGACTTTTCTATCTTTGTGACTTTTCTCTCCCCCTTTGTCAACAATCACCAAAAAGGTGCCAATTTTAGTGAGAGATAAGTCAATCAATATGAGGGAGTCCAAATTATGGTTCAATCTAGATCACTTGCCTAGAATATATAATTCGGTTTGATCCAAGGACAAGCTTCTTCACACCTCATAAAGTATAAGGGTTATCTTGACCATGTTGAAATACACATCATGAGCTCATTTTCTAGATTCAACACTAGGTTTGCAAGCCCACAAACATGTCATATGCTACCACTAGGTCAATCAAACATAGAAGCAATAGTGGTACCATATATACATTAAACTCATTTGATTTTCATGAATGAGCCTATTTGTCATGCAAATATGTCTATATGTTCTAAACATGTCCTTATCAAAGTATGGATGATATGCCAAACAACTTTACCTTGCTATGTTGGAGGAGAGGCATGTCATATAAGAATATGGGGGTGCACTCATTTCAAGTTGGAGAAGTCAAGTATGTTCAATTCATTCTTCAATTTGTAAAATCTCTTTTCATCAAGTGGCTTTGTAAAGATGTCGGCTAGTTGATCTTCGGTGCCAATGCTCTCAATGCTAATATCACCCTTTTGTTGATGGTCTCTTATGAAGTGGTGCCTTATGTCAATGTGCTTTGTTCTTGAATGTTGAACCGGATTTTGTGTCATCTTGATAGCACTTTCATTGTCACAAAACAAAGGCACATTCTTAAATTTGATTCCAAAGTCATTCAAGGTGGCTTTCATCCAAAGCAATTGTGCACAACAACTACCGGCACTAATGTATTCGGCCTCGGCGGTAGATAGTGCAACACTATTTTGTTTATTTGATGACCATGAAACAAGAGACCTCCCAAGCAATTGACAAGTGCCACTTGTGCTCATTCTATCAATCTTGCATCCACCATAGTCAGAGTCCGAATATCCAATCAACTCAAAGTTAGATCCCTTGGGATACCATAGTCCAACATCATGAGTGCCCTTAAGATATCTCAATATCCTTTTGGTTGCTTTCAAGTGACTTTCTCTAGGTGAAGCTTGATATCTTGCACACTTGCACACACTAAACATCACATCCGGCCTAGAGGCGGTGACATAGAGCAAACTTCCAATCATAGACCGGTATTGCTTTTGATCTACCATGTTTCCACTATCATCAATACCCAATTGATCATTTGTGCCCATTGGTGTACTCATTGGCTTAGCATCTTGCAATCCAAACTTCTTGATCATGTCCTTGATGTACTTGCCTTGACTTACAAAAGTGCCATTCTTCATTTGCTTGATTTGAAGTCCAAGGAAGTAACTAAGCTCTCCAATCATAGACATCTCAAACTCATTAGCCATCATATTTCCAAATTCTTCACAAAAGTCTTGGTTAGTTGATCCAAAGATAATGTCATCCACATAGATTTGCAACACAAACAAGTCATTTCCAAGCTTCTTGGTGAAGAGAGTGGTGTCAACCTTTCCCATCTTGAACCCTTTAGAGAGGAGAAAGTCCCTCAACCTCTCATACCATGCTCTAGGTGCTTGCTTCAAACCATACAATGCCTTCTTTAGCTTGTAAACATGGTTAGGCTTCTTATCATCTTCAAAACCGGGAGGTTGCTCAACATAAACTTCTTCATTGATGTAGCCATTGAGAAATACACTCTTAACATCCATTTGATAGAGCTTGATGTTGTGTGCACAAGCATATGCTAATAAGATTCTAATTGCTTCCAATCTTGCAACCGGTGCATATGTCTCTCCAAAGTCAAGACCCTCAACTTGAGTGTATCCTTGTGCTACTAATCTTGCTTTGTTCCTTACAATCATGCCATCTTGATCTTGCTTGTTTCTAAAGACCCACTTAGTGCCAATCACATTGTAGTTCTTTGGTCTATCAACAAGTTTCCAAACTTGATTTCTAGCAAAGTTGTTTAGTTCTTCATGCATGGCATTTACCCACTCGGAATCTTTCAATGCATCTTCTATCTTCTTTGGTTCTTCTAATGAGACAAATGAGTAATGCTCACAAAATGATGCTAATCTTGATCTAGTTTGAACACCACTTTGAATTCCACCAATGATTTGGTCCAATGGATGATCTCTTGCAATGCTAGTAGGTTGGAGTATTTGGAGTTGATTGTTTTCACTTGTTTGACCTTGAACTTGCACTTCATCATGAGAACCACTAGAGCTTGCTTGATTTGTATTAATTTGCACACTTTGGTTGATCACATGAATATCATCATCATCAACTTGCATCGGCCTTATATCACCAATGTCCATGTTCTTCATTGCATTTGATAATTGATCCCCTCTCACATCATCAAGGTTTTGAGCTTCATTTTGAGACCCTTGGGTTTCATCAAACTCAACATCATGAACTTCTTCCAAGGTGCCATTTGTGAGATTCCAAACTCTATATGCTTTGCTTGTGGTAGAATAACCAAGTAAGAACCCTTCATCACATTTCTTTTCAAACTTGCTCAATCTAGTGCCTTTCTTGAGAATATAGCATTTGCAACCAAACACTCTAAAGTATGCAATGTTAGGCTTTCTTCCATTCAATAGCTCATATGGTGTCTTTCCAAGCTTCCCATGGCAATAGAGACGGTTGCTACAATAGCAAGCCGTGTTGATAGCTTCACTCCAAAATGAATGACTCACACTGTATTCACTAAGCATTGATCTAGCCATATCAATCAAGGTTCTATTTTTCCTTTCAACTACACCATTGGATTGAGGAGTGTATGTTGGTGAGAATTGATGTCCAATACCAAGATCATCACACAAATCTTCAATTCTTGTGTTCTTAAACTCACTACCATTGTCACTTCTAATCTTCTTGATGGTAGTCTCAAACTCATTTTGTACCCTCTTGACAAAGGACTTGAATAGATCATAAACATCACTCTTGTCATAAAGAAAGAGCACCCAAGTGTATCTAGTGTAGTCATCCACTATCACAAAGCCATACTTGTTGCCACCAATGCTAGTGTATGTTGTTGGCCCAAACAAGTCCATGTGCAATAACTCAAATGCCTTTGATGTGCTCATTTCACTTTTACTAGGATGTGTATTTCCAACTTGTTTGCCGGCTTGACAAGCACTACATGGTTTATCCTTTTCAAAAGTTACATCTTTCAAGCCTCTAACTAAGTCATGCCTCAAAAGTTTGTTCAATTGTTTCATTCCAACATGACCAAGCCTTCTATGCCACAACCATCCCATACTAGATTTGCTAAGCAAGCATGATGTCAATTGTGTCTCACTATCATTGAAGTCAACCAAGTATAAGCTATCATGTCTAAATCCTTTGAATATCAAATTTGATCCATCAACACTTATGACTTCAACATCATCACTACCAAATATGCACTTGAAGCCAAGATCACAAAGTTGTGCCACCGATAAAAGATTGAAATCTAAGCTCTCAACTAGCAACACATTAGATATGCTCATGTCATTTGAGATAGCAATTTTACCAAGCCCCTTGACCTTGCCTTTCTTGTTGTTGCCAAAAGTAATAGCATCAAAACCACCATTTTGACTTGTATCAATTGAATTGAACATACAAGAGTCTCCGGTCATATGTTGAGTGCACCCACTATCAAGCACCCAATGCCTTCCTCCGGCTTTGTAATTGACCTACAAGACAAGATCAATTCTTTTTAGGTACCCAAACTTGTTTGGGTCCTCCAAGGTTAGAGACTAAGCTCTTTGGTACCCAAATGGCTTTCTTCTTTGAGCCCATCCATGGTGTACCAATAAACTTAGCATGAACACCATTTGTACCCTTAGTAAGCATATAGAAAGAATTAAACTTGATTGAGGATACATTTACATTGTAATTCTTGTTCATGCAATGTTGCTCTATGTGACCAACTTGCTTGCAACTTTTGCAATAGCTACCATTGTTCTTCACAAAACGAGTCTTGTGAGGAGCAAAAGTGGCCTTGCCTTTCTTGGGGTTATAGCCCAATCCCTCTTTGTAGAGAGAAGCTCTTTGGCTACCCAAGCACATAAGCAAGCGGTCCTCACCACCATAAGCCTTAGCTAATGTGTGATTGAGCTCTTTTACCTCCTTCTTGAGATTTTCATTCTCAACTATAAGTGTGGAGTCACAAGTGAAACCATCACTACTAGATGAGGATGATGTAGATGAGCTACATGAAGGGTTAGTAGGAGCAACAATAATAGGCTTATGAAAAGTTTCATCAATTATATCACATGATATGCCTATGTTACAAGTTTTAGCTTTCTCAACATTAGTTGGCATGTTTTCACATTTTTCAACTAGAGAGGAATGAGCTTCTTCAAGCTTAGTGTGAGACTTTTGAAGCTTCTTATGGTCTACCTTTAGACTCTCATAAGATGTCCTAAGCTCATCAAGTTCTTGCATAAGGTTTTTCTTTTCCTTAAGCAAGCCCTTGCACTCCTTTCTAGATTCTTTAAAATGTTGAGTGCAATCTTCTAGCATAGTGATTAGTTCATCTTTAGTGAATTCTTCTTCATCACTATCACTATCACTAGCATTATCATGATCACTCTCATCGTCGAATGATACCTTAGCGGCCTTAGCCATGAAGCACGATGGAGTGTCGAAGAGGGAGACCTTCTCTTGGATGGCAATGCTAGCATGTCCCTTCTTCTTGCTCTTGTAGTCATCCTCATCATCACTTGAGGAATCATCACTATCCCATGTAGCAACATGAGAATCATTCTTCTTCTTATAAGAGCTCTTTTTCTTTTCTTGCTTCTTCTTCTCTTTCTTGATAGCATCTTCATCATCACTATCATAAGGACACTTTGCAATGAGATGGTCCTTGCTATGACATCTAAAACATCTCATGGTATGCTCACTCTTCTTGGATGAGTTCTTCCTCCTTCTTGCACGATAGCCTTTCTTCTTCATGAATTTACCAAATTGCTTGACAAAGAGAGCCATCTTCTCATCAATGTCATCACCATCACAAGAGCTTGAGTCTTCATCACTTGATGATTCAATCTTAGATTTGCTCTTGGATGTGGTGGCTTTGAATGCCACACTCTTCTTCTTTTCATCATCTTTCTTCTCATTTTCCTTTTTCTTCTTCTTGACCAACTCATCCTTCTCATCATCTTCTCTATATGAATCATCGGTCATCACTTCTTGAAATATTTGTTGAGGAGTTGAATCCTTCAATGTAGTCCTCACTAGCACGGTGATCAATGTATCAAATCTCTTGGGTAGACTTCTCAAGAACTTCATAGAGAATTGATTGTCCTTGACCTCCTCACCAAGTGCCTTGAGCTCATTGACGATGACTTGCAACCTATGAAACATCTCCGGTACACTCTCATCATCTTGCATCTTGAAGCTTGAAAATTTTTCTTGCAAGATATATGCTTTAGCGGTCTTTGTACCTTCGGTGCCCTCAAATGTTTCTTCTAGCTTGGCCCAAGCATCATGAGCAATCTCTATGTTCTTTACTTGCTCAAATGTCTTGTCATCTAGTGCCTCATGAAGAGCACTAATGGCAATATCATTGCATTGGAGCTTCTTCTCCTCTACCGGTGTAGGTGCTTCCGGATTAGCAACCTCAAATTTTGTTTCGGTGACCTTCCACACTTCTCTATTGATTGACTTTAGGTGTGCGGTCATCTTAACCTTCCAATATGCATAATTTGTGCCATCAAAGTGAGGTGCCTTCTTGGTGTTGTTGATGTGCAAGCTTAATTGAGCCATTTCTTTTTCACCGTAGGTTGTTAAGCCTCAAATAAACGGTGCCTCGGCTCCGATACCACTTGTAAGGTCCGAATGGCTAGAGGGGGGGGGGGGTGAATAGCCTAATAAAAACTTCTACAAGAATTACTTAACCACAAGTTAGTATAAAAGGTGGCGGAGCAAAACGCACTAGCTCTAACTAATTAAGCAAGCCACCTACACAAGTCTAGTACAAGGCTATCCACTAAACACTACAACAACAACAAGCTAGATACAAGATGTAAAACGAGAGAAGAGCTTCGAGTGATTATACCGCCGTATAGAGATGAGAAGTACCAATCAATCAATCACACAAGAGAAATCCTCGGGAAGAGAATGACACAAGAATTTATCCCGAGGTTCACTTGCTTCCCGGCAAGCTACTCCTCGTTGTGGCGATGCACCCACTTGTCGGTTCGCGAGCTAGTCAACTATCAAGAGTTGAGCCCTCGGCGGGCGCCGCACAACCGCACACAAGATGGGGATCCTCCAAGCCACGAGCTCCACTAGAGTATCCAATTTGCGAACTCCCGCGGGGAAGAATCAAGAACCCCTTACAACACTTGGTGAAGGCTCCAACAATCTCCAATTGCGAGCTCAATCACCTCCGCTGCTCCAAGCCGTCTACCGTGTCGGGAAACACGGAAGAGTAACGAGAAATCCGCAGCAACTCGAAGATCAAGTGCCTCTAGAATGCAACTCTCAAGCAATGCACTTGAATCTCACTCAATCTCACTCAAGATGTGCAATCAATCAAAGAGATGAGTGGAGGGGTTGTTCTCTAGCTCAAAGGATGTCTCTATATCTCAAAATGTGCAAGAGTTACCCTCAAACCCCGGACATCCTCTATTTATAACGAAGGGGTACGCAGCTAGCCGTTACAGACGACTCAGCGAAAATCGTGCTGACCGGACGCTCCGGTCAGGGTGACCGGACGCGTCCGGTCACTACACGACAACCGTGAACTGTGCGCGTCAGAACTAGCCGTTGCCCTGACCGGACGCGCTGAACCGAGTGACCGGACGCGACAGTGCCAGCGTCCGGTCGCGTTCCAGTAAGCTCCCGTTGAGACCGGACGCGTCAGATCACACGTGACCGGACGCGCTCAACGAGTGACCGGACGCGACAGTGCTAGCGTCCGGTCGCGTTCCAGTAAGCTCCAGCTACGACCGGACGCGTCCGATCGTACGTGACCGGACGCGCCGCGCGTCCGATCGTCACTCCGCTTTGCTCTGTGTTTCTGGACGCGTGACCGGACGCTCTGGTCCCGTGAAGGACCGGACGCGCCGGTCGCGCGCTTCTCTCTTACGCCCAGTTGAACTGACCGGACGCGCTGGTCAGGCCAGACCCGCGTCCGGTCACAAACCCTAGCGCTCGCGCCGCGTTGAACTGACCGGACGCGTCCGGTGAAACCGTGACCGCGTCCGGTGCAGCGTCCGGTGCAGCGACCGATCAATGCAATGACCTCCTTTCGCCTCCGTTTCTTTTCCGACTTCCGGCGCAATAGAAAATAGGCATTTCACTTCTCCAAAAAGCGCCGAATCCCGCCTCGCAAACTCGGCGGGAGGGAGAGAGGAACCCAAACCCCTCTCTACCGCTTAAACTCCACCGCCTTCGCAACTGTGCTAACACCACCAAGTGTACACCTCCATGTGCATGTGTGTTAGCATTTCACAATCATTTTCCAAGGCGTTATGTTAGCTCTTTACTAGATCCTAATGCATATGCTCAAGACGTTGATCTAGTGGCACTTGATTTCCGAGCTAACCGTGATTGCCCCTCTTGATAGTCGGCTATGTATCCTAAACCCGGTCAATCACTTCTCTACTCATCTTAGACCGGCAAAAGGAAAACCCTATGATTATACCTTTGCCTTGCGCTCTTAGATCTTTCTCCTCCACTTGATCATCAAGTTCATCATATTATGTGCATCTCCACCATGATCGTTATTTCATGTCCATGCACCATTTCTTTGTGATCTTGTGGCCACCACTCCTTGCCATGTACACTTTCATCACATGCGTTGCTTATGCCTAACTCAAAACACTTAACACATGGCATTAGCAACTTGGTGTCATTAATTACCAAAACCAAACTTGGGCTTTCAACTGTTTCCAAAATATAGATGTGTTGGAAACTGGGTTATGAAACCTCCATTGAGACTGGCCTAAGTGACATCCATTGATCTGCTATGGCTATGGAAACATGGAGTCTGATGATAGGTATGACCCTATTTATGGGGGTGTTTGGGACTGCTCTGCTCCACATTTTCAGCTTCGCTCCATGTTTTTTTGCCAAACGGTTTCAACTTCACGCACTCCGTTCGAGAAAAAAGAGTGGAGCTATATGTAACACCCAAAAATTTCAAACTTTAGAAATAAGGAATTTCAAATAATTTAGATAGCGATTAATGGGGAATTAAAATTTTAAAAAATTATTTGGTGATGCATTCATGCTGTTGCATTTATTTTATTTTGAGTAGTGGTTTTATTTTATTTTATTTTGTTTTGGTTTGAAACTCTTATTTGAGATCGTTTATTAAATAAGCAAATAAAAAAAGAAGAAGAACAGCTTACCTTCTTACCTGGCGGCCCGATGGCCGTTGGGGCCAAGGCCTGTCTTCCTCCGCGCATGTCACCGGATGGGCCAGCCCAGTACCGCAGCAGCAGCGTTTCCCTTTCTTTCTCTCGCTGACGAGTGGGGGCCACACGTTAGCTGCTTCCTCTTCGTTTCGCCGTGTTCGAGCCGGAGACTTCACCGTTCCCAACCGAACCGAATCTCATACCTTGAGATTCCTAACCAAATACGAGTATGTGAAGCTATAAATTGGTAGCCGCATGTTTCCTATTCCCGTTTTTCATCTAAACCGTGAGTTCCACCACGAGAAAACGAGCTCTAGCGTTTGGGAGGTGTTGAAGGGTTCGGTTGAGTGCGGGTGAGGCCTTAGGGTGGTTTGGTGGTCAATTTCTTCGCTTGGGTAAGTTTGATGTCTTCTCCTCTTACTCCCAATGCTTTCCATTGAAGCTTTTGTGCTTTATACCGTGGATTTGGAGCTCACAATGGCTGGTAATGGCGTCGCCGCTCCCTTGTTGCCGCGCGTCGTGTTCGGTCTACCATAGCGAGTCTTTACCGTTTAGTTGAGTTCGCACGGAGCTTCTCCACCGATTGGATCAAGTCTCGAGTCAAACGGTGGTCTAGGTGAGGAGAGCCGCCATCTCCGGCGAGATGGAGCCGCCGGTCATGGGGGGCCGCCGGCCGGAACCGAGGAAGAAGGATCGGTTTTCTCACTGTAGCGTTGCTGATGAACCCGAGCCGCCCGATCTCAGATCAACGGCTGAAATTAGAACATACCCCTTCGCGGGTAGTTAATCTAAAGAACCCCTGGCTTTGTTAGAAATCAATCCGCGGTCCATAGCGTATGTCAGAAAATGCGTTTTCGCGTTTTGAAAGCGTATTTTCTTCCGGTTTATTCAAAAATACGTTTTCAGGAAATTACAGTTTTGCCACTAGAATTGTTTTGGTCATAAAAACTTCGTTTTAACTCCGATTTGATCCGTTCAAGTTACGTTAGGTTCATATTTGCGAGCTCTACATGTTAGTGTAGTTGTACAGTTAGTTTTGATAATTTATTTTTCGAGTTTATAATTAAGTATTTATTTATCTATAGGAAATCTTAGAAAATTCATAATTTTCACATTTTAACTCCGAATTTGGTGATCTTTGCGTCTGTATGATCGTAGTAACGTGTAGAAGAGTTTTACAAACTTTTTTATATTGTTTTGCTACTGTTGGTGTACTGTTTTAATTATGTCTATTTGTTTGCTTAGTGTATGGTTGCTCGGATGATTGTGTGTTGGTGCTTGATGATCGAGTATAGACGGTGAGCAGTTTCTTGACGATCAGGAGTATTATTTTGAACCAGACCAGCAGTATCATCAGGAAAGCTTTGATTAAGGCAAGTATAACATGGGACCATACTTGTTGCCTATTCACTGAAATTATTATACATATGCATGTGTCTTTCTTGACAACCATAGAGATTATAACTTAGCTATTGATATCTTGTTTCCTTGTCACCTATGGGTTATGCATTTGGGTAGCTACTGCTAGCGCTTAATTATGAACAATGATCTTGTAATTTGACTAATGGATTATGCAATCAACCAATTAAGATGATGTTATTTCTGTTGAAAGGGGGCTAGAGCATGTGGGTTATTTTGATGCTCTAGTTACTCTCCGTAAGGACTTACCTGTAAGTGATAACCGGGACATACAGTACAACTGTGAGGGCTATATGGCTCTGGCTCTAGTTGTTCAAGAGACCTTTTCTAGCTTGTTAGAGGTTACCTTAAATGGCGTAAGAATGGCTTGCCACGTTGGGTGTAGTGCGAGCCCCTGGCCTAGTGTGTATAGGCTGCGGTTGTTGTGCCACCGGGAAGGGGGGTTCTACATCTGCCTGCCGAGTGAATCTAATGGCCCTAACTTGTTAGACGAACTTTTGAATGGCTTTATATGGTCTCTGATGTTTTGGGCCTTGCAAACCCATGCATTTGGAAATTATGACTCACAGTGAAAGTGTACACCTCTGCGCAGAGTTAAAAACTGGTATACTAGCCGTGCTCACGGATACGAGCGGCCTTGGAGATTCTTACAGAATAGTTGATCACCATTGTTATATCATGTTTAATTATTGTTGATTATTATTATGCTCATGTTAATGCTATTCATTATCCTTATTACAATTGATCATTGATTCATTAATGGGATTTGGATTACCTTGATGCTACTCAATTGCTAATTATATGATGATTAAAAGCTAAACGCAGTTAAACAGTGTCTAGCCTTTTTGAGCCTCATGAACCCTGTGTTATACTTGTTGAGTTCGACATGGACTCACTCTTGCTATTTCCCCAACACTCCAGTGTGTAGTAAGATGCTACTCGGAAAAAGGACAAAGGTGTAGTGGAGTTTCCAGAAGACTAGTAGAAGTGCTAGGCATATGTTACCCCCAGTAAGCCGTCCCTGAGAAGAATAGAGCCCAAAGTTTAGTCACCGTTCCGCGATACTCTGATGTAAGTGTTAATATAGCTATGTATACGTTATATAATAACATTGTTTCTGATACTTTTTTATTCTGGTATATGTGTGGACTTCCTGGGCACACATATGATTAGCCTGGTTTTGTTCTTTAGAAAACCGGGTGTGATAGAGTGGTATCAGAGCGGTGTTGACTGTAGGACGTATGCCAAGTAGCACTGGACGTATTCTAAATCTTATTTTACGATAGAACTATTTTGTCATCCCTTGACTCATTGATTTTGACTATTCCTCTTCCTTGTCCTGTTGTATCCTCTCCTTGATAGTTTTCTTTTGAGCTAATATTTCTTACTTCCTTGGATTTTGTTTTATATTGTTTTACTAAAAGTTTTCTGATCTTACCTTGTTCAAAAGTTCGATGGCCTTTCATCATCTCCAATGTGCCAATAGGATGACCACCATTATTGAAGAAGCACGTGTAGTACCGATGATGTGATGTGTGCTTGTTTTGCTTGATGTGTTGCTTGTGTGTTGTTCTTGTTCTCGTGTTTCAAAGGTAGGCCCGGAAGGTATAAGTCTTGAGAAGTAGTTCGATCTTTGTTAAGTGGGGTAGCATCTGCTATCAACAACAGTAAGTCCTGAATATCTCAAGCGACGAGGCATGAGGAGGCATGAAGAACTAAAGATCAAACCTTATCTTTCTTGTCATCTTTTGGCTATCCTCGATCCATGTCTTATATCTCATCAACACAAAGCAAAGAAGCATGAAGACTTGAAGATTAGTGTTATCTATCTCTCTAGTGTCTTTGAATCTCGTTTCTACCTTATCCTGTTTTTTTATATAGTAGTCTGTCTTCCTTAGCTTATATCTCTATTTTTGGATGCCCAAAAATCATGGATAAATTCTGGACAATAGTAGACTTTAATATCTTTCTCTGACCGTAAGAACCACCCTGATATCTATTATGGTTTGGGATTTATGAAAATCACAAGGCGACGCATCTGTGCTATCAACAATCTGGAATAGTTTCTGTTGTTCACAGTTTTCGACTACCTTAACTGCAGAATTTGGAGAAGTGTTCTATAAGGAAGTTGTAGTAAATTTGATAAGCTTTCCAACGGTATAAGCTGAAATATCATCGGATTCGTAGAACTCGAGATATAACTGTATTTCTGCACTGCCATTTTTCTGCTCGCGAGGAAGTGCAGGTTACTTGTTCTTGCATATGCTCATGAGTCTGTTTGACATGATAGAAGGACACGATAGTAGTTATCACTCAGAAACAAATGCAAGCTATCCTTTGGTGTTCTCTAGTTGATCTCTTCTTAAGGGGGGTTTGCCAAACTAAAAACAATACAAGATGGAGGATTTATACATTCTATTTCGTCACCTGAAAGCATCAGCTAGCTACATGGTTGTAAAGTCACTATCGAGCGCAAGTATCTTTTCTTAGGGTTGGTAACCTGTTGAAACCATTGACAAGAATCATAAGGGTCTAAAGGAGACATTTATAAAGTTGGTTATGAGCTTGTGGCATCATCATTGCATAAGAGTTGCTGAAGGAAAAAGAACTTAAGGAGCAAGCTTATAAGGAGATTGACCAATTAAGGGCGGAGTTAGGTCGTCCTAAGATTTATTATAAGCTTAACTAGGAAATAGAAAAAATCCCTATGTAATAAGAACGATAGTAGTTGCGAGTCAATTTTAAGTTGGATTGTTTTGAGAGTCAGTTTGTGGTGTGAACAATTGTGTGAATGATGGATTGTTAATGTGATAATGTGTGATTTAGATCTTTGTAATGTGTGCTAGAGTTTTGTAGACAGGCCTACAAGTTCCATGGTTAAGAATATTAAGTTTGATCAAAATATATTAGTTGGTTATGAGGTGAACATAGTCCTGTCCTTTGCTGATTTTTAGGTCAGTCTGGGATATTTAAGAAATAACTTAAAATCCATTAATGGGAAATTTAAAAAATTATACTGGGAATAATTAGACTTCTATATCTTTCCAACCCCGCAAGAATTATTTTAATATCTATTAAGAGCTAAGAGATATATCTATTTCAAGTTGGGGTTACTGCACAGTCTGGAATTCTGAAACAGTTTCAGTTAAGTTCAGTTTTTAGCCAATTATTTGACAGATTCAGAAAAAGTGTTGTGAATAAAAGTTGTAGATAATTTTGTAAGCTTTCCAACCATATAAAGATCATCTGAATTGGACGTCTGTAGCTCGAGATATGATAGTTTTACTGAGTTACTGAAATTAAAATTTGCACAGAGAAATCAGATTTTGTTTATCTATTGAATTGGAAACCACCTTTTGATGTTAGCGAGATTCGTAGTTTCTTGGGTTTAGCTGGATATTACAGACGGTTCATTAAAGGGTTTTCGAAACTTGCTAAACCTATGACATCTCTGTTAGAGAAGAATGCCAAGTTTGTGTGGTCGGATAAATGTCAAGCTAGTTTTGAGGAATTGAAGAAGAGGTTGACTACAGCGCCTGTTTTGGTTTTGCCAGATTTAAGTAAGAAGTTTTCTATTTATTGTGATGCTTCTCGTCAAGGTTTGAGATGTGTTCTTATGCAAGAAGGCAGAGTTGTGGCTTATGCATCTAGGCAGTTGAGAAAGCATGAGTTGAATTATCCTACACATGATTTGGAGTTAGCAGCTGTAGTTCATGCTTTAAAGATTGGGAGACATTATTTGATTGGACATAAGAGTGATATATACACTGATCATAAGAGTTTAAAGTATATTTTCACTCAGTTAGATCTGAATTTGAGGCAACGCAGATGGTTAGAGTTGATTAAGGATTATGATATTGAGATACACTATCATCCTGGTAAGACTAAAAAAGTAGCTGATGCTCTTAGTAGGAAAAGTTATGCCAATGAGATACGGACGTTGTCTATGACTAGTGAGTTATGTGCTGAATTTGAATATTTGAATTTAGGAATTGTTACTAATACAATGGAATTAGTGATAGAGCCTACTTTAGAGCAAGAAATCTACAAGGGTCAGTTGAAGGATGAGAAACTAAAGAAGATAGCGGAAGATATAGTGATTGGTAAGTCACCAGGCTTTCGAATGGATGATAATGGAATTTTGTGGTTTGGAAAGAGGCTGTGTGTATCTGAGGATCAAACTGTTAGACAGGCAATTCTTCGCGAAGCTCATGAGTCAGCTTATTCTAATCATCCTGGTAGTACTAAGATGTATTTGGATCTGAAATAGAAATATTGGTGGGTTGGATTAAAACGAGATGTGGCTGAGTATGTGGCATTGTGTGACACTTGTCAGAGGGTGAAAGCAGAGCATCAAAGACCTGCTGGATTGTGCAACCAATGAAGATTCCTGAATGGAAGTGGGAGGAAGTTGGTATGGACTTTATAGTAGGGTTACCGCGTACTCAGAGAGGTTATGATTCTATTTGGGTGATAGTGGATAGATTAACTAAAGTTGCTCATTTTATACCAGTCAAGACTAAATTACACGGGAGTACAATTAGCTACCTTGTATATAGAAAGAATAGTATGTTTGCATGGAGTTCCAAAGAAAATTGTATCTGATCGAGGATCGCAGTTTACGTCGCACTTTTGAAAAACTGTACATGAATCATTGAGAACAAAATTGAATTTTAGTACAACATATCATCCACAGATAGATGGACAGACTGAAAGGACCAACCAGGTATTAGAGGATATGTTGAGAGCTTGTGCATTGCAATATGGAACTAGTTGGGATAAGAGTTTGCCTTATGCAGAATTCTCTTATAATAATAGTTATCAACAGAGTCTTAAGATGGCACCGTTTGAAGCTTTGTTTGGATGTAAGTGTAGAACTCCATTGTTTTTGGATCAGACAGGTGAATCTCAGGTGTTTGGTACAGATGTTCTTAGAAACGCAGAAGATCAAGTGCGAGTGATTCGTGAGAATTTGAGAGTAGCACAGTCTCGTCAGAAGAGTTATGTTGACAATAGAAGAAGAGATTTAGTTTTTGAGGTAGGTGATTATGTCTATTTGAAGGTGTCACCTATGAGAAGTGTGAAGAGGTTTAACATGAAAGACAAATTAGCACCAAGGTATGTTGGACCATTTAAAGTTATTGCTAGACGTGGAGAAGTTGCTTATCAGTTGGAGTTGCCTGAGAATTTATCTGGAGTGCATAATGTGTTTCATGTTTCACAACTTAAGAAGTGTTTACGTGTGTCTGAGGAGCAGATACCTTTAGATGAATTGACTGTTAAGGAGGATCTTACATATGAAGAGTTTCCGATCAAGATTTTAGAGACTGCTGAGAGAGTTACTCGAAGTCGGATTATTAAGATGTGTAAAGTGCAGTGGAATCGATATTCAGAGGCAGAGGCAACTTGGGAAAGAGAGGATGAATTAAGGAAATCATATCTGCAATTGTTTGAGTAAGCAGTTCAATCTCGAGGATGAGATTATTTTAAGGGGGTAGAATTTGTAACACCCAAAAATTTCAAACTTTAGAAATAAGGAATTTCAAATAATTTAGATAGCGATTAATGGGGAATTAAAATTTTAAAAAATTATTTGGTTATGCATTCATGCTGTTGCATTTATTTTATTTTGAGTAGTGGTTTTATTTTATTTTATTTTGTTTTGGTTTGAAACTCTTATTTGAGATCGTTTATTAAATAAGCAAATAAAAAAAAGAAGAAGAACAGCTTACCTTCTTACCTGGCGGCCCGATGGCCGTTGGGGCCAAGGCCTGTCTTCCTCCGTGCATGTCACCGGATGGGCCAGCCCAGTACCGCAGCAGCAGCGTTTCCCTTTCTTTCTCTCGCTGACGAGTGGGGGCCACACGTCAGCTGCTTCCTCTTCGTTTCGCCGTGTTCGAGCCGGAGACTTCACCGTTCCCAACCGAACCGAATCTCATACCTTGAGATTCCTAACCAAATACGAGTATGTGAAGCTATAAATTGGTAGCCGCATGTTTCCTATTCCCGTTTTTCATCTAAACCGTGAGTTCCACCACGAGAAAACGAGCTCTAGCGTTTGGGAGGTGTTGAAGGGTTCGGTTGAGTGCGGGTGAGGCCTTAGGGTGGATTGGTGGTCAATTTCTTCGCTTGGGTAAGTTTGTTGTATTCTCCTCTTACTCCCAATGCTTTCCATTGAAGATTTTGTGCTTTATACCGTGGATTTGGAGCTCACAGTGGCCGGTAATGGCGTCGCCGCTCCCTTGTTGCCGCGCGTCGTGTTCGGTCTACCATAGCGAGTCTTTACCGTTTAGTTGAGTTCGCACGGAGCTTCTCCACCGATTGGATCAAGTCTCGAGTCAAACGGTGGTCTAGGTGAGGAGAGCCGCCATCTCCGGCGAGATGGAGCCGCCGGTCATGGGGGGCCGCCGGCCGGAACCGAGGAAGAAGGATCGGTTTTCTCACTGTAGCGTTGCTGATGAACCCGAGCCGCCCGATCTCAGATCAACGGCTGAAATTAGAACATACCCCTTCGCGGGTAGTTAATCTAAAGAACCCCTGGCTTTGTTAGAAATCAATCCGCGGTCCATAGCGTATGTCAGAAAATGCGTTTTCGCGTTTTGAAAGCGTATTTTCTTCCGGTTTATTCAAAAATACGTTTTCAGGAAATTACAGTTTTGCCACTAGAATTGTTTTGGTCATAAAAACTTCGTTTTAACTCCGATTTGATCCGTTCAAGTTACGTTAGGTTCGTATTTGCGAGCTCTACATGTTAGTGTAGTTGTACAGTTAGTTTTGATAATTTATTTTTCGAGTTTATAATTAAGTATTTATTTATCTATAGGAAATCTTAGAAAATTCATAATTTTTACGTTTTAACTCCGAATTTGGTGATCTTTGCGTCTGTATGATCGTAGTAACGTGTAGAAGAGTTTTACAAACTTTTTTATATTGTTTTGCTACTGTTGGTGTATTGTTTTAATTATGTCTATTTGTTTGCTTAGTGTATGGTTGCTCGGATGATTGTGTGTTGGTGCTTGATGATCGAGTATAGACGGTGAGCAGTTTCTTGACGATCAGGAGTATTATTTTGAGCCAGACCAGCAGTATCATCAGGAAAGCTTTGATTAAGGCAAGTATAACATGGGACCATACTTGTTGCCTATTCACTGAAATTATTATACATATGCATGTGTCTTTCTTGACAACCATAGAGATTATAACTTAGCTATTGATATCTTGTTTCCTTGTCACCTATGGGTTATGCATTTGGGTAGCTACTGCTAGCGCTTAATTATGAACAATGATCTTGTAATTTGACTAATGGATTATGCAATCAACCAATTAAGATGATGTTATTTCTGTTGAAAGGGGGCTAGAGCATGTGGGTTATTTTGATGCTCTAGTTACTCTCCGTAAGGACTTACCTGTAAGTGATAACCGGGACATACAGTACAACTGTGAGGGCTATATGGCTCTGGCTCTAGTTGTTCAAGAGACCTTTTCTAGCTTGTTAGAGGTTACCTTAAATGGCGTAAGAATGGCTTGCCACGTTGGGTGTAGTGCGAGCCCCTGGCCTAGTGTGTATAGGCTGCGGTTGTTGTGCCACCGGGAAGGGGGGTTCTACATCTGCCTGCCGAGTGAATCTAATGGCCCTAACTTGTTAGACGAACTTTTGAATGGCTTTATATGGTCTCTGATGTTTTGGGCCTTGCAAACCCATGCATTTGGAAATCATGACTCACAGTGAAAGTGTACACCTCTGCGCAGAGTTAAAAACTGGTATACTAGCCGTGCTCACGGATACGAGTGGCCTTGGAGATTCTTACAGAATAGTTGATCACCATTGTTATATCATGTTTAATTATTGTTGATTATTATTATGCTCATGTTAATGCTATTCATTATCCTTATTACAATTGATCATTGATTCATTAATGGGATTTGGATTACCTTGATGCTACTCAATTGCTAATTATATGATGATTAAAAGCTAAACGCAGTTAAACAGTGTCTAGCCTTTTTGAGCCTCATGAACCCTGTGTTATACTTGTTGAGTTCGACATGGACTCACTCTTGCTATTTCCCCAACACTCCAGTGTGTAGTAAGATGCTACTCGGAAAAAGGACAAAGGTGTAGTGGAGTTTCCAGAAGACTAGTAGAAGTGCTAGGCATATGTTACCCCCAGTAAGCCGTCCCTGAGAAGAATGGAGCCCAAAGTTTAGTCACCGTTCCGCGATACTCTGATGTAAGTGTTAATATAGCTATGTATACGTTATATAATAACATTGTTTCTGATACTTTTTTATTCTGGTATATGTGTGGACTTCCTGGGCACACATATGATTAGCCTGGTTTTGTTCTTTAGAAAACCGGGTGTGATAGAGTGGTATCAGAGCGGTGTTGACTGTAGGACGTATGCCAAGTAGCACTGGACGTATTCTAAATCTTATTTTACGATAGAACTATTTTGTCATCCCTTGACTCATTGATTTTGACTATTCCTCTTCCTTGTCCTGTTGTATCCTCTCCTTGATAGTTTTCTTTTGAGCTAATATTTCTTACTTCCTTGGATTTTGTTTTATATTGTTTTACTAAAAGTTTTCTGATCTTACCTTGTTCAAAAGTTCGATGGCCTTTCATCATCTCCAATGTGCCAATAGTATGACCACCATTATTGAAGAAGCACGTGTAGTACCGATGATGTGATGTGTGCTTGTTTTGCTTGATGTGTTGCTTGTGTGTTGTTCTTGTTCTCGTGTTTCAAAGGTAGGCCTGGAAGGTATAAGTCTTGAGAAGTAGTTCGATCTTTGTTAAGTGGGGTAGCATCTGCTATCAACAACAGTAAGTCCTGAATATCTCAAGCGACGAGGCATGAGGAGGCATGAAGAACTAAAGATCAAACCTTATCTTTCTTGTCATCTTTTGGCTATCCTCGATCCATGTCTTATATCTCATCAACACAAAGCAAAGAAGCATGAAGACTTGAAGATTAGTGTTATCTATCTCTCTAGTGTCTTTGAATCTCGTTTCTACCTTATCCTGTTTTTTATATAGTAGTCTGTCTTCCTTAGCTTATATCTCTATTTTTGGATGCCCAAAAATCATGGATAAATTCTGGACAATAGTAGACTTTAATATCTTTCTCTGACCGTAAGAACCACCCTGATATCTATTATGGTTTGGGATTTATGAAAATCACAAGGCGACGCATCTGTGCTATCAACAATCTGGAATAGTTTCTGTTGTTCACAGTTTTCGACTACCTTAACTGCAGAATTTGGAGAAGTGTTCTATAAGGAAGTTGTAGTAAATTTGATAAGCTTTCCAACGGTATAAGCTGCAATATCATCGGATTCGTAGAACTCGAGATATAACTGTATTTCTGCACTGCCATTTTTCTGCTCGCGAGGAAGTGCAGGTTACTTGTTCTTGCATATGCTCATGAGTCTGTTTGACATGATAGAAGGACACGATAGTAGTTATCACTCAGAAACAAATGCAAGCTATCCTTTGGTGTTCTCTAGTTGATCTCTTCTTAAGGGGGGTTTGCCAAACTAAAAACAATACAAGATGGAGGATTTATACATTCTATTTCGTCACCTGAAAGCATCAGCTAGCTACATGGTTGTAAAGTCACTATCGAGCGCAAGTATCTTTTCTTAGGGTTGGTAACCTGTTGGAACCATTGACAAGAATCATAAGGGTCTAAAGGAGACATTTATAAAGTTGGTTATGAGCTTGTGGCATCATCATTGCATAAGAGTTGCTGAAGGAAAAAGAACTTAAGGAGCAAGCTTATAAGGAGATTGACTAATGGATTATGCAATCAACCAATTAAGATGATGTTATTTCTGTTGAAAGGGGGCTAGAGCATGTGGGTTATTTTGATGCTCTAGTTACTCTCCGTAAGGACTTACCTGTAAGTGATAACCGGGACATACAGTACAACTGTGAGGGCTATATGGCTCTGGCTCTAGTTGTTCAAGAGACCTTTTCTAGCTTGTTAGAGGTTACCTTAAATGGCGTAAGAATGGCTTGCCACGTTGGGTGTAGTGCGAGCCCCTGGCCTAGTGTGTATAGGCTGCGGTTGTTGTGCCACCGGGAAGGGGGGTTCTACATCTGCCTGCCGAGTGAATCTAATGGCCCTAACTTGTTAGACGAACTTTTGAATGGCTTTATATGGTCTCTGATGTTTTGGGCCTTGCAAACCCATGCATTTGGAAATCATGACTCACAGTGAAAGTGTACACCTCTGCGCAGAGTTAAAAACTGGTATACTAGCCGTGCTCACGGATACGAGCGGCCTTGGAGATTCTTACAGAATAGTTGATCACCATTGTTATATCATGTTTAATTATTGTTGATTATTATTATGCTCATGTTAATGCTATTCATTATCCTTATTACAATTGATCATTGATTCATTAATGGGATTTGGATTACCTTGATGCTACTCAATTGCTAATTATATGATGATTAAAAGCTAAACGCAGTTAAACAGTGTCTAGCCTTTTTGAGCCTCATGAACCCTGTGTTATACTTGTTGAGTTCGACATGGACTTACTCTTGCTATTTCCCCAACACTCCAGTGTGTAGTAAGATGCTACTCGGAAAAAGGACAAAGGTGTAGTGGAGTTTCCAGAAGACTAGTAGAAGTGCTAGGCATATGTTACCCCCAGTCAGCCGTCCCTGAGAAGAATGGAGCCCAAAGTTTAGTCACCGTTCCGCGATACTCTGATGTAAGTGTTAATATAGCTATGTATACGTTATATAATAACATTGTTTCTGATACTTTTTCATTCTGGTATATGTGTGGACTTCCTGGGCACACATATGATTAGCCTGGTTTTATTCTTTAGAAAATCGGGTGTGACACTATAAGAGCATCTAAAAACGTACTCCACAAACTCCAGTTTTTTGTGGAGCTACTCCACGATGAAGTCTGTGGAGGAGTCACAGACACCCCTATATAGGCACCTCAAGCCTTCCGCTTATTCTCAAGTAATACATCAGCGAGCACTGTCTTGGACTGCAGCAACACACCCATGATCTCCAAATCCTTTGTGTCCTAAGCTCCTCCATGCATGGGAAGCAGCAGGTGCTTCTTCTTGGCTTGGGGAATGTGCTCAGTCGGTGCTGCCGCCGGTCAACGACGATGGTCGCTTATATTGGATGCCGTCGAGCCGATGTTGCCGGTGGTGACACGCCGAAGCCGCTACCGCCAGGATCACCATGGTAAGTAGTCGTGTTGCCTCTCATGCTTTCTAATTACTTCATTTCAAACGCAACGAGAGAACACTAATGGTGTTTTTTTTTTCGATTTTCCCCACCACATGCAGGACATCGTCAACAATACATGTAACGCTCCCTCTACTACAACATATATAAAATTAGAAATATATTTGGTTATTACAATAAGAAATTTCATTATTACTCCTAACATGGTGATCCAACGATGTATCTTCACGACTATGACTTATCCCTTTCTAGATGGATTTTGTTTATTTCCATATCATACAAAACCATTATTATATTTTTTCTTATATACACTCACTTTGAAATTAGTTACACCATAATTGTTGAGACTTCTACACTAATCTAGAAGAACTATTTGCAAATCTCTACATAAAATTTCCGTAGCAACACGCGGGGTATCATCTAGTTTTATATAGTTACAAATACCAATAGTAACGTTGAATCTATTAAAAAGCAAAGTCGACCTACATTTGTAAGTACTAGTTAGTTATAAGAACAAATAAAACAAAAAATAGTCATAGTACACTATTACTAAATTAGATTTTTGCGGTGGCTTAAGAACTCTACATTACAAAAAAAATTTCAACAAGACACATGATGATGATAATACATATTTTGTTGTGTTTAATAACTATGTGTTCAATTCATATAGTTATAATTTTAATTGCCATGTTGATTTCAGAGGCGTTCAATAAAAATAGCTTGAATTATAAAAGGATGCAAAAGAATCCACCTATGTATATCTTTTTTTTTGATAAATATTCAAATTAATTGCATAGTAATCCAATGCACAATGCATACTTTGTGTTAACTGATAAAACTATTTTAACATATGAATCCATAGTCATAACATTATTAATGAAACTATCTCCTGTGATAGATATTACAACTTTCAAGAAGGATATGGAATAGGCAATGTTGAAATGCATGTATAGTTATAAATGCTAACATTAATGTCAAATCTACTAAGTCTTCCTATAGTAATAAATGTGAGCATTACTACTTTTAAGCAGGTACAAAACAAAACAAATATTTCTAGTAGTCATCGTATCAGTAAAAGGATATATCCAAAAATATATTTCTCTAATACGAAACATTATAATACATACGTCAAGAGGATCCATATATTAGAAAGATATATATATCTCTAGTAACAAATGCTCAAATGTTGTTAGAAGCTATGGAATAAAAATAAGTTCCAACTATATCCATAACCATCATTTTTAATAGAAAATATCTGCAACCATTATTGTTAAGAAAAAAACTCAAAGATACTAAAATAATTGAAATTATTAAGTGGAACACATATTGATGCTTTAAAAACTCTACATTACAAAAAAAAATTCAACAAGACACATGATGATAATACATATTTTGTTGTGTTTAATAACTATGTGTTCATTTTCATATAGTTATGTTTTAATTGCCATGTTAATTTCAAAGGTGTAAATAGCTTGAATGGTCAAAGGATGCAAAAGAATCCACCTATGTATATCTTTTCTGATAAATATTCAAATTAATTGCATAGCAATCCAATGCACCAATGCATACTCTGTGTTAAGTGATAAATCTATTTTAACATCAATTATAGTTCTAGAACCAATGCCATATGAATCCATGGTCATAACATTATTAATGAAACTATTTCCTGTGATAAATATTATTACAACTTCCAAGGATATGAAATAGGTAATGCTGAAATGCATATATAGTTATAAATGATATCAGTAATGTCAAATATACTAAAAGTCTTCCTGTAGTAATAAATATGAGCATATTTTAAGCAGGAACAAAAGAAAATAAATCTTTCTAGTAGCCATTGTATTAGTAAAATGATATCCAAAAATATATTTCTCTAATACGAAACACTATAATACATCAACAGTATCCATATATTAGAAAAATATATGGCCAGATTATGTTAGAAGCTATGGAATAAAAATAAGTTCCAACTATATCCATAACCATCATTCTTAATAGAAAATATCTGCAACCATTATTGTTAAGAAAAAACTCAAAGATACTAAAATGATTGAAATTATTAAGTGGAACACATATTGATGCTTTAAATTTTCTATAAATAGGTCAGTAGCAAAGACCTATGGACACATTCCTCACATCTAGTTTCTAGCTTTTGGCCAGCCATGGATCTTAATATAAGACTCCCATTGGCAGTGCTCGTTCTTGCAGGCCTTCTAGTCTACACCACACCGACCCATGTGAATTCTGAAATTTCTATTCGACGGACATATATTGTGCGTGTGCGCCCTCCACCAAACTTTTCCCCTGATATGAGCTCTTCAAACCTTGAGACATGGTATAGATCATTCCTCCCACCATCATCGATGAGTGCATCTAGGCCTCATACACCATTCATCTATACCTATAGAGAAGCCATTATCGGCTTTGCTGTGAACCTCACGAAAGTTGAGGTAGAGTACATTACAAAAAGAGATGGTGTCCTTAATGTATACGAGGATTACCTTATACCACTCTTGACAACCCATACACCTGAATTCCTAGGGCTAAGGTCCAATGGCGGAGGAGCTTGGAATAGCATAGGAATGGGCGAGGGAACCATCATAGGCTTGCTAGATACAGGGATAGACATGTCACACCCCTCGTTTCATGATGATGGAATGAAGCTACCGCCAGCAAAGTGGCGTGGATCTTGTGACTTTGGAGATGCCAAAAGCAACAAAAAGTTGATTGGCGGCAGATCATTTTCTAGAGGTCATGTGCCTCCAGTGGATAATGTTGGCCATGGTACACACACTGCAAGCACAGCTGCCGGACAATTCGTAGAAGGTGCAAGTGTGCTTGGCAATGGAAATGGTACCGCGGCTGGCATGGCCCCACATGCACACCTTGCTATGTATCGAGTGTGCAGCGAATGGGGATGTTGGAACTCAGATATAGTGGCTGGACTAGATGCAGCAATTACTGATGGTGTTGACATATTGTCTATATCACTTGGTGGTCGTGGTCGGTCACGACCATTCCATCAAGAATTACTGGCAATTGGCACATTTTCTGCCATGCGGAAAGGGATATTTGTCAGTTGTTCTGCAGGAAATTCAGGTCCATCATCTGGCACCCTAAGCAACGAGGAGCCTTGGGTCCTAACGGTTGGTGCGAGTACAATGGACCGACAGATGAAAGCTATTGTCAAGCTAGGTGATGGCCGCTCATTCGTTGGTGAGTCAGCCTACCAACCCTCTAACCTTGTTTCTTTGCCACTAGCATATAAGCTAGATTCTAGGAATGTTAAAGGGAAGATTGTTGCTTGTGATCTTGATGGTTCTGGTAGCTCTGGTATCCGAATTGGAAAAACTGTCCGGGAAGCTGGCGGAGCTGGGATGATAGTATTTGGAAAACAAGTGAGTGGGCACAATACTTTTTCTGAACCACATGTCCTCCCAGCATCTTATGTGAATCCAATAGATGCTGCTGTGATTAGAGAGTATGCTAAGAACTCTAGCAACAAGCCAACAGCCTCAATTGTCTACGAGGGAACATCATTGGGAACTGTTGGAATTGATCTCTCACCAAGATGGCCCAACGGCCACTTGGGCCTTGATTCGCGCCCTGATCGGGGGCGTCCAGCCCAAGCACGGCTGGTGGGCCCCATCGCCCAGTGCCATAAATAGGAGGTGGGAGCCACTGGCTAGGGTTGAGAGGTTCAACGACACAGTACACCCACCGTCCTAACCCTAGCCGATCCCGAGGGTGGCACTGCCAGCGGCGGGATGTCCCACCGGCGACGCCACTGCACAGGCTTCTCGCCACCGACACCGATTCCATGACGGACTCCTCCTCTCAGGCTTGTGATCGGTAACACCTCCCCATTCCACTCTCTCCCTCTCCCTCTCTGCATCTGTGAACTTTGTGTTGCTTTATCCTAAATGGAATAGAGACACCCACTGTTCTGCACCTAGTCGATCTAGAATAGCTAACAATGGTACCGGAGCTAGGTTACCTAGGTGTGGATCTAGATCTCGGGGAAAGAAATAAGAAACCAAAAGAGCTTATTCGATTGGATCGGATCAAGAAGGAAAAGAGAGACCGTTTTTGAATCGGTCAAGATACACCGAAACCCTAACCCTAACTGACAGAGAAAGTAAGGACGGGAAAGGGAGGAACTTACCTGGGTTCCCTCGCCGCCGTCGCCACCGCCGTCGTGCGGAACAGACCCCGCCGCCGCGCGGGTGGGAGAGCCGAGCCACGCGGGCTGGGGTTCAGAACAAAGAACATGGAGCTGTGGGCTCCAGCAAAACGCACCACCGCGGTTTCCCTCGACGGTGCCGCGCGCGGCTCCGACCGCACGCGCGCGCCGGCGAGTGGAACCACGTCAGCGCCACCTCCAACCCTCCTCCGGCCACCATGCCTGGCTGCGCTGCTGCTCTTCTCACTCGGTGGGGCACAAGCAGAAAGAGAGAGGGAGGAGGGTAAGGAAAGGAGGCCGGGGGAGCCGCTGGCATGTGCTCCGCGGGGAAGTCTAGCCGCCGCCGGCGGCTGTCGCTGTGCGCCGGAAGGGAAGAGGCAAGAACGATAAATGGTCTAGGGTTCAGAAGGAGGATGACCGGCTTCCGGTTTTGATCAAGCGAGAATGATGCGCAGCCGTTGGATGATGTTTAACAGCTGGGATTGAAGAGTGTCAGTGATCGGGCCAAAATTGGCCCAGGCGGGGCGCCAAATTCCCGGCCCAGGCCCAGGTTGCGGCCTGGGCGCGGGGGCGTGAACGTGCGCGTCGCGTGATGGGCCGTAGGCCTCGCTGGGCCGCGCGCTGCCACTGCTTGTTGGCCCACAGGTCATTTCGCTGCTGGGCGCGGGGAAGAGCATGGCAGCGCTGGGCCGCTGAGCTGCTCCACGGGCCCGCGAGCAAGGCCGGCTTGCTGGGCTGCACTCAGGGCCGCGCCTGAGCGCCGTGCGCGCAACTGGGCCTGCTCGGTAGCTCTGCAGGCGTGTGTGCGAGGCCAGCAGCTGGGCTGCACTGCGGGGTCAGGCCAAAATGAGCAAAGAATGGGCCGCTGGCTATGTTGTTGCTAGGCCAAGTCAAAAATGAAGAAATCAAACCGTGACCGAGTTTTGTCAAATTTTCAGAAGCTATTTTGAATGAATAAAGTTAAGTTTAAATGTTTTGTCTCTACTCAAATTTGATCAAACATGACAATTTGTTTAGAGAAAAGAAATACAAAGTGATGCTTCTGAATAATATTATTTTTAAAAGTATTATTTGATGTTTTCGTTGCAAAGTTAAAGGTTTATTGTCTTCTAATTAAATCCGAACCAACGGGAGGATTTAATTTGAAGAGCAGTTATAGTTATTCAGTAAATGATAATGAAAAGTTGATCCTCCAATTAAAGTTGGAACCAACGGGAATTTTAAATTGGAGGAATAATCAGTTTATAGTTAAGATAAATTATAATATTGTTATTTTCTTACCAACGTTGATGATAACAATATTATAAGTTTATTTAAGAGTTTAAGTTTAAAGAAAATTATGATGTTATTTTCTGACGTTGATGATAACACTATTATAATTCTTTGAGTTTTATGTTTAAAGTTTAAATCTCTGATGAATTTTGCATCAAAGTGATCAATTTTCAGAGAATAGATAAGAGACGATAGATGCTCCAGAGCGAGCAGAATGTATTGTATTTTCATGTTTCCGCTGCAATGATGATGATGATCTTCTAATTAAATTCGAACCAACGGGAGAATTTGATTTTGAAAAGGGTTATAAGATAATTGAGTTTTCATATGTTAATTCCATTTTCTGCCAACGGTGATGTAGAATTGATGTATAAGATTGATGGTTTTGTTCTATTTCTGCCCAATGATGATATAGAATAGAACTTAAAGTTTAAAAGTTTAATGTGCATGTCTTTAACCAGACTAATGTAGGGTTATTTTCATGCTCATTATTGATGATGTTTTTCAGATAAAGAACTTCATGCCTTTATTCTTGAAGGGTGAAAAGAAAATGAGCTGGGTACTTGTGACTCAGAAGATGAAAAGAGCAATTTTTTACAGAAAGAAGACCATTGTGCAAGGGACTGCGGTCTCTTTAAAGAATGGCTTCAAAAGAAAAAGAATTCTAGGATATTGATCTAAGAAAATAGAACAATAAGAGTTTAGTTTAAAAGATGTCTTTTATGTACTCCTTATGAAGAAGATTTTAGTTATCATCATGATAAAAATGTAAAAAGTAATATAATTTTTAGACTTAATCATCATGATTTGAAATGTAATAAGTGACATGCATGTTTAATTTGACCAACGTCGGATTAACCATGTGTGTTAAAGAGTATTTGGATTTATTTCTAAATTTGTTGATTGGATATGAGCCAATATTGACATTTGTGTCCCTTCAAGAAAATTATCTCGCATAGCGAGAAAAAGATTGTGATAGTGCCCGCATGACGGGAAAAGTTTGAGAAAATACCCGCATGGCGGGGTAAAGTTGGCATAGTACTTATGTTAATCAATCCTGCATGGCGGGAGAAATTTGACATAGTATTTATCCTGCATGGCGGGAGAAAGTTGTGATGACTCATGTGCTTTGAGTGTATCCCGCACAGGGAGAAAGATTAGGGTAGCTCTTATGCTATCCTAGTATAAGTTTAAGGAGAACAGAAAGTTACAGACGAACCTCAAGATAAGAATGACATACAAGCGTGACTTGCGAAAGTATTAATGATAAAAGACTTCGTTGAATTTTTGAAGTGAAATGAGGAAAAAGTACTCCCAACGAATTAAGAAATAATTTCATTTGCATGATGTAATCACGTGGATGAAGAAAGTAATCAAAGTTTCCTCATTCACAAGAGTTCTGAATAATTTTTGAAATTGTGGTAGAAAAGTTAGTACCACATTTCGAGGGGGAGAAATGTGAGATCAATTAAGAAAGATAATTAAGAAAGATACTTCCCCATAATTCAGACAATGTGATGCATACTAAAGTGATCTATAAAAGATGAATGTGATCGTCGGGGGAGTAAGACGATCATAATATCGATACCCCTAAAGTAAAGATATAGCTAAATTCATAGACCTTTTACAGTTCCAACAGAAAGATAGCATAGTCAGCCAGTATTTATACTGGACGTGTTCAGAGTTTTAAAGACGGTGCTAAATGCACCATATGAGTTTTAGCAGATGGAACCCAAAATAAGAAAATTAAAGATGGGACAATCTGGGGGAGCATGGTACAAAGAAACCTGGCTCCGCAAGGAGGATGAATAATGTAAACAAGGATCTTGTTACATAGGGCCTTATAAAATCAATTGTCTTTTGGCAATAAAGGTCAAGAAATGCTAGTAGCTAAGGCCCCAGAAAGTCTCAAAGAATAAGAAAATCAGATATTTCTGACGATTATAAAGTCTATATTAGTGAAATTCAAATAGAGGGTAATCCCACCTAATTTGAAGAAGCCATGAGAGGTGTTCACTCATCCAAGTGGCAAGAAGCAAAGAAAGATGAAATGGAATCGATAATACCAATAATATTTTGGGATCTAGAATAAATTCCTAAGGAGCCAAGACAGTAGGCTGTGATGGGTCTACAAGACAAAATGTGACTCCAAAGGGAATATGTAAAGATGTGGAGTGCGACTTAAATCAAAGGTTTTTACGCGAAGCGAGTAAATAGATTACAATGAGTGCTAGTGGCACATCATGATCTGATTTACATCAGATGAAAGTAAAGACAACATTTCCCAATGGGATTTGTATGAAATAATTACGTGGCACAACCCAGAGGTTTTGTCATGAAAAGAAAGAATGTAAGGGATGTCACCTGTAGAAATCTCTTATGGAATAGAGCAAATCTATAGACAGTGGCATTTAAAGTTGAAGAGTCAATTAGAAATTTTGGGTTAAAGAGAATGAGAGGACAATTGTGTTTGTACAAAGTTATAGAAGGGGAAATTCATTTCCTAATCCTGTGTGGATGACACCCTAATTATTAGTAGTGATGTCAATCTACTGCATGAGAAGAAGTTCTTGTCCTCAAGGTTCCATAAGAAAATTCTCGGTGAAATGTATCTCGTTAAAAGAATTAAAATTCACCGAGATAGAAGAAAAGGGGTATTGTGACTATCGCATAGGCATGCTAAGAAAAGTTTCTAAAGAAATAAAGTACCTATGCGGGTAAACCTACGCCTGTTCTCATGGTTAGGGGAATAGTTTTGAGAACTTTAATGTTCCAAAAAGCAATGTAAGATTGTTATAGATGGACGTCCTATATGCTTCAGCTGTTGAAAGCTTAATGAGTACAAAGATAAGACCTTGCCCTGACACAGTTTACGTATCCGGGTTGTTTTGGCAAAAGTCCAGTCCAGATATAGATCACTGGAATGGAGTTAAAAAGGTCGGCCTCATGCTAAAAAAAGAACAAGTACTCTCAAGTAGTTGTGGGTACAAATGTTATATTTTGGTGAGATGTTTAGTGAAACCCACATAGTAGCTAACACTCGTAGTTGGAGTTTTATTGTGGAAAAGCTCCAAAAGAAACAGTTCTAGTATCATCAGTGATGTAAAGTTATAATATAGCATGATATGAGGCTGAGGGACAGGCAAAATGGTTAAGGAACTTGTACCCGGAATTGATAATGGTTGTCAACAGCAATGACCATTTAAGTAGTTTGCTCCTAAGACAACGGATCAAGTGTGCTGGCAAACACATTGACGTTAAAGTTATACGTTGTAAAGGAGATAGTCCGGAATCATACCGAAGGTATTGTATATATAAGTTACAAGAAAAGCTTGCGGATCCGCTTACCAAGGCTTACCACCCAGTGTGTTAAGAGAACACACAGTCGACATGGGTTTATGGTATAGCCTATGATTTCCGGACAATAAAGAGTCCAAAGTTGAAGAATCTGTTTCAGATCAGAGATGTGTATTGTAGCTGTTAAATCTATCGGCGACTGACCGTGACGATGAGGCATGCTCTATACACTGATTTGTGATGGAACAAATAAAAGTGAAAGTAATTAAAGTCAAAGTTTAAAGTTGAATGATAAGATGAGATCAATGGGGAGAATGTTAGAATTGATCTCTCACCAAGATGGCCCAACGGCCACTTGGGCCTTGATTCGCGCCCTGATCGGGGACGTCCAGCCCAAGCACGGCTGGTGGGCCCCGTCGCCCAGTGACATAAATAGGAGGTGGGAGCCACTGGCTAGGGTTGAGAGGTTCAACGCCACAGTACACCCACCGTCCTAACCCTAGCCGACCCCGAGGGTGGCACTGCCAGCGGCGGGATGTCCCACCGGCGACGCCACTGCACAGGCTTCTCGCCACCGACACCGATTCCATGACGGACTCCTCCTCCTCTCAGGCTTGTGATCAGTAACACCTCCCCATTCCACTCTCTCCCTCTCCCTCTCTGCATCTGTGAACTTTGTGTTGCTTTATCCTAAATGGAATAGAGACACCCACTGTTCTGCACTTAGTCGATCTAGAACAGCTAACAGGAACTACTCCAGCTCCTGTAGTTGCTTTCTTCTCTTCTCGTGGTCCAAGCACAGCAAGCCCTGGTGTTCTTAAGCCTGACATCATTGGACCAGGAGTGAATGTCATTGCAGCTTGGCCATTCAAAGTTGGACCACCAACAAATGCACATTATATGAAGTTCAATTCCATTTCTGGAACATCAATGTCTGCACCTCACCTCAGTGGAATCGCAGCTATTATCAAGAGTGTTCATCCGGATTGGTCACCTGCAGCAATCAAATCGGCAATCATGACGACAGCCTACACAGTAGATGGTAACAAGAAGCCGATCCTAGATGAAAAATTCAGTCCAGCTGGTCATTTCAGCATAGGTGCTGGACATGTTAACCCTTCTCGAGCTATCAATCCAGGTCTAATCTATGACACTAACGAGGAGCAATATATTTTGTACCTATGTGGACTTGGCTACACAGATTCTGAAGTAGAGACAGTCACACATCAGAAGGATGCCTGTAGGAACAGAAGAAAAATCGCCGAAGCTGAGTTGAACTATCCTTCAATTGCGGTCAATGCGAAACTTGGCAAACTTGTGGTGAATAGGACGGTCACCAATGTCGGCGAGGCAAGTTCAACCTACACCGTGCACATTGACATGCCGAACGGAGTAAGAGCATCGATTTCACCAAATAAGCTAGAATTTACCAAGGCGAAAGAGGTGAAAACATTTGATGTGAGTTTAAGTTGGGATGCCAATGAAATTAAGCATGCGGAGGGAAGCTTCACATGGGTATTTGGGAAGCAAGCTGTGAGGAGCCCCATTGTAATATTCTAATGTAACTTAGTGAGTTTAGAACTTGCTGGCAAGCCTGCTACTAATATTAAATAATAAGTTTATCAGTATTGGTATCTTCAGGGCAGTCCTAACCTGCAACTATAAATATAGTTTCTATAGCTTCCATATCATTAAGAAACTCCATCTAGAAATTGTATCCCTCAATGCTCGATTTCTTTACATAGGCCCATCATATTAAATTTTTTATCTCCATCATCTTCTCCCCCCTCATAGTTTCCCCACACATCTCTCTCTCCTTGTTTATGGATGACACGAGGCAAGCTTGGTGCGACAAAAGTGGTGTGGGCATGGCCGGCATGAGCGCTGGGCAAGGCGAACCACATGACTGCCAGGGGCGAATCTAGCCAGATTAGGCACTAGGGTCAACGTCTCTTTGCAAATTTTTTTTTAATTTTATCTATATTTAGTACTTTATGCATGTATCGCAAGTTTGATGTGACGGGGAATCTTTTTTTTTTGCATAGTGCACTTTTCAAGTGATCTAAACACAGCCATAGTTTCATGGGGATGAAACTCTTCTGCACTGTTTCCAAAATCTGGATGTGTTGAAAACGGTGACGTGAAATCTCCACTGAGACTGGCCTAAGAAGCAAAGACAAACAAACAAATAAATAAATAAATAATTGATGCATGCAGCATGCACACAGCACACGCCCCACTCTGTAGGTATAGTTTTCCAAACGGGCTAAGCCTGTTGGGCCGGCCCGGGCACGGCACGGATTTGGCCCGGCACGAAAACGGCCCGGCCCGCTAGCACCGTGCCTGGGCCGCATTGGCGACACGGCAGCACGGCACGAGCACGGCCCGCTTCAACGGGCGGCACGGTGGCGGCACGGTTGAGCCGTCCGATGCCCTGCCCCCTCGCCTCCCAACCGTTGGATCACCGCGTGGGGGACGCTGCTATATAACGCCGAGCGGCGGCCGCGGCCCCTCACCGGTGAAACCCTAGTTCATTTCGTCTCTCGCTCGTCTCTCTCCTCTCTCGCTCCTCTCTCGTCTGTCTCGCCCGCTCCCCTCCGTCGAAACCCTAGATCCCCTTCTCCTCGACCTCGAGCTCGACTCCGGCAGCCCGCGGCCGACACGGTGAGACGGATTGGCCGTACACTCCGATCTGCTTCCTCCCTGACCATAAATGTAGCCTCGTCCCCTCTTGCGTCCCCTGGTCTTCTCTGTTTCTTCCGCCTCGTCGGCCTCGTCGCCGCCGCCTGACTCCGGTCATCTCGGGACTCCGTGTCCGTGAGGATGCGTTGAGGCACCAGGGTGACGGATCTAGCCGAACACGCCATCACCGTTGCTGCTGGCACATCCGGTGCTCCGGCCTAAGAGGTACGTCCAGATCCGGTGCAGATCTTCTCTTTTCTTCATCTTTTCGGTTAGATCCGGTGCTCCGGACTAACAAATTTCTTTCTTTTTGTTTTTCTTTTGTAGCCGTTGAGGGACCGGTGGCCGGCAGCAGTGCGATGTCGAAATCGGAGGCGGAGGAGATTGGTCACTCCATGACCATCAACGACGAGCTGCGGCTCTGTGGGATGGCCGGAGATGACGAGGACGACGAACTGTATTGCATTTATCTTGGATCCAAGAGCTAAAATGAAAGGTTTCAACAAAGTTCTTAGAAAGTTACAACTAATCACTGATGCTGATTATTCTAATAAGGTATTGGAAACTAGATCTCTTCTTTTCAAGCTCTATCACAGGTATGATGATTTATATGGCTCTGTCAGGGAGAAAAGGGTTGTCCCTCCAAGCCTATCTGGTAAGAAAAGAACAGCTTGGGATGAAATATATGATGATGATGATGTGCTTCCTCCTAATCTTGATATGTCTAAGAGTATTCCTGCTACTGCTTTGTTGCATGCAGCAAATTCTTCCTCTAACACTGGTTCTGCTTCTGAACTTACCTCTTACCTTGACTGTGACACAGTCAGCCAGTTGGATGATGACTTTAACATCTTGAACTGGTGGCATCAGCATAAACTGACATATCCTGTTCTTTCTACTCTTGCTAAAGATGTGTTTAGTGTGCCTGTTTCCACCATATCTTCAGAAGCTACTTTTAGCACCACTGACAGGATCATCGAAGAACGAAGGCGGAGGCTGAAGCCAGAAACTGTGGAGGCACTTGCTTGCATCAAGGACTGGGAGGCTGCAGAGATAAGGATTCAACACATGGTGGAGGACAAGGAGCTGGTGGAGGCATTTGAAGAACTTTATCTTGATGTTGATTAATCATTTATGTAATGGTTCTGTAACTTAAGTAGGATTTAGACTTTTGTTGCTGGAGCAGCTGGACTTAGGCCCTTGGGGTATTGAACTGTTGATCTAATATTGTGGAGCTGGCTGCACTCTTTTTCCCTGTCTAGTGTTTCTCACAAGGGTGAGTTTTACCTAGACATGTTTTTAATGAGGCAGCCATTGCACAGCTCCTTTTTGTTGCTATCTGTGATGTGTTCAGCTGTGTTTTTTTGATTTTTTGTTGAATTTGAAGTTAGATGTATTTTTCTATATTGAAAGAGATGTAACTCCTGGAAACGTGCCTGGGCAGGCACGAGCACGAGCGTGCTGTCGTGCCAAACGGCCCGGCACGGCACGCTCCAGAAAGTTTAGTGCCGTGCCCGTGCCTAGATGACGGCACGGCGTCACTATCAGGCATGGCACGGCAGGCACGCGGGCCAGATCGTGCCGTGCATAACCGTGCCGTGCCGTGCCGGGCCGCCCGTTTGGAAAACTATATCTGTAGGATAAATGGTGGACATATACCCGTGGACGCAAAAGGGAAAGCGCGTAAAACGCGGCTCATTGACGCCCACGCACCGTCGACTCGCTGTCCTGTCCCCGCCGGCGCGGACCCGGCCCCTTTCCTGCGGCACCGGCACGGCTGGTGGTGCCCTGGTGGTGGTGGGAGGCCAGGAGGGGCCTGCGTTGCGTGTCTCGTAGGTCAGCCATGCATGCAGAGGTCAAAATGGTTGACGGAATGCCTTCCCCTCCCTTAGTTGCCGGTCTCTCTCGCTTGATCCAAGAACAGGAACATGCGTGCTGCTGCTGCGTGCATCCTTAGGTCTATAACTAATAAATTTATCTAAATCAAATCAAATTGTTAACGTAACAATGTATGCTCTTAGTTTAAAATGGTTATATATTTTAAAACTTGTTTTTTTCATAATGAATGAACTTAACATGCCAGTCTTATATTAGCAAACTATATTTAGAAGAAGAAAAAAAATGGAAGCAGAAACGTGTGCATAAAATTTGTTTTGACTGAAGGAAGTATAATTTTTTTTTTGAAACGAATGAAGTATATATAAATTTACAATCGTGGGCTAGGTGAGGAGGAAAAAGTTTACCGGGCAAGATTAAATAAAAGTTACTCTAGCGCTAAAAAGGACGCAGTATAAGATTAATTAGATGGTACAAATTAAAGACAGGGTTGCTTATCGATGAAGATGCGATCCTCTGTAAGTTTAAGTTGAACACTGTGGCAATCATTTACACATCTCCTGTAATATAAGGAAACAGAAGAGCAGAAAAACTTTGAACTCATATTAACTTATAGCATGCATGTATCTGTATCTATATTTACATCCTGCAGACTGTACTCAAGCCAAAGGAAAAAAAATGAATGGAATACGTACGAAAACTACTATCAGTGTGTGTCATCTGCCGCGTCGTCCTCTCATGTCAGGCACGCAGGACAGTTACAGAGCCTAATAAGTAATAAATAATAAAGAAAAGAAAAGAAAAGAAAAGAAAAGGAAAGGGAAAAGAGAAAAACATTTTGCCTCGCTGGAAAGAAAGCATATGTGCTCAAGATGAACTGAAATCATCAGTTGGTGCGTTTGCTGGGGGCGGAGGGCGGCGCTTTCCCCCGGGGCTTCTTGTTGAGCAGCCACTGGTGGCGGTTGCCGGCGAGCTGATGCCGCCGACGGTCCTCGTCGTCCTCTCTGGGCCCGGACGACGGTGCCGCGACCACCATCGTCGTCGTCTCGGCGTCGGCGGGTAGAGGCAGCAGTATGACGTCGGTGGTGGCGGCCGCAGCCTTGACGACGCCGTTGTTGTTCGGGTGGTGGTCGTCGATGCCGAGAGGCAGAGGCCTGCAGCTGGAAGGCTGCGCGAAGACGGCGAGGAAGAGGCAGACGAGGAGGAGGAGCGTGGGCGCGGCGAGGACGAAGCTGCTGCTGCCGCGGGACGGCCGGATCAGCCGGAGTCGCTGCTGCTGTGTTCTTGTGCAGGCCATTGCGAATACGCCGGCCGGCGGTGGAGTCGTCGTCAGGAGGAGTTGCTAGCTGGTGCGTGCGGGGATTTGGATGAAGTGGAGAAATTGAAGAGAGAGGCGGGTGGTCGTCGTTGGGTGGAAAGTGGAATGTGTGCGGGAGAAGGTAAGGCAGCAGACGTACAGGAGAGGAGATTTTTATATAGGCGGCGACCGGCGGTGGAGGGAGACTGACTGGCGGACTGGCGGTGGCTTTGGGGCTGTTTAGTTTGGCAAAAATATTGGCGAAACGCTACTGTAGCAGTTTTGTTGTTATTTGGTAAATATTGTCCAATCATAGTCTAATTAGGCTTAAAAGATTTGTCTCGTCCATTTCGTCTAAACTGTGTAATTAGTTTTATTTTTTATCTATATTTAATGCTTCATGCATACGTTCAAAGATTCGATGTGACGAGAAATCTGAAAATTTTGGCAAAATTTTTAGCATCTAGACTGTGCCTGGGAGCCGATCGAAACGAAGGGGGCGAACGAAACCGCGTGGCAGTGAGTGAACGCCGTGTGGCTTTGTATAACCAGCCGCGCGCGTTTCCATTGGTCTCTCTGCTTTAGTAAAGTGCTTTTGCTAGCTTAGCTTGCATATTGTGAATTTGTGATTTGTATTTGTATAGCAGTATCTCCAAGGATAGAAGGAAGAAGCAGGCATCGGATCAAAGACGTGTGAAGCAAATGCAATGGAAGCTGGTGGGAAGAGAAAGAGCGTGGACTTTCATCTCCCTAGTTGTAAATTTCCCCGAGAGAGACAAAAAGGAAGGAAGACGTGTGCACGACGAGCAATGGAGTCGTCGCTGACGCTGCCGCGTCGTCACTGGCTCACCGCGCTACCTGCACTCATGGACCTCTATATTCATCCTCTATACGTCCTAGTCAACAAGATTCTCTCATCTATACTTAATTCTTTCGCACCCATCCATCCTCTATATCATCATCTATCCACTCTATCCACTATGGGACCCACTTGTCACTTTATCTAAATATATCCATGTGTGATCTAGTTTTGAAAGATTTATTGAGACAAATTTAATGGTGAAATCAAAATTTAATTTAGATTTTGGTTTGTGAGTTATAGTATTTTCTTCATTTGTTTAGCTAGTGGGGTCCGCCACTGTATAGTATAGAGTAAGCATAGTACCACTCTAAATATAGAGTGAGAGAAAGGATATAGTATCATTTTAGAGTACCTAGTGCAGTAGTTTTTACTCTATATTCGTACTTTAAAGCTTGATAGTATCGTTTTAGAGTACCACTGCAGCTAGTCTAACACTCCGCGCCCTACCGTGTCCGTGTGTGCTCAACTCAGCGCAGCTGAGTCAACGCAACAATGACCCAGCACCTGCCAACTAACGAACGACGCGTTTTGCCCTGCTCTGCCCTGCCTAACTCGAGCTGACACGTACCGGCCGTTTCGGCGTAATAAGACTACCCGCACTCATGGACCTCTATATTCATCCTCTATACGTCCTAGTCAGCAAGATTCTCTCCTCTATACTCAATTCTCCCGCACCCATCCATCCTCTATATCATCCTCTATCCACTCTATTCATTGTGGAACCGACTTGTCACTTTATCTAAATATATCTATGTGTGATCTAGTTTTGAAGGATTTATTGAGACGAATTTAATGGTGCAGTCGAAATTTAATTTGGATTTTTGGTTTGTGAGTTATAGCATTTTTTTTCTTTGTTTAGCTAGCGGGGTCCGCCACTACAGAGTATAGAGTAAGCACAGTACTACTCTAAATATAGAGCGAGAGAAAGGATAGAGTATCGTTTTAGAGTACCCAGTGCAGCAGTTTTTACTCTATATTCATACTCTAAAGCTTTAGAGTATCGTTTTAGAGTATCCACTGCGGGTAGTCTAACAATGGCATGCTCGGTGCGTGAAAATAGATATGGGCCTTTGTTTAGATTCAAAAGGTTGAAAAAATTGAGAAATGTAGCATTTCGTTTGTATTTGGTAATTAGTGTCTAATCATAGACTAACTAGGCTTAAAAGATTCCTATGGAATGATTCGTGGAATGGACAAGTCAGGAAACAGCAATTTCCTGAGTTATACTCTTTTGCAAGGAATAAATTCATAAGTCTGAACAAAGCTCTGGACACTGAAATTTTCCCAGACTGTTCAACCTGCCACTCTCTGCAGAAGCTTATAATCAGTTCCAAGCCTTGCAACTTGAAGTCTCAGCAATGGTCCCTATTGACCAGACTGATGTTTGGTCTTACATCTGGGGATCCAATCTCTTCTCATCTTCTAAAGCCTATAAAGCTTTAATTGGTCACTCACAGGCAGAGCCTATCTTCAAGAAGCTATGGAAAACCTCATGCCAAGGCAAACACAAAATATTCTTTTGGCTCATTCTCAGAGACAGATTAAGTACAAGGGTTGTGATTAGAAGAAGAAGAATGCATCTTGACGATTACCAATGTGTTTTATGTCAGCAAAACATTGATGAAACAACTATGCACTTACTCTTTTACTGCCCATTCGCAAAAGGCCGTTGGAGCTTAGTGAATTTTCAATTCCCTGATCAGCTTTCAGCCTCAGAAATCTTCAAGTCTGGAAAAATCTTATAAAGGAAAAATTCGTCCTTGACCTATTCATTCTCTTCTGTTGGGGTATTTGGATGGTTAAAAATGATGTTATCTTCAGGGGAAGGAACCCGTCAGTGGATGCATGCAAAAATTATATTTTTTCAGAAGCTTTGTTGCTGTTGCACAGAATTAAAGTCAGGGTAGTTCCCCTCTTAGAATCATGATTAAGCTCTTTTTGTGTAATTGCTCGGCTCTTCTTCCTTTCCTTTTCGGTTCCCTGAACCTTTAGTCAGGTTAGATGTTCAGGCAGTCAGGTTGCCTGGCTTCTTGGGTTTTTTCCTTCCTTCAGCATGTTTTTGTCACTCTGTACTTCTGTTTTTTTTTGTTAATTTAATTTCGGCAGTAGGAGCCCCTGGCTCCTCCTGATTCTTCAAAAAAAAAATTAGGCTCAAAAGATTTGTTTCGTGATTTACAACTAAACTGTGCAATTAGTTATTTTTTACCTACATTTAATGTTGCATGCATATGTCTAAAGATTGATGTGATGAAAAGAGAGAAAAAAATTCTAACTTTTGAGGGTGATCTAAACAAGGCTATGGTTTGGCTGGTTTCTTTTTCAAATGTTTTATTTATTTTTATTACTTGTGCGAACTGTGGGACTTAGGGCCTATTTAGTTTGGGGTGTTAAAGTTTAACAAACACTAAAGCATTTTCGTCTTATTTGATAAAAAGTTTCTAATTTTAGACTAATTAGGCTTAATAGATTCGTCTCGTAAATTACTCCTAATATATGCCGACATGCATGTAATTAGTCTACATTTAGTATTCCATGCATTTGAAGGAACATTGATACGATAAAAGTTAAACTTTAACACGTGAAAACCAAACATAACCTTAAAATAGACTCTCCAAGAGGACCGTGTGCATCACACAAGACACGAAAAAGTCACAGGGTATCCGGGCCGTGTGCGGTGACGAGAGGACAGAGGAGGAGTTGTTGGTAGAAAAAAGGAAATGGAATTTCCGTAGCGATATTAATCAAACAATATAAAAATTTGTGGGTGTGGTGGGCCTTCTTAGGCCATGTTTAGATCTCCAACTTTGGATGGGCAAAGTTGATATTTTACACTGTAGTGCTACTGTAGTATTTCGTTTGTATTTGGTAAAAATTGTCTAAACATTGACTAATTAGTCTCAAAACGTTCGTCTCGTAAAGTACAACAAAACTGTACAATTAGTTTTTTTATTTCATCTATATTTAGTACTCCATACATATACTGGTATTTTAATATGATGGAAATTTTCTTTTTATATAGTCGAATTTAAGGATAAATTCTGAAAACTAAACAAGGCCTTCCAATAAATAATGCTGGGCCGAAGAAACCCATGACATTGCAAAACAGCCACTGCCATTCTGCCAGTGCCAGAGACAAAAAGAAGTCCTAGACCCTGTTTAGTTCCAAAAAGAGCCAAAATATTTTGTATAGTACCCGTCACATCAAATTTTTAGATACATGCATGGAGCATTAAATGTAGGTAAAAAAATAACTAATTGTACAGTTTGTCTGTAAATATCGAGATAAATCTTTTGAGCTTAGTAAATTCATGGTTAGATAAATTTTATCAAATAACAATAAAAATACTACAAAAATTTTTCCTCTAAATATTTCGGATCTAGTCAAGGCCCTAGTCCCCTTTGCCGCCACTACCCAATGGGCAATGGCCATTTCTGCCCGGCCCGGCCCCCATCAACCCCCAACACTTTCGGACTTCGGAGGGAGACCGCACAAAGCCAAGCCGCCCAAACTACAGCACAAGCACCGGCTTTTTTTATTTTTAAAAAAGCTGCGGGACCCGGCGGGAGTCCATCGTGCTCTCCTCCGGTCCTCCCCCACGGCCCCATCCTCGTAGAGTCGAAGTACATGGCATCGCTAGTGCTCAACGCCACAGCGTGGCTACTAGTAATCTCTGAGGGCTTCCCCCAACGCAATGAGCTGTCGTGCTGCCCTAACCACCACGTAGATAGCGAACATCCATCCTGCAGAAGAGGCATTAGCTTGGTCTGACAAAAAGGAGAGACTGCAATTGAAGCGCGCGTTAGGAGGTCGAGGAGAGTAGCCTCTGACGCTTTTACTAGGGGGCCATGCAAATACAGTAAGAAAGGCTGTAAAAGGAGAGGACAGTTAAAAGTGACATTTGAAACCAGAGGATAATAGCCTGCGTTAGGATTTTATATGCCTCAAAGTTTATAACCTTACGTGTAAAGCTGAGACCACTATTGCTATATGCCTCCGTTGGCCGTGCCCTAAGGCCAAGCCCAACGCAGGTAGCACAAACATTGGCCCCGTCTAAAAACTCGTGCTCCACGTAGGTCCCGTGCAAGTTGAGACTGTAAATTTCTACAACGCAGACTACACTACCCTATCTATTTTTTCACCCACTACTGCCTCTCTCATTTCAAACATCACTTTCAAGGACTTGCTTTTTTCAGTCTACTGGCCAATACTCCCTCTATCCTATTGAAAGTAACGTTTTAGACTTCGAGCCATTTTATTTAACCGTTCGACTTATTCAAAATTTTTATATATGTCTTATGGTGGTCTCGTAGAGCTCCTTAGCATCCTGCAGAAGAGGCATTAGCTTGGTCTGACAAAAAGGAGAGACTGCAATTGAAGCGCGCGTTAGGAGGTCGAGAAGAGTAGCCTATGACGCTTTTACTAGGGGACCATGCAAGTGCAGTAAGAAATGCTGAAAAAGAGAGGACAGTTAAAAGTGACATTTCAAACCAGAGGATAATAGCATGCGTTAGGATTTTATATGCCTCAAAGTTTATAACCTTACGTGTAACGCTGAGGCCACTATTACTATATGCCTCCGTTGGCCCTGCCCTAAGGCCAAGCCCAACGCAAGCAGCACAAACATTGGCCCCGTCCGAAAACTCATGCTCCACGTAGGTCCCGTGCAAGTTGAGACTGTAAATTTCTACAACGCAGACTACACTGCCCTATCTATTTTCTCACCCACTGCTACCTCTCTCATTTCAAACGTCACTTTCAAGGACTTGCTTTTTTCAGTTTACTAGTCAATACTCCCTCTATCCTATTGAAAGTGACGTTTTAGACTTCGAGCCATCTTATTTAACCGTTCGACTTATTCAAAATTTTTATATAAATATCTCTCACTTCGAACGTCGCTTTCAAGGGCTTGCTTTTTGCAGTCTACTGGCCAATACTCCATCCGTCCCATTGAAAGTAACATTTTGGACTCCATGCCATCTTGTTTGACTGTTCATCTTATTTAAAATTTTTATATAAATATTATCTATTTTGCTATGACTTATTTTATCATTAGAGATACTTTAATAATGATTTATTTATTTTATAATTTGCAAAAAAAGTTGAATAAGACGAATGATCAAACACGATACCCAAAAGTTTAAAACGTCACTTTTAAAGGGACGGAAGCAGTCCCATTCATTCTCTGGCTCCTTTCTAGCCAAACCACCGCTTTTTCTGACGAGGCCGTCGACTCCTCTTTAAGACACACTGACACAATGCGAAGCTACTATCTTGGTGCCTCTCTCTTATTGATGACATCCGAGCCTGCGTGTCTATGCGGGGCAGCTGTACGCGCTGGTGCGTTGGGCTCGGCCTGAGTATGTTAGCTTGAACATACTGTAGGAATATACGTAGGCATGATTAGTTCTTAGAATGTGTTGTAATTGCTAGGCTCTTGCGTTGACATTCTTGGTTGCTTTCATACGCTAGTGTCTTGCCAGCGGATGTGGAATAGCTAGAACTCATCGATGTCGTGTAACTTTTAAACTTTCCTGTCCTCTTAATGAAAATCAGGAAGGTCTTAACTCAATGAAAATCAGGAAGGTCTTAACTCCCAAGCCTCAATGCAAACTACATACCACAAGCCTGCTAGTCCACCTGCCGCAGTACTAGGGCTTGGTGCACGACATCTCTCTTCCCTCTTCGGCTGTGTTTAGTTGTGTAAAAAGGTGTAAAAAAATATTGTAGCACGTTTTGGCTTTATTTGGCAAATAGTGTCCAACCGTTGACTAATTAGGTTCAAAACGTTCGTCTCGCAAAGTATAACCAAGCTGTACAATTAGTTTTTTATTTCATCTACATTTAGTACTCCATGCATGTATCGCAAGTTTGATGTGACGGGGAATCTTTTGTCTGCACAGTACTTTTTCTGAGAAGTAAACACAGCCTTCAGTGTTTTCTGACGCTTTGCAGAGCAAGCCACCACCGCCCCACAGCATCACAACAACATGCTTCTGCCTACTTGCTCCTACTTTTGTCAGAAGAAGTTGTTTGGGCTTGTTTGGTTGGGGCTTGTTTAGTTGGTGAAAAAGTTTAGGTTCGGCTACTGTAGCACTTTTCGTTTTATTTGGCAATTTGTGTCTAATCATAGACTAATTAGGCTCAAAAGATTTGTCTCATGATTTACAACTAAACTGTGTAATTAGTTTTTTCTTTCATCTACATTTAGTACTCCATGCATGTGCCGTAAGATTCGATGTGATGGGTACTGTGCAAACTTTTTTGGGTTGCATGGGCAACTAAACAGGCCCTTGGTGAAAAAGTTTGGATTCGGCTACTGTAGCACTTTTCGTTTTATTTGGCAATTTGTGTCCAATCATGGACTAATTAGGCTCAAAAGATTTGTCTCGTGATTTACAACCAAACTGTGTAATTAGTTTTTTCTTTCACCTATATTTAGTACTCAATGCATGTGCCGTAAGATTCGATGTGATGGGTACTGTGCAAATTTTTTTTGGGTTGCATGGGCAACTAAACAGGCCCTTGGTGAAAAAGTTTGGATTCGGCTACTGTAGCACTTTTCGTTTTATTTGGCAATTTGTGTCCAATCATAGACTAATTAGGCTCAAAAGATTTGTCTCGTGATTTACAACCAAACTGTGTAATTAGTTTTTTCTTTCACCTATATTTAGTACTCAATGCATATGCCGCAAGATTCGATGTGACAGGTGATGTAGCACTTTTTAAGTTCGTTTTTTGCAAACTAAACAGGCTCTTTGTATCTGCTGCGAGATACTCTGACGCGCCGCGGAGCTACCATTCAGCGTGACATGGGGAGGACCAAAGCTGACGTGGCGTTGGAGAAGCCCTAAAGCTCAATCGACACACAGCACAAGTTAAGGGCGTGTTTAGATTAAAAAAGTTTTCACGAAAAACTACAGTAACGAATCTTGCGGCATATGTACAAAGCATTAAATATAGACGAAAAAACTAATTGCACAGTTTGGTTGAAAATCACGAGATGAACGTTTTGAACCTAATTAGTTCGTGATTTGACACTAAAGTGCTACAGTAACAAATATGCTAATGACGGATTAATTAGGCTTAATAAATTTGTCTCGTTGTTTTCAGGCAAGCTATGTAATTAGTTTTTTTATTAGTATTCGAAAACCACTTCCGACATCGCACGAAACATACGATGTGACATTTTTCCAAAAACTTTTCACCAACTAAACCCACCCTAATGCTCAGAAAAAATGGTGGCCTCAGAAATGACAAAGAGGAGAAAAGCCAACACATGCTGTAATATGCATGCATTTTTTCTTTTTATGAGCAATGCTAGGAGAAAAGTGAGGATAGATAGGTGGTAGTCTTAGAATTTTATTTTTAGGCCGGTCTCAGTGAAGGTTTCTTGAGAGTTTTATGGACAATAAGGGCACCACCAATGGAGGCTAACACTCCTAGTGGTTCTAGTACAAATAAAGTGATCCATATAGACTAGAAAATATTGAGACTACTATTCACACAATAAAAACTATCATGGTTTGTAAAGAAACTTTTTTCTTTCATCATACCTCACATTTATTTTCTCTCTCTCTTCTTTTTTAGTATGGACCGTCTTCTCTCTCCCCAAGCATATATAGCTTCTGCAAGCCACTATGATAAGTATAGAGCACCTATTTTTTTTATCCGATCCTACATGGCACCTGGGGCTACAAATAAAAAGGTAGTGTTGGAGAAGCCCTAAATGAGCTGATGTGGATCAACAAAAGTGAGGATAGAGAGAGATGATGATGAAAATTTCATAGGATAAAATGAGTTCCTTTCATAAGGGTAAAACTTGTCTACGTTTTATTGAAAAGCCAGGCTGAAAAGTATTGTTCGCTAATTTGTTGTGAGAAAAAAACACTTTACTATAACTGATAAGTCAGGCTAATAAGTTCAACCGAACAGGAACACGTACATGGGAGCTTTGAAAACAGTGAAAAAATACTCCACTGAGACTGACCTTAGAACCATGAAGCTAACCTTGGTACATTGCGAAAGCCTTAATGTTACATATCATGGTTTATTTATTAGATTATTCCTAATTTGTTTTTAAGTACTCCATGTCTCTCTCGTACCTTTTGCTAATTTTCTAGATTATTAGACATACATTATGTCTACCTACCTACGTACTAAAAGTAGTAATTCATCTAGATAAGTCAAAACCTTCTTTAATTTGAAAAGGGCGGGGTACAAAATTTACAAATTACCGTTGCTGTTCTCGAGATTATAAAAAAAAGCTTTCAACACTCATACTGGCATCGACGGAACGACCTTTCTAAGTTTTTTTAAAATGGATTTTTCTTCTTTTTAGTAGTTCATCCATCCACCAAACTTCAGATTATGTCCAGATTAATGATCCTTTCAACGTCGCATATAACACTTGTACATTTGGGGTACTAATATCAACTTATAACGCTTGCATATTTCGAGCGTAAAGAAAATCAAAATGTACTATACTAAAAAAGAAGCTAGCTTGCTGATGAAAGTCGTCATCGGATCTGGACGAAGCCCTCCCGGCGCCGACAAAGAAGCACCCTGCACGGCACCACCGTGTCGCCGACCTTGACACCGGGCGTCACGGTAAAGGCGACACTGAGCTTCTCCTCATCACCCGCCTCCACGCGGCGAGCTTCTTCCGCGCCAAGCGCAGCCACGCTCTCCATGAACTCCGCCGCGTACACGCTCCCCCTGCCGGCGTAGAACATCCTGACACCACCACCACCCAGCTCCGACTCCGAGCAGCGCGCCACCGCCGTCATCAGCACCCGGAGCGCCCACACGGACCTCGCGGCGGCCGCGAACGCGCGGTAGAGCGGCGTCCTCGGGTGGCCGCCGCGGGACACGAAGGCCTTGTGGTCCAGGTTCCCGCACGCGGCCGCCTCCGCCTCCTCCGGCACGGCGGCAATGTAGGCCGCCCGGCAGAACGCCGAGAGCCCCGAGCGCGGGAACTGCATCAGCGCGTCGACAGCGTCGCGGGGCTTCATGATCCGGCGGAAGCTGCAACCAGCGTCGCCGCCCCCGTAGCACTCCTCGTCGCCGGCGCCGGCGCCGCCGACGAGCAGCATTGCTCGCCACACGTGCGCCTCAAGCGAGTACCTCCTCCACGACCGCGCCTGCTCGGCATCTGCGTCGTCGCTGACTCCACAGTTCTCAGGCGACAAAGCCGCCGCCGCCGCCGCCGTCAGGCTACAGGTACCAGTACCACCAAGCAGCAGCTCCGCGAAGTCGCCGACCAACCTCGACGCCGCCACGAACTGGCTCACCAACGCCGCTGGCGTAGCGAGCTCCTTCGGCACGAAGAGCAGCGCCCTGCCACGGTCGTTCTCGTTCCTGCTCCTGACGACCTGCCTGCTCAGCCTGGCATTGTCCCGCTGCAGCCGCCGGAGCTCCCTCGCGAGCGCGGCGATGTGGGCGTCCCGCCTCCTCGCGTCGGCCTCCAGGCGCTGCGCCTGGGCCCAGCGGTCGTCGACGAGCGGGCCGATCCCGCGGCGGGAGGTGCAGAGGCACTGCAGCGCGGCGACCGAGTCGAGCTCGGACGCCACGGCCTCGTCGGCGGAGGCGACCTTGTCGGGGTCGTAGGGGAAGTGCGCACGCTGTAGCTTGACGTAGCCGGACTTGAGCGCCGACACCGCGTCGAACAGCCTCACGAGCACAAGCCTCGGGTCCGGGCCGGGGTCGGGGTCGGGAATGTGTCGGGGCTTTGTGGTCGCTGCTGCCTCGCCGTGGCCGTCGTCGGCCGCCGGCGTTGGGGCCGCGCAGACCTTGGTGAGGCTGAAGAACTTGGTGAGGCCGAGGAGGAGCCCCGGGACGGTGCAGGTTGGAGTTGGTGGAGCCCTCGCGCTTCTTGCTGCCCCTGGTGACGACTCCATTGCTTGTCTTGGCGGTGCCGATGGGCGATGGCGACTGCTTGCAGCATCCAGAAAAGGGTATGATCAGATCTTCTACTTCTCTGAACGAATGTGATGGGAATCAAAATTCTTATCTGAATGAACGAACTGAATACATGGGGAAAAAGGAAATCAAAACTGTACTTGTGCATTCAGGAACAACAGAGTATACGCAGGAACATTTCTCTTGTTCCGCACGATTTATTTAACAGAAAACATCTTGGGGCCATTTAGAGACACGAATACCCATTGTTTCCTGCAGGAGAATGCAGTTTCGGAGTTTCCTATACGTCCATCTAGAAGGGGAAAGAAAAGGCATGGCAAGCAGGGTGAATGACTGAATGAGCAAGATAGATCTGAAGGCGATTGACATGAAAAAATTCAGAGGCAGGAGTAACTGAACAAGTTAAAGGATCTGAATGAACGAGCTATATGGATGGAACTACATGCAGTATATATCAAAGGAACGCCGGGTACAGAGGAGTCAGCAACCAAAACAAATCATTCATCAGGTTAGGCTTTATCTTGTCACATTAGCCACTAAAATATACTAGTAGTAGTATACCAAGTTAACAATAATAAATGAAGCCAATCTGCGAAGAATTATCGGTTAATCATGGGAAGGAAGGAAAAACAAAGAAGCGAAGGGACGAGTCCTAACCTGCCGCTGCTGCCTGCCTGCCGCTGGAACTAACGAACTGACGACGAAGATGAGATCAGAGTGACAGATGCCTTACGCCTTGCCTGGCCTGAATGAATACATTCTGAGGTTTCGTCTGGTCGGCAGCGGCAACTCGATGCAGGGGACAGTGGCCAGTGGTGGTACAGTACTACTGTGGTGAAGACAAGTCGACATGGCATTGGGAACAACGAAAGCAAAAGGTGGTTTCTCTGTGTGTATGGGAATGGGACCAACCTCCGGGGCAGAAAAAGTAGAGGAGGAACGAAAGTGGCAGGGAATGAATCCGAATGATTGCTATCCTATCCGTAGGAGTGTTCATTTGGAAAGGCAGGCCACCTGGGCCCTGTTTAGATCCAAATTTTTCCTCAAATTTCACTATGCAAAAAGAAGATTCCCCATCACATCAAAATGTCGGCACATGTATGGAGTACTAAATGTAGATGAAATTAAAAACTAATTGCACAGTTTAGTTGTACTTTGCGAGACGAATCTTTTGAGCCTAATTAGTTAATGTTTGGACAAAAATTCACAAATACAAACGAAATGCTACAGTGTGGAAGAATCCACTGTGCAGATTTTGGAGGGCCCAAATTGGGCGAACTAAACACGGCCCTGCTACCAAAATCATGATTCATGAATACAAATTGCATCTCCGACTCCATTCCCCGAACTGTAAGGCTAGTCTCATTGGTTTCATTAGAGTTTTATGGGCATTAAATAGACTGATGTGACACCGTATTGAAGAAGAGAGAGATGATAAGAGTTTTATGAGAGTAGGGAGAGTTTCATGGGGATGAAACTCTTCTGCACTGTTTCCAAAATATAGATGCATTGGTAACAGGACCATGAAATCTCCACTGAGACTGGCCTAATAATACAGATTTGCTACTTCTAAGCTAAGCTAGGAGTGCTAGCATTAAGGATGAAAACGGTCGAAAACGGACTTACGATATAGAAAAACGAAAGCGGTCGGTTCGAGATATTTCTACATTTAGCAATTAAAGAGTACAAAAAATGGTTGAAAATAGTTGTGAAATCAATTAAAACTGACAATTTTTCATGTTAAAAAACGGTTCATAATATAGAAAACGAAAACGATCAATTCGAAATATTTCTGTTCCGTTTTCATCCCTAGCTAGCATAGTATATCACGGGATTCCTCAGTCGTAAGAAAACTGACTTTTTAGTTTTTTATTTATTATTAAGACAAATTATCTTGAGTTCAATCAAGTTTATAAACAAGAACAATCCAATAAAAATGACCAGATCTATCTATTAAGAAGCATATTTTCATAGCATATTTATTGGGTGTTATAAGTATTGTATAAATTTGGTCAAACTAAAGATATTCTAACTTATACAAATTAAAACTAGAACATTGCTCCTAATGTAGAAATCACATATATGGTTTCTATGTCTTCATTAGTTAAGATGTCAACTAAGCAAAAAGATAATGTTATACTACAATTAAAGAAGAGAGAGAGATGAGAAAATGGTTGTCTATATGGAAACCAAGGCACGAGGAGATGTGATTGATAGATGACAGAGAGGATGCATGTGATTGCACAAAAGATTATTTCATAGAAACTATCCCTTAGGAACATAGTTTCTAAGTGTAGTGTTTATATAAATAAATTAATACACATAGAAATTATGATAAGTTTTTAGCATTGTGACTGCCCTAAGTTTCTCTAAACAGAGGTACTCCCTCCGTCCCTGAGACCACGTTCGGTTAGGACATATCACGTCAGGAATCATTCCGGCCAATGAAATTCTTATATAATATATAAGTTAAGTAATGACTCCGGCCAGGGGTCATTCCCCGTGAAACGAAGGGGGCTAAAAGAAAAGTTTTCTAGCAAGTTTAGGATAGATTAGCAAAACAAGAGAAAAATACCTTATTAAACTTATTAACTGTAACAACACTCACCACTTACCGAGGGGCTGGAGCAATTCCAAAAATATAATAAATGTTATTGCACCCCACTACATCAACCATTGAGCATGATGTCGATGAGAGATAAATGGGTACGTTGACCGTCAAAAACTCCAAGAAAATAAATGAGATTTATTGTGGAACAAATTTTGAGTCCACAAATCTATTCTTGTTGGGACGGAGGAGGTAGCACGTGTTATCCGTACAAAAACTCGTGAGCCTCCTCGTGGCGATAATCCAAAAGCACAGATACTATAGAATCCAGAAGTGCTCCGGTGCACCTTTTCTAGAAATCTTTGTAAATCTTAAAGCAAAAGTAGTTAGAGCATCTCCAACAGATGTTGTATCCTTATTGTGTATGCTATATTTGAAATTTTACAACAAAAATTAATCTCCAATAGCTGTGCTATATGGTTTGCTAAAATAGCAAACGTGCTATCCCTAGAATTCCGCTTGGCATAGATACCACGCCGCGCTCGCTAGCCATCTGCCGAAATCGCTCGCCATGGTGCCTGCCCCGCGCGCGCACAATCCTTTCCGCGCTCGTGTTGAACTTTCCCATCGCGCGCGCAATCCTTCCCGCGCTCCTGCTCGATTTGGTCCCCAGCTCCTCTTCGTCGTGATGTCGCAGCATCCTCATGGAGAGATTCCGCCGTACGTGCGCCGGAGAGATCCCAACTGTGCTGCCCTATATTCACTCCCCAGTGTTGCAGCGTCAGGCGGATGGGAGGAGCAGGAACCGATGTTGCCTTGGTTGGAGAATGTGACGCAAGCAAGCCAGCAACGACGAGTCCTTCCCGCTGCATCGAATCCATTCCTCGACGTGTGCTCTGGTGAGTCAAGTTTGAAGTCTGTTGAAATCATGAGTTCATCAGCAAAACATTGTAAAATCATTCCGTCATCAGTAACGAATTGTCAGAGTTAACGTGCGTCTGTTCAACTAAAAAATGTGTGCAATTTGGAGATTGTAGTACATCGTCTTTGCGATCTCTCATCTAATTGGCAGTGCATGAGAAGAGAAAATTGATTATGAACTCTGGAAGATACTATCTGAATGTCTAAAACGCTAACTGAATGGAAACTGAAAATACCTAGCCTACTGTACATATCCGGCAACAGGCTAAATTGCTAATATTAATAACCAAACTCGATTGATAATTATATGATTTATGCATATGGATTCTTCAGTACAATGTTTGATAGATCTGATAAATCTCCACTGTCAACTGCCCATAATTTGTCAGTTGACATGGACCTATGTTTTCATGTTTTAATATTATATAATGTGTCATTTGACAGAAATCACAAGTTACATCACTTTTTGGAGCTGAACGATTATGGGGAAGAGGCTTCACTGCCAACTTACTGCATATCAAGCATACACGATGACCTACCTGAACACCTACAGGGTAGCAGCAGCCCGTCGCCACCAAGATCAACGTCTTGTGCTGGTGACGCACGCAATGGCGATGTCGCTGCCAGGAGCCCAGAACGCGACGAGTCTTCTATTGACGCGAAGGAGCACAGCTGCCGCCAGGACGTTGCTGCGGACAACTCCAAGGAATAGATCGTGGAAAGTTTCAATCGGCAGGTGGAATAGGTCCGTGGTAGTTGGTGACATGACAATTTTTTAATATACAAGATGTAAATAGTAAGTCTATTGGAAAACTCTCCTTTTTTGAAGACTTCTATATTTTACAAAATAGCTAAACTATGCAATTTGGCTATTTATTTTACCACATCTGTTGGAGATGCTCTTAGTACGTTGGCAAAATCGTTAAACAATTGACGAACGAAACTCTTCGCTAGACCTTTTTGCATGACTGCATGCATGCTAACCAGTAACCACTGGGTTTCTTTTTTTTTTTTCCCTTCGCATTGTGCGCAAGATTTTGTTTGCATTGTCGCAACAATATCACACGCATGTTTTGATGTCCAGAATGCAAACCGCAAACCCGATGGATCGGAAGAAACACCAGGAAGAGATAAATAAAAACGATTTTTTTTGAACGAATGGGAAGATAACATGTGCAATCATAATAGGTGCGCAATCATAAGGGTACCCGCAACAGTAAGAGTCAGCTACAGGCTCTAAGCCAATCTCTTCAATAATTTTAGTTTTTAGCAACGGCTCATAGTATGATTAAGCTCATATGCCACTCTCACATGTTCTTGAAATATGTTAACTTTTTCTCTCTCTTCTATTAAAATATGAAAAAAATACTTAGAGCTACTTTATGAGTTCATCCATTGCGGGTACCCTAACAGGCCCATATGTTCATCTTGTTTCTGATCTAGGCCTTCATGTAGCAATTGAACAATTCCATCCAGTACTTGTCAAAAGAAATTATTTGTTATTTATCATTATATATGAATTCGTTTCTTAGAAATGTGTCGTATTGACATTGTTATTTCTTGATCGAAAAAAACATTGTTATTTCTTTGTTAGGAAGTTTTGTCCACTAGTTTCACAAAGAACAAGATCCAAAGAAAACAACTATGGAGATGATGGAATTTCATAACTAGACGCATAATGTTTATCCATTGTGTGCCGACGCTCGGCAACACGTCAGCGCGGTTAGTTAGCGCTCTCCCAGCGTTCATGACGGCCGGCGAGCTCGCGATCACAGTCGCAAAAGCAAACACAGCACAAACACAACGCGAACACTTGGAACACACAGGGTTTGCTGCAGCTCTGGAACCACACTGTTTTTTTTTTTATCTTTCCTTTCCCTTTTATATATTCTCTAAATATAAAAATTACAAAGAGCAGAAGCGCTCTCGGGTGGATAGCCGCGCGCAACGTGTCCATCCGCACATTCACGACGCTGCGTCCACAGCCGATCACTCCATGTTCATGCGCGAGCTATTCTCGCCATGCTTTCCTCCTACGCGCACGGCGACCGCATCCACGGTGCTCGTTCGTGCGCATGCAAACTGGAAAGGAAATCATGCAACTAATTAACTAACTAACACATGCGCAAGGATTACTAACAGGGCCCCCTCTTGCGGCCACGGAAAACAAACACACGATCGATCGAGAAGCCAACCATGGCCGCCACCGCCGACGCAGAGACAGACGGACTGCCAATTAGCGGGAAACAATCGATGACGACGACGACGCAGGCAAAGAAGTCGGCAGCAGAAAGAGCTCATAGAGTTGGAGTAGCAGTTGGAGCAGTAGCTGGAAGCAGGGAAAAATTTATCGGAGATAAAATTTCGATAAATCCGATAATCCTATTTATCGCTGAGGTCCGATAAATTTTATTTATCACTGAGATTCTAAATTTCACTAGTTTACCTACATGAAAGTGTGATATTCTCTTATACCAATACTATTATGTGCTAGTTCTTAATATTAAATGCTTTAGAGACAACTTATATAATTTTCTAGAGAAATTAGGTATTTTTTGTTTTATTTTTGACCGAGAAATTTTCCGATAAATCCGATAAACCCGTTTATCGGTGACCTCTGGTATTTTTTTCTACCGGTAATGTGAACCTTGGCTGGAAGAGTATTGGCCGTCCTTCTCCTGCTCGGCCTACTCATCCTCGGTGTCGTCGGTCGGCGTCGTGTACCTCTTCATCGGCGTCGCGCACCTGCTCAGTCGCTGGGAAAGGGAGTGGGCCCGCCCGTACGACCCCGTCGAGTACACCGTCACCATCGCCGCTGTCTCCTGGCTCAACCCCGCAAGGACCTGCCGCGCCCGGCGCCGGCGCTCCTCCGCATCGACCCGGCGTTCAACCTGACCCTCGGCGTGGCCTCGCCGAGCACGACGGCGCGCCGCGAGTGCGTGGAGGCCGGCACCACCGTGGAGGTGTCGTACCACGGCCACTCCGGGATCGGACGCCTGCTTGCCCGGTTCTACGCGCGCGCCGCCGGCGGCCTCGTCGATCTCGATCCCTCGGCCGGCACGGGCGTCGCCAACGCCGGCCTCGTCTACTTCAATGGCCGCGTCCTCGCCATGTCCGAGGACGACCTCCCCTACCACGTCCGTGTCGCAGACGACGGCGACCTCGAGACCATCGGCCACTACAGGCACTCGGCTGCGTCGTCGACTCAACGTGGAGCCGAGCCTGACCGCTACGCGTTACGCGAGGAGCCGAGAAGGAGCCGCGCTCCCGTGAGCGTTTGATTCTTTTCTCTACCACGCGTAGGGGTGCACTGGCGCTCGGATGAACCCATCACCCACCCCATTTTTTCCGCCGCTGGCCACGGGCCGCGCGCCCGCGTTCTGCGTGGAGGTCGGGAGCGCAGGGAGGAAGGCTCCGTCGTCGCGTGGGACGACGGCGTACGCCTGCCGGGGTTCATGCTGGACAGCCTCGCCGCCGACGTGCGCCGCGGGGCGCCCGAGTTCGCCGTCAAACTCACCCCGCCAATCCCGTACTGTGCCAGCCGTCCGATGTTCTGCTCCACCACCGTTGGTGTCATCTCGTGCTGGGCTAAGGCCGGCGGTGGTCCGGGTCCGTGTAGTGTCTCCAGAGAAACAGTCTCCTTCCCGCGCTGCCACGTCCCTTGTATTGCATTGTATTATATGTCATGTTTATTTCTCCGCAATACTTTTAGGACTTGTCTAACACGGTTACGATAACCCTCCTTTGGAGGAGTGAAGAAGCCTAACCGTGGATCAAACTTGACAAGCAACCTAGTCTTTCTTTCTCGCTTTGCATTGCATTTGCAGGGTTGTTGCTTTGTCGTTTCTTTTTGGTTTTGCTTTGAGCAACCTCTGTGTTCGTCCATGAATAGAGAGAGCATTTGACGCTCCCAAGGGTTCATAAACTCTATTGCATGGTCATACGTTGCTCCTCGGGTGTTTATCGTATATTTTCTTAAAAATAATACTAGCCTAAGGCAAAATATTTTGAAAAACTTGAGGGTTTGAGTGAGGTCACTCATATCAGGTTCCAATTGGTATTTATTTGAGTCTCTTTGAATTGGAACTTGATTGAGAGAAGTCACGTCGAAGATCGGATTGAAGAAAGACGTTTTACAGCGACCGGACGCTGGACCGGACGCAATGCTGCTTCATCACTGCGTCCGGTCCCGGCGACCACCAGCACGTCCGGTCATGCCGAAGACAATCTCAAGGATCTGTGACCGGACGCTGGACCGGACGCGACGTTGTGACCACTGCGTCCGGTCCCGGACCCCACCACCGCGTCCGGTCAAGCGTGTTGAGTTCCCCGGATGATCTCTGACCGGACTCTATCAGCGTCCGATTATCTCTAACCAGACGCGTCCGGTCGTGCCAGAAGCTTACTGAACTCTGACCGGACGCTGCTCCACAGTGTCCGGTCAGTCGACCAGCGCGTCCGGTCATCGCGTTAAAAGCGGATCTACCCCCTCTTTTAACCATACGTTCAGATCTAGTTTCTCGGCTTTCTCTTTCAATCCGCCGCAGCCGCCGCCTTTCCTCCCGGCCCTAGCCGCCTGCCTCGCCGTCTCGCACCGGCGCCACCGCTCCTCAGCCGCGCCGTGCCGCCACGCCGCCGCAGCCGTTGCACTCCTCAGCCGCGCCGTGCCGCACCCGTTCGCAGCGCCCCTTCGTCTCCACCGCTCGGGCGCCGCTGCTGCTTCTCCGCGTCTCCTCCTCAGCCGCGCCGCACCACCGAGCCTTCACCTCCGTTAGTAGCAGCCGCATGTGCCGCCGCAACCGCTCCTCCTCTGCCGCGCGCGCCACTGCAGCTCCTCCTCCGCGCTGCACTGCCGCATTGTCAGAGCTTTGATCCTTTCAAGACCTAACCCTAATCCGTCGTGACGATTTGCGACTTAACTCCGGCCGTTCTTCATCGAGGTCTCTTCGCGCGATTTCGTCTCCGTGAGGTGATTTCACATTGCCTTGATCTTCCAATTAGGGTTTACCGATGACTTTCCGTTAAAATTCTAATTCATCTATTGCATGTTGCGGCACTTCAGCGCTCATCTGGCGTTTCCGTGGAACTCTTGCGCGTCAAGATCCCTCATCTTTTCACCAGAATCTCGCCTATCTGAGGTAGCTATCGCGCTCTATTCTTTTCTTATCTCGTATGCTTGCTTTCATAAGGATCTCGCTCATCTAGTAGTTAAAATATAATGCTTAATAGTAGCTCTATCTATTCCATCTTTATAGAGAGTCTTGTTGGTGCTCTGTGTGTGGCAGTTGATCAGATTTGAATCCAATGCCAAGTCTGTGGATATGGATTGAGGCCAAGCCTCACGAGTGTCAGTACACCATCTGTCACTATCAGGGTTTTCTCAGTCACAGAGGTTGGTTAGTATAGTTCGCTGCAAGAATGTTGGTGGAGCACCAAGTGACGGGGACGAAAGTCCTCCCAGGTTGACAGAGGTAGCCCATGACAAGCGCAAGAAGATAGCCACCAAGAAGAGAAAAAGGACACCCACTGAGGTAGAGATATCACAGGCAGTCGCTGATGCAGCAGAGCTTGCAGAGAGAGGTGGCAGAAGCAGTGGGATTCACATTAGCGAGCGTCACTTTCATATTGAAGGACGACAGCTTGGTACTGAGGCCACAGAGGGGACAGATGATGCACCTGCAGAGCAGCCCACAGAGGACACAGAGGAGACAAAGGAGCAGACCGTTCAGACTCCACCGCGTCGTCGCTCAGGATGTATGCGTGCTCAGGTGACTCATAGGCTAGAGGGCCAGCGTCGTGGAGGTCGTCCACCTCCCAGGGCTCGAGGTCACCCCAGTCGAGCACTTTGACCTGAGGGGAGCTACAACACAATAGATCTAGGCTCTCAGGTTTGTTGAGGTTGGTCGGTGGTTCCCACCTCAGCGGGACCCCCGAGCCTCAGAGGGCTTCTACACACCTCTGCACCAGGACTTCTATAGAGCCTATGTTGATAGCGGGATTGCATTCAGACCTTAGAGAGTTTGTCGACTCGAGGCTTTAGTTGAGGTGGTTGGTGAGCAGCTCCGTCCACATCTGTCCTTTTTACCTGGTTTGTCAGACCTTCTGGGACGGACTGGAGCTTACTGCGGGACTTGGGTCAGAGAGTTCTACTCTTCACTTTGGATTGACCCTGCTCATGAGTTTATACACTTTGCATTCCGAGGCCGTGACCGCAGACTATACAGCACCAGGGTACGGGAGATTCTCAGACTCCCTGCTTCAGAGACGAAGATTTACCAGTTGTGCTTTGGACAGACTTCACCACCGAGACGTCCTCACGGAGGTACAGTACCACCCACAGACATGATCAAACCTAGCTTCCATGAGCCGTTTGGCGAGGGGTCCAGATGTACACCTATCAGCTTGACACCCCTTGCTAGAGTGCTTGATGCCATTGTGAGGCGGACTCTTCTTCCGAGGCTAGGATACAGAGAGGACCTGACACGTATGCAGCTTTGGGTTGTTTATCACCTCATCTCTCAGACACCATTTGATATTTGGGATCTGTTACTATGTGAGATGGAGGATACTTTAGCTGAGGGCTTCAAGGGTCACCGTTAGTTACCATATGCGCACTAGATCTGCTTTATTATTTGATCTGCGTGTGACCTGCCTGTAGAGATTAGGGCTGAGATCTCTGATACCTCTACTGCATTTCCAAAGTATGATATTCAACATTTGTGGGCTTTAGTTACTAGAGAGCAGGCACCTAGGCCAGGACAGCGTTAGAGGCCAGAGGTTCCAAAGACAGCAGCTGAGCAGGATGAGACCGTTGAAGGTCTTGCTAAGGCCGAGCTTGCAGATCTTGATGCTCAACCAGCTGATCCAGTTGAGGATGATGCCACTGACAGCACAGACGAGGACTACCAGCCAATTCTCCGGTACCGCTCTCCTTGGTCTCACGACCATGAGGCCGGTGGTTCAGGATCAGCCTCCCGCTCAGACCCAGCCATGGTGGCTATCCTTGAGAGGCTGACCCAGGCCCAAGAGAGGCAGGAGGTTCTGATGCAGCGATAGGCTCAGGACACAGCAGCTGCATTTGCTCAGATTTAGGCTCGTCAGGACGCGTTCTAGAGGCATCAACTGGAGTTTCAGAGGCAGCAGTTTGAGATGCAGAGGCACCAGGCAGCCACCCAGTAGTAGTATCTTGAGCTTCTACGACACCTCGTCACTGTTGGGGTTCCTCCACCACCGTTTGTCCTTACTCCAGCACTACAGTCCAGTGGACCTCAGAGTCAGGGACAACCGAGCTTTTAGTTTACCTCTCCCCAGTAGCAGGTTCCTCAGACCTTTCAGTCCCTGAGCTACACTCCTATTCAGACGGGGTTCACTCTACCAGCTCAACCCAGACCTCACCTTCTAACAGGCACTCCTTTTACTGACTTGAGTGCCTCCTACAGCGAGTTGACTGGTTAGCCTACACCCTCGCACACCACTGTTGTGACCTCTTCAGGGATGTCGGCTTCCGAGACTGTGGCTCCTCCAGTGACAGGGACCGGGACTACAGAGACAGTGTCATCGTCAGATGCCTTGACAGATCCTCCCACACTTGATGTTTTTCAGGCTCCGATGACAGAGACTGCTACTATTGTTGCTATTACGTCTTCAGTTTCTGCTCCTGCTCTACAGACCCAGACTGCTTCACTGCCACGTGTATCTACAGAGGGTCAGCCTGACAGGTCAGAGTCTGAGGAGGATACTTCACAGTTTGTGATCACTCCACGCTCCTCGGCACCCGACACAACTGCTTCTGTTCCCCCGTCGGATCCTTAGTTTTGTTTTTGGCGTTTGATGCCAAATGGGGGGAGAGAGTAGATTTAGGGGGAGTGTTGATATAGGGTTTTGTTTTTTTCTTTGTGTGCTACATTCATGCATCATGTTTACTTTCTCGCCCTGCATTGTGTGACATGTGTGCTTGTGAGATCTCTGTTATATATCATGTCACTTAATTGGTTCTAGCTCATAAGGTTGTGCTTACATGTCTTACTCTGATTTCATATGAGCTATGTTTTATGTGTACTAACTCTTCATGTTTTTATCATGTGAGTACACTCTGTTGGCTTGGAACACATAAGCAATTCCTAACTCCTTGTGCTTATTGTGTTTTGCTTATATGAACCAAGCATGTTCGAAAACCTCAACTCTTAAATCTTCTGAATCTAAGTGTTGTCATCAATCACCAAAAAGGGGAAGATTGAAAGCATCTAGGCCCCGGGAGTTGGTTTCGGCAATTGATGACAACACAATATTACCATGACTAACGTGTGTTTTTGCAGAAACTTTGATAAGTTAAGTCATGGGGTCGATAACTGCTTTGGGCACTTTGGTATTCGTGCCCCTTGATGGAAATCGTTTCCGGTTTTCAAAGGATCAACGACAAGATTAAGGACGGTTAGTTCCGGATGTCAAGGTGTTGAGTTACATCCGGAATAGTCGTTAGGATCTTCGCTTCTTTCCTTTGGCCGTACTATAAAGGGGGGCATGAGCGAGTAGCTTGACCTAGGTGAGTCTTTTGTTTAGATGTGATGCACACTTGTCAAACTTAGCACTAGGTAGCTCAGGTAAAGCTTAAAGTTCAGTTGGAAGCAACTCGGTTCGAGTTGCGTCGCATTTCGAAGTCGTTTGAGTCGTTTACCCCTGACCGGACGCGGTCTCTGTCTCCACCGAACGCGTTCGATCAGTACTAACAGTCACTGCGTTTCAACCTGGTTGACCGGACGTGGTCCCTGCGAGGACCGGATGCGTTGATCAGTTTGACACGTGTCTCAGAGGGTAAAAGATCTAATCAGACGTGACTGGGAAGTGATCGGACGCGTCCGGTCACGTTCCAGTAAGGTACTTTGCTGACCTGACCGTCCGGTCATCCCTGATCAGACGCGAACGAGCGTCAGGTCAAAGTATAGTAAGGTCCTTGCACGACCGGACGCGTTGGGTCATCCCTGATCGGTGCGTCCGGTCACTCAGCGATGTCGTTCAGTTTTTCGACCGTTACGTTCGACCGGCGCGTCCGTTCAGTGCGTATTTTGCTGAGTTGGCAGGTAACGGTTGGATTTGACTGTGAGGTGTATAAATACATCCCCTCCACCTCTTTTAGAGGTCTCTTGCTCATTTGTTCAGCTGAGAAACACCTTTCGAGTAAAAGGGAGTGCAAGAGCTCTAGTGAGGGTAGTGATTTGAGAATCAAAGTTTGAGAATCACTCATTAGTGACTAGGGAGTAGCAAGTGTGCATCCACCTTCTCATTAGGCTTGTTGTGGTCAAGAGAGAGTTCTAGCTTGTTACTCTTGGTGATCGCCATCACCTAGACGACTTGGTGGTGATTGAGAGTTTGGTGATCATCCGGCGAGCATGTGAATGACCCAACTCATCTTGTGAGCGGTTTTGGGCGATTCACCGCGACGGAGTGTCAAAGAATCAGCCCGTAGTGAGCACTTGATCCTTGCGCGAATCAAGGGGGAGCTACACCCTTGCACGGGTGCTCCAATGAGAACTAATTGGGAGTGACGACTCTCCGATACCTCAGGAAAATATCGTCGTGTTCCTAACCCTTACTTTCAAGCATTTACTTTCGTGTATTACTTTCATTGCTTGGTTTACTTTCCTAGAATTACCATGCTAGACTAGGATTGGAACTTAGGATGCAAAACTTTTTAACGGTAGAATCACAAGGAACACTAGTAGGCACTAGGGGTGAACTTTGGCTTGTACGATTTAATTCTTGCAATTAATTTTTGGAGAAGCCCAATTCACCCCTTTTGGACATCTTGATCCTTTCAAGTTTGACTTAGGACAAACTTAGATCCTTACATAATACAGAGTGAGAACTTCCAAAATAAATATAGTTTATCCATGGAAACGCATCCAAAGTAGTTTTTTTTTCCTATACTTGGAAGTATAAACCAGACAAAACAAATTTTGATTACGTACCGCTTGATTTATCGCTTAGCGGTTTGATTTCCTTAGTCATTATATAGGCAGGGTGGTTGAACCACTATCTAACACTCAAATATGATGACCTATTTGTTTTTAGGAAAAATAAAAACACAACTGTTGTTTAGTGGTTGTTCAAAAATAAGATCACGGATTCAATTCTCTACTGCTTTTACATTAGAATTTTCTATTTTATTTTTACTGGCAAATATGTCCATGCATTGCAATGAAATCTCAATATATATATATATATATATATATATATATATATATATATATATATATATATATATATATATATATATATAGATTAAAAAGAAGGAAAAATAGGAGACAAAAAAGAAGGGAAAAAGTCATGGAACTGAATGTGGGAAAGCAGAAACGGACAAAAAGAAGAAAAATGATAATGCTTGGTTGAGAGCGTCCATCCTCCTAGACGCCTCGCTCAGCTCGCTCTCGCCCACGCCACAGAAATTTCCAACTCACTATCGCGTCGTCCATTCGCTCCCGCTCACGCCATGCGCCCAATCCCGCTCTCTCCATTCTTGCCCTCCCCATCTCTCGGTCTTTATCTCGTGTCGGCTGGCTGCAGCAGAGTTCCATGCCACCACCGTTACCATCTTCCTCCATCTAAGCCGACCACTCCGCCTCCCCACCTCTTCCCTAACCCCAGCGCCGTCGGGATGCCTCGCTACTGTGGACTGCCGTTGCCGCTGCCCCTGCCAACGATGGCCGCTGGGCGCACGTGCCGGGTGCCTCAGGTCATCCTTGGTCGAGCCAAGGGCACGCATGAGTGCGCCCGGTGCTAGTGGTGCTCGTACGCCGCTGGCTCCCACCTCGACGGCCAGAATCGACTGGCCCCAGCGATGTCGTGTTTCAAGTGTTTCATGTGTATGTTTTTAAGTATTTCATCTAAATGTTGCGTATGTTGTGATGGCTATATACACATCTTGCTAGCATATGTTTCAAGTGTTTCAATTGTTTCAAATGTATGTTTCAAGTATTTCATCAGGATATTGTAGAAGTATATCTGGATGTTGCATAATTTATTTCATCCAGATGTTGCAAAGTTAGATCGGTATCTTAGATATATTGCTATGGCTATACACACATGTTTCGAGAGTATGTTCTATGTGTTTCATTTATTTCAGATGTATATTGCAAGTGTTACATATGGATGTTTCAAAAATAGATATGGAGAGTACATGTTGCAATGGCACCAGTGGCTTGTGGACAGACGACTCTGCAACTGTGGGTCACCTTGCCGGCGCCTGAGGCTGGTAGACACCTCCTCGACATGCATCCGTATGCAGGGCAGGTGATTGGGACCGGTCCCCGCATGCATGCGGGGCGTGTGAAACGGAGCGGGGCTTAGATGGTCTCTGCATATGCGTGGGCATGGGCAAGCGAACTGTTGGCAGTGCGGTATTTCCCCTGGGCACACGTGACGGAGGGGGCGCGGGAGCTGCGTCCGCGCGCATGACAGAGGAGGCGCAGGAGTTGTGTCCGGACGCGGCATCCATGCGGGCATCCCGGTGCTGGCCCTTCGGAAGAAAAATGAACACGACAAAGGACATGGACGGGAACATGTCCACAGTAAAAGAATGGGTGCGAGGACTTCCTGAGAGGGTGGCCGCGCCGCCAACGACGAGCTACTTTGCACTGTGTCAATTCTGCCGTCGAGGAGTACTTGTGGAAACGCCTGATCAACAACTACACAAGTAGGCTTTATAATTAACAATGAGACAAACTCGTGTTCTTACTCATACAGTAATCTCAATCAAACAACGTCTGTCATAACTCATAACTTCTTGTACGTGGACTCACAACCAAGTACGTAGTTTGATTTAGTAGTATTGATGAAGATCTAATCCATATATATGTGTACACGATTGGATCTACTATGTATCGTGCTCCATGCAGATGTTGCCCAATCCAATTCCGAACCAAATAAACAAATCGATTTGATTTCCTTGATTATCAGCAAACCAATGTATCCTAATTGGACTCTGTGATCAGACATGCAGCTCCCTCCATTCAGCCCGTTGCCCATAAAGCGATATGGACGGGAACGTTTTGCACCCAGAAAAACGTGCAACTTTCCAAGCGGGTGGCCGAGGCTAAGTCGGTATTGGGCTAGCAGGACAAAAATTTCAATGCCACAAATTTTGCCTCTTTAGGATTACTAACGGGAGAGGAGAAGCTATCAAACCTTAATGCTAAAATAGAGACGGAAATGTTGCATGTCTATTTTTTTCTCTTTCGGTATAAAATTAGAAAGATATAATATAAGTTAATATTGGTAACAATAGTAATAATAATGTCCTACCAATTATGTATTAAATTAAAATAGAATCATGATAGATATTTTTTCTTTCATTGTAAGACACAAAAAAATTACTCGTAAATATCAAAACTTTTAAATTTCATAATGTCCATGTTTTTGTTACAATTAGATATGGCGAGTTTCGTGATTGAGCCTATATAGGCAAAAGCCAATGTAGTTATTAAATGATATAAGCTAAAGCCAATGTAGTCACCACGTTCCCCGGATCAAGACGGTCACAACCCTGGCATATCAATTTCAATCTGTCCACATGGTACCTATTTGCAGCCACAAGCAAGTGCTGGATCATTGTCAGCGTGTCCGCAAAAATCATCCATGTCAGGTGACATGCTGCTTCTTTGTATCTCTCATGAGCTCGTACAACTCCGTCCTGAAAGATAGCTTAGGTGACCGCGCCACGAGCATCATCTCATGTGCCGCGAACGTCTCGCCCCCACGATGAAAGTGACGTCCGCGCCCACCCCGTTTCCAGCAGCCTGGAGAGGTGCTCCGGGATGTTGCAGGGGGGGGGGCTCAAGCCTGCCCATGAATATATATGTTCGTGGACACGTACCCGGTGTTTCTTTGATGACGTCGATGTTGCAGTGGACAATGAGAAGTCTGCGGGAAGAAGCAAGAACATGCTGTGGTCGCTGTACCGGAACTCCCTCGGCTCCAGTGTCCTGTGCACGGACGACGGCAGCCCCATGGTCTTGTCGACCAGGCCAAGCTCGCAGGAGGCCCGTACCTTGGTGCCCTTGCTCATGAGAGCTAGATAGACCGAGATGCAGTGCTGGACGGCTCCTCCGTCGTAAACATCCAAAATATAAGAAAATTTGAGAGCTATATACCTATTTATATGTTTTTTCTCTTTTCATAAAATTTGAGAGCTATAATTTATTCTACGAAGACATCCAAAATATAAGAAAATGTTGGCAATAATATGACAATATATAATTAAGCTTGTTTCAAATTAAAATAAGATCCTAATAAACTTTTTTTCTCGCATTGCTAAGCACAAAAATATTTGCTCGTGGATATAATTAAGTTTATTTTTTTTATAATTTGTTAGTACAGTTAAATATCATATTTTACGAATTCTTTTGAAGAAACGTAACAATCTGTAACTTAAGTTAGCATGGAATTAGTTATTGATACCAAGGGCTACTATGTGTGAGGATTATGACAGAAGGCTGCTCTCGATTTTCCATGTTTTATTGTCGGCGATACCACTGGTGCATACTTGCAGGAGGCATATTTATATTTAGAGATAAGAAACTACTCAACTTAATATCATGATTTGATTTTAAACTGTCGACTAAATCAGATTATAATAATATGAGTTTTTGCTTTTAATACATTAATAATATGTTGGTAAAATTATTTATTTCTCATCCGTCATAGTTATGGAGTTCAAAGCCTATAGTTTTGTTTTTTTAGTTTTTTATTATTTTATCATTATTTATCTAGCTGATTCTATGTATTTAGTTGAACGTGAGAACGTGATGAATAAAGAAATATAATTGTCGGAACTGGAAAAAAAGAATCAGAAAAAACCGTGGTTGACGAGGACTTGAGCTCTTGTCCTCTGGTTGGCCTCACCGCTAGAGAACAGGCTTTCCATTTTTGGATTTAGTTCGACTGGATTTTAGCTCGGGAGTGATGAAAGATTTCGTTCTTGTTGGAATCACCAACCGGGACTAGAATCCCCTGTCTAACGGAGCACTATCCGTTGGGGACCTTAAGTTTCGGTTTGTGGTTCAAATCGAGACTAAAGGTTGCCTTTCAATCCCGGTTGTAGCTACAAACCGAGACAAAAGGCCTAACCGATCTTTGGTCCTAGTTGGTGGCTCCAACCGGGACCAGAGGTTAACCCTTTAGTCTCAGTAGGCTCCATCAACCGAGACTAAAGGTCTCCACCTATATATATCTGCTTGCACTGTCCCCCAGGACGAGACCAGGTGGTCAAATCAGTTGCCTGCCCTTGTGTTCATCCTGTTCTTGCTTGGGGGAGCAAGTTCTTGCTCTCGGGCACTGACGGTTTCATCTCCAAATCTTCCAAAGGTTAGCCATTTCATCTTCTAATCTTTCATTACTAATAACGTAGATCGTTTGATGCTTTATTAATAAGCATAGAAATATTAAAATATGTGATTTTTGCCGATTATGAATAATAGTAGTGGATTTTATTTTTATTTATACATCATTTGTAGATATTTGATTTCTAGATTACATTTGTTTTCTAGATTATGAATATGTGGCTGGTTTTTAAGATTATGAATTATTCAAGTATGTGGTTGTTTTAGATTATGAATAAGCATAGAAATATTCAAATATGTGGATTTTAATGTTTTTTTAATTATGAATATGTGGTTGTTTTCTAGATCTTTGTTAGCAATATTATTTCTTCATGAGAGTTAATAATCTTTCAAAAAAAATATGTGTAAAATGTTTAAGTTTGCTTGGCATGCATATATCTCTTGATGATTTATTGTTTATATGTTTCTCTAATATATAATGTTGCATGGTATATTTATATGGGGGTTCTATATTTATTGGGATGTTTTTTTAGTTTTTTATTTATGATGAATGGCGGTGGATCACTTCCCCACCCACAGACATCAGGTTTCCACCCTGACGATGTTCCATTCGAGCCATCGTCAGAAAGGGCGATTATACGTAACCCGAACCCATTAGCTGTATGGAATATTTTAAGTTTTGTATGCTAATATAATTTTTTGTTTATATATATTTATTGATAATATGATTATTGTATATGTTACAGACTATAAAACCGGTAAAGTGGCTGGAAGATACACTATGACTGATCGGGGTGTATGACATCTTCGAGAACATGACATGTCACGAGGCGAATGGAGGCGAGATATGGATGTGCAGTCTCTCCTTTGACATCCCCATTAGTTACAATAATCAGGTGCGCCAGCAGATCGTCCAGATTGGACGACAATCGGTGACCAAGGTAGGTGCCTAGCTCGACACCGTGCATCTTACTTTGCAGGCACTTGAGCAGATTGGGTACCGTATTCCTGATTGGTCCCAAATGAAGATACAAGCTTTAGTTCAGCGTACTCTGAATGTGCCGCTAGTAACAGAGAGGAATGCGTCATACAACTTAATGGATGTGGTACGTCGTGTATGTTATGAGAGTAATGTTTATTTATTCTTATTATTATAAGAGCGTTTCCTTATACTTTTTTGTTTGTCCGCTTGCAACATTTGCTTTATGACTACATCTATGCTACATGTGGCTTGCATCCTATTTTCACGCAACCTCTTAAATGAGTGGGGTATTACTAGGACTTCGTGGAAGCGATAGGCCAGAGAACGACAGCTGGCTACCAGCATTGCTTGAGAATGAGGCAGAGCCCGGATATCGGTAGTTCGTCAGTAGGCTATATCTATGGCATGCCATGTCCTCGGTGTTGTGAGGCAGTTAAGAGTGCTATAGTGCGGGCCTTGCATTACATAGCCATTATCTGTGGTTACACCATTCGGGACATACGCTACTTGCAATGGAGACTACATCTATGTGTTATTTTGGTTTTTATGCGTATATACTTTATTTTAAATGGTTATGTACTTTAATTAGGATTATTCGTATGGATATTTTAATTATGTTTGTATGGACAAGTTATTTATGTTTTATTAGGTTTATTTGTATGGACAAGTTATTTATTTTTATGCATATGTACTTTGCCAAATGAAGAAATGACCAAAATAAAAGTTGTAGATCTCAAAAAGTTATATCATTTGAAGTCATCCTTTGAAGGAAAATTATGTTTTAATTTCTCGAATTTGAAATTTAAATTTTAAAATGACCTCTAATGGAGAAACAACCAAAACAAAAGTTATAAATTTCAAAAAGTTTTGCAAGTTTGTAGTTGAAAACTTTTTCATTTGAATTCATCTTTCCAAGGAAAATTATGTATGAATCTCTCGAATTTAAAATTTGAATTTTTAAAATGACTTCAAATGGAGAAACAACCAAAACGAAATTGTTGTGCTCAAAAATTTATGCAACTTTTTAGTTGACAACTTTTTCATTTGAGCTATATTTTTTGAACTACGCATTGTCTAATTTTCAGCCTATTTATTTTAATGGGTATGTTAGCATGGGCGGGAAACGAAACTGCTGAGCAAGCAGCCCTTTAGCCGCGCGCCAAAAATTTGGCATTAGTCTTGGGTTGGGTTACAAAGTGGGACTAAAATCCCTCTAGTCCCGGTTGGAGGCTCAACCTAGGAGTAAAAGTGACAACCTTTAGTCCTGGTCTGGGCCTCCAACCGGGACTAGAGGATTTTTAGTTTCAGTTGGTAGCTCAACCCGGGACTAAAAGATCCAGTAGTATATATGCCGCCGCTTGGTTCTCTCCTCATCCTCCTTTCAATCGTCGGCCGCCACCCTCTTCCCCATCCTCACTGGTCGGAGCGCCGCCGCCTCTCGGTGTCGTCCTCATCACCCCCGCCTCCTCGTCGTTGTCCTCATTGGAGCGGAGTGCCGCGTCCTCGCCGGTCCGCGCCTCGTCACCCCCGCGCACATGACCTCGCCACCGCGCGGTCAGCCCCTCGTGCTCGTCCTCGTCGGCCGGAGCGCCACCGCCTCTCGGCCTCATCCTCGTCACCCCCGCCGGCCGCGCCTCGTCATCCCCGCGCGGCCTCGCCTCACCCCCGCTGCCGGCGTCACCACCGTCATCCTCGTCCCTCAAAGAGGAGAGCCGAGGAGGAGAAGAAAGGAGGTGCCACCGCTGCAGAGCCATTCGCCATCACCGAGTCACTGCCGGAGCCGGAGACGACGCTCCATTCGTCTACACCGGCGTAGCAGCTCGCCACCGCACCGCCATCTTACCCCCCACAAGCCCCACGGTGAGCCACTTCCCTGCTCCGAATTCGCGTGAGGACCTCGTGCTCAAATTCGACCAAAGGGAAGGGCCTAAGTGCAAACCCATAGACTCAGATAAATAGTGCCAATAAGGACATGTTTGCTTTCAAATGGCTGAAACTTTAGAAATTCATAGTAATTTATAGAAAAATCATAAAATATTAAATTAAAACTTTTTGGAATCCTTAAGTGTAGATCTACATAGTAGAGTGATAAAATGATATATGTTAATAGAAGGTTTTTACTGTTTTTATTTATCTATGTTTATTAGGGATAAATTCATATCTAGAGTTGTAGTGCTCCAATTGCTATGAAATTTTTATGGTAGGCTACTGAGACTATGTGTCCTGTGGTAAACATTTTAAGGGCATTGGTTACAGTATGGTTGAGTTATTGATTTAACTTGCATGTTGCTTGATAAATGGTTTTAAATGGTTTATAAATAATTTATGTTTGCAAAAATGTGAAATGTGGTTCCTTTGCCTTTGCATGATGATGTTGTGACCTAAGAACACATAATATGGCCATATGTTTACAGAAAAAATAGAATTTTAGATTTATCTTGCTCTCACATGTTTTCTTGCAATAGCAATTTGTCTTTTTCATAGAGGTTCATATACTTATTCAAATGGCCATGATGTTTTCTAGCATGTATGTGATGGTTAGAAAATGTTGGTAACATCGGTTGTGCCCAGATTCCATTTTTAATATGTAGTGAAATATTATTTTGCTCTATAATTCAATTATAGTGACTATTTTGGACAGTTTCTGTTGTTAAGCAAATTACATGATGAAAATGATGTTTGCTGTGATTCTTGTCTATAACAAAGTTATAGATAACTTACTTATCTTGCTTGTGTTAAAATTTCATGGCATTTGGCCAAATGGTTTGTGAGATATGGCTGTTCAAAGTTAGTCCTAAAAAATGTCCATTCTATGAAATTTCTGGATACATCTGAAAATTTATGGTTAAATGAAGTAGCTTTTGTACTACTATCCTGAATCTCGTGTGTTAACCTTAATCTGTTTGCTACCTTAGCATAATAGGTTCATGTAGTGCTTAGTTAAATGTTGTTCCACTGCCTTTGCATGATGTTGTTGTACCATAAGAATAGTCATGTGTTGATATGATTTTTGATATATTGACTTTTGTGAGAAGAGATGGCTGGACGTCGTCTCCCTCCGCTGAAAATGCTAGGTTCCAGTGGTGCCTCCGAATGTACGGTCTACTCATCCAAACATAGTAAGCAACTCTTCTATAAATTAATGTGTCAAATATGCTTGTATAAATATATTTTCTGATTTATTATGTATATATATGTGTTTCTTAAATGTACCGTAGGTAACCGACCCAATCATTTGGCTTGAAGAGACACTCATACATTTCGGGGTTCAACCAATGAATGTTGAATGCTTTGAGGTAGACAATGGTCGATTGAAGCAATGTCGAGTTAGCTTTTCCATCACCGATAGGAGGGGTACAGGCCGTGTTGTAGAAATATCAAATGTGAGAAGTATGGCACCTGATAAGGCTGTTACAGAAAAATATGGTGTCCTAGCATGTGTAAATAAGCTTGTGACTATTGGGTATAACCTGCCTACTTATTCCTCCTTGAAGATACAATCTATTGATGTTGACTCTTATCATAATTTTAAGGGCTTTTGTGTAAGGTTGGCTCAACATAACCAGAAAGATGTGGTAAGTCTAAGTCCAACATTGGCAGTATCCAGATTTTTTTATTATTGGAAAGCTTGGTTCTCATATCCATTTTTTCTGCCAACACTTAATTACAGGTTGAGTCGTATGACTTAACCTACGTAGGTTGTAGCTTTGTGGCCATTCTTAACCAAACAATGTATGCATTGGGTTATGAATGGAAATATGCTGATGATTGGCCAACATTCACTGCGGAAGGATTTTGGACGAAGTTGTATGCGACTAAGAGGGGATCACCTAACTCACTACCGCTAACTGTGGTGAGTAGACCTTGTGTTCGTACCTGTGAAGTAAGGGAGAGTGTCTTGTTAAATACCTTGGATTTCATCAATGATATTTGTGGATACAAATTCGGCGATCTACACTACACCGAGTTCATGATACGAAGTACTCAACTACATAATTTGATGTAGTCAACTTGTGCTTGCATGACTTGGTGTGTAGTTGAACTTTGGGGTGTACTTGATGTATTGGACATGCATCTAGTTTGTAATGACTTGTTTTAAATTGTGATGTTTTGTATGAACTTGATGAATGAGGATGATCATTGTAATATATATCTAAGCTCTTCATTAGTTTCGTTCTTATTTATGGATGACGTACAATAGTATAGCATATAGAATACGTGTACGAAAACTATTTGAAACGAAAACAAATTGAATGGAAAGAAACTGCAAAAGAAAAGAAAAAGAAAAAGAAATAGGCAGGGGGTTATTTAGTCCCGGTTGGTTATACCAATCGGGACTGGAGGTGGTTGCCCGTGGGCTCGGCCTGGCCCCCCCTTTAGTCCCAGTTGGTTAACCGGGATTAAAATCTCCCAATCCAGGACTAGAGGGGGTTTTCCAACCCGGACTGAAACTCAGTCTTGCACTAGTGTCCCTATGACAAAAAACAAAAAGGAAAAAGTCCAAACATTCTTGGAAAAACTGAAAAAAACCGAAACTAAGAAACTTGCCGTGGTTAGTATTATTAGGAATAGATTTCTATTTTTTTCCTATTTGGATCTGGATTAGGAATCGGGGATCAATTTGGATTATGATTCCTACCTGTCTATATAAAATAGGAGAGATGCAGAGAGACGACCAAAGACAATTTTCACATTCACGGAGTTAGTTAGAGGGAGATGGACCAAGAAAATGGGTGGAGAGAAATTTTGCTTCTTTAATATTAGGTAAAGACCAAAGACAATTTTCACATTCACAGAGTTAGTTAGAGGGAGATGGGCCAAGAAAATGGGTGGAGAGAAATTTTGCCTCTTTAATATTAAGTATAGATATAGATATAGAAAATAGAGATAGAAGAAGAAGAAAAGAAGAAAGATAGATTATTCTCTCTTCTCGACTTTCGGTTTACTCCTCTGTTACTATATATGACCAAAAGAAAAAAAAAACTGAGAAAAAAAAGAAAACGGTACAGGAAAAAAAAAGAAGACACGAAAAAAAGAAAGATAAAAACGAAAAAAAAAACACCATAACAGAAAAAAGAAAACACGAAAGAAAACAAACACACACGGAAAGGAAGACGAAGAAACTCTTCGCATATTATTAGGAAAGAACAAAACAAATATTAGGAAAGAAAAGATATATCCTATAGGTGGCTATACGTGTACAAGTCTGTTCTTTGGCCAAGTTTATCGTAATCCTAAGGTAGCGGCCATGGATCCAGTCTTGGTGATTTTCCTCGTTTGGGCCAGCGGCCTTGTTCTGTTCCTCGTCGTAACAAGCGCGCGCGCCTGCTACAATTGCAGCCGGGAGGCAGCCGTGCATCGGACGCCGCGTGTCAGGAAGATCCTGCTACTGCTAGACAAGGTCACGTACCCTCGCCGGAACTCTTTACCTGCTTCTATCAGCGGCGGCGGCGGCGGCCGTCCATCAACGACGGCGTCAACGACTGCAGGTGCAGGGACGGCGGCGGCGTCGGTGTCGGAGGATTGCGCGATTTGCTTGGGCCAGTTTGAAGACGGCGACCGGTGCACCATCTGCCACCACGAGTTCCACAGGGATTGCATTGCCAATTGGTTTGTGGTGGCGCGCAACAATACTTGCCCCCTGTGTAGGGCTAAACTGCAATGGTCACTTGTTGCTCAAGACATGGTATAGATACACACAGCTGGCCCCACCTAGCAAAGATACCTGCTGATTCAGGTGTCATGTAATCAGCTTCACATGTTCGAGGTAAAATGTTTTGATGCCTGAACCCCTTTTGCGAGGGCCGCATCTCTCCTATAATAATGAGCTAGATCAACAGTGATTGATTCTTTTGGCCAAACTATCAGTTTTACACTAACCAATCACTTCAATCCTATCTACAAGTTACATGTGCCTGTGTGAGAGAGATCCAGGCACAGCGTGGAGCCTGATTGTAAGAGTCGAATTGGAATACAGAGATTTTTCCATGGTCGGTCACTCTCTCCTATGCTTGGACAAAATTAGAGCAGCGTGCAACACCGCCCCAATATGTGGCATCCTGGCCCCAACGCACGTTCCACAACCGATCATTCAACCGAAAACTCATGGTTTGTATGGGTAGAATCTGTTTTCCAGCATGGACAGGTGGTGGTCATCGGAGCAGTGTCGCACGACATGCGAGTTGTGGCACCATCGCATAGAATTTTATTCCAGTTATTAGAGCACCATGTCCAAACACGACTTGAGGTGTGATCCTAGATAAATTGCAATATATGATGAAATTATTGGATAGATTTCCAAGCCTGACACCCATACAAGTAACTAGACCAGCGTGTAAGACATGTGGATCCTAGCAAGTTTAGTGCTTTTGATGATTAGATGACAACATACCCAATGATATTAACAATATTTGTTGTGGCTGTAGCATTTAGCGGAGACGCCTGTTTAGCTGCTATAGCCACTACTTAGTACAACAGTGTTGTAGCGGCAAAAACTAGCGCTAGCCACTATAGCTGTGTGCTATAGCCCGTTATTTAAAATTAACACTGGTCTCATGGATATGCAGTGATGTGATGGACTTGGGATAGGTGAAAGTAGTTTTTTTTTTTGCTTCACTCCTGATATCCTATCGGAACTAGACTTGGTATATAATACAATGTATTTTTTATCGATAATGCTTGGCCACGGACGCCCATCCCGTCTGGACGCGTCTCCTCCACTCATCCGCTCTCTCTCTAAAAAAAAATCTCCACTGGACTTATCCCTTCCATCTAAATCATATATGTGCCATCCTCTTTCTCATCAGATTCCTTGCCCTCCAAAGTTCATTTCTTCCCTGCCCCTGCACCTTCGTCCGCCTAAGGCCCGGGCCCAGTGGCAGCCAGCTGCTCGCAGCGGCTTTTCCTGCTAACTGTCCTTGATGCGGATGCGGCGGCACTCCATCTCGTCATTGAGCCACTGCTGCTCAGTCGCCATGTCCCGCTCCTGATCCCTAGTAGTGGGTGCCGCCTCTGGTTCTACGTCTTGGTGGTGGTGGTGCGAGGACACGCGGCAACGCTTGCGGTTGCGGTTGCAGTTGCGGTTGCCGTCCTTGTTCTCCAAAGCTTGCTGGCTACCGCAGTCCCCCACCAGGTAGGCCATGGCCACTGGCGACGTCGTGTTTCAAGTGTTCCAGACGTCTTAGACATATGTTTCAAGTGTTTCATCTGAATGTTGCAAAAGTTAATTTTGGATGTTGCATATGTTGCAATGGCAATATATGCATGTTGCAAACCTATGTTTTAATTGTTTCATGTGTTTCAGACGTTTGTTTCAAATGTTTTAAAAGTTGGTGTTGCACGTGTTGAAATGACTATACACACGTTTAAAAATCATGTTTCAAGTGTTTGATCTGTCTTCAAACGTATGTTGATAGATCAGGTGTTGCACGGCGCCGGTTGCTGGCGGAGAGTAGCCTACCGCAGGGCTTCGGCTCCTACCTCGCCCCTTCCTCGCGCAGCGTGCCTCGCCCTCTCCTCTCCCTCTGTAAGGTCCGAATGGCTAGAGGGGGGGGGTGAATAGCCTAATTAAAACTTCTACAAGAATTACTTAACCACAAGTTAGTATAAAAGGTGGCGGAGCAAAATGCACTAGCTCTAACTAATTAAGCAAGCCACCTACACAAGTCTAGTACAAGGCTATCCACTAAACACTACAACAACAACAAGCTAGATACAAGATGTAAAACGAGAGAAGAGCTTCGAGTGATTATACCGCCGTGTAGAGATGAGAAGTACCAATCAATCAATCACACAAGAGAAATCCTCGGGAAGAGAATGACACAAGAATTTATCCCGAGGTTCACTTGCTTCCCGGCAAGCTACTCCTCGTTGTGGCGATGCACCCACTTGTCGGTTCGCGAGCTAATCAACTATCAAGAGTTGAGCCCTCGGCGGGCGCCGCACAACCGCACACAAGACGGGGATCCTCCAAGCCACGAGCTCCAATAGAGTATCCAATTTGCGAACTCCCGCGGGGAAGGATCAAGAACCCCTTACAACACTTGGTGAAGGCTCCAACAATCTCCAATCGCGAGCTCAATCACCTCCGCTGCTCCAAGCCGTCTACCGTGTCGGGAAACACGAAAGAGTAACGAGAAACCCGCAGCAACTCGAAGATCAAGTGCCTCTAGAATGCAACTCTCAAGCAAAGCACTTGAATCTCACTCAATCTCACTCAAGATGTGCAATTATGCAAAGAGATGAGTGGAGGGGTTGTTCTCTAGCTCAAAGTATGTCTCTATATCTCAAAGTGTGCAAGAGTTACCCTCAAACCCCGGACACCCTCTATTTATAACGAAGGGGTACGCAGCTAGCCGTTACAGACGACTCAACGAAAATCGTGCTGACCGGACGCTCCGGTCAGGGTGACCGGACGCGTCCGGTCACTACACGACAAACGTGAATAGTGCGCGTCAGAACTAGCCGTTGCCCTGACCGGACGCGCTGAACCGAGTGACCGGACGCGACAGTGCCAGCGTCCGGTCGCGTTCCAGTAAGCTCCCGTTGAGACCGGACGTGTCAGATCACACGTGACCGGACGCGCTCAACGAGTGACCGGACGCGACAGTGCCAGCGTCCGGTCGCGTTCCAGTAAGCTCCAGCTACGACCGGACGCGTCCGATCGTACGTGACCGGACGCGCCGCGCGTCCGATCGTCACTCCGCTTCGCTCTGTGTTCCTGGACGCCTGACCGGACGCTCCGGTCCCGTGAAGGACCGGACGCGCCGGTCGCGTGCTTCCTTCTTACGCCCAGTTGAACTGACCGGACGCGCTGGTCAGGCCAGACCCGCGTCCGGTCACAAACCCTAGCGCTCGCGCCGCGTTGAACTGACCGGACGCGTCCGGTGAAACCGTGACCGCGTCCGGTGCAGCGTCCGGTGCAGCGTCCGGTGCAGCGTCCGATCGCCGTTTTTCAGAGAAAAACATTTCAGACTTTCGCCACCTTTTCTCGCCTCCGGCGCAATGGAAAATAGGCATTTCATTTTCTCGAAAACGCCTGAATCCCGCGCTCGCACGCTCGGCGGGAGGGAGAGCGAACCCCAAACCCCTTATTACCGCTCAAACACCACCGCCTTCGCAAATGTGCTAACACCACCAAGTGTACACCACAAAGTGCATGTGTGTTAGCATTTCACAATCATTTTCCAAGGCGTTATGTTAGCTCTTTACTAGATCCTAATGCATATGCTCAAGACATTGATCTAGTGGCACTTGATTCCCGAGCTAACCGTGATTGCCCCTCTTGATAGTCGACTATGTATCCTAAATCCGGTCAATCACTTCTCTACTCAACTTAGACCGGCAAAAGGAAAACCCTATGGTTATACCTTTGCCTTGCGCTCTTAGATCCTTCTCTTCTACTTGATCATCATGTACACCATATTATGTGCATCTCCACCACTTGTGATCTTATGGCCATCACTCCATGCCACATGCTCCTTCATCACGTGTGTTGCTTGTGCCTAACTCAAAACACTTAACACATGGCATTAGCAACTTGGTGTCATTAATTACCAAAACCAAACTTGGGCTTTCAATCTCCCCCTTTTTGGTAATTGATGACAACCATCACAAAGATATGAAATGAAATCAATTTTCAATTTCGATAGTATTAGCTCCCCCTACATATGTGCTTCCATGAGTTTGGTTCAATTGTGCACATATGTATGGATTTGAATTTTGGGAGAGTTACTACTATCAAATTGATGCTAAGGTATATAGAATGGACCTTTGAAGCGTGATACCTATCGGAGTTGCCTTTATATACCATCCTTAGCATCGAAGTAGCTAGACACCACTTGTAATACATCACTTGTAGAGATCATAAACACTAAAGTACCCCGTGAGATCAATATTATAAGCAAAGGTGTCTAGATACCACTTATAAAGCTACTTTCAACAAATCATCATTCAAGTTCTATTTCTAGCATACACCATACAATCATGAATTATGAATTTAAGCTTTGCAATGCAACAATTCATTATGTTAATGCTCATACAAATGCAACAAATAATTCATGAGCTTGCTCCCCCTACTTGTGTGCTCAATTTTAATTGATCCCTTTCTAATGTCATATCTTTTGCTTTCTCTCCCCCTTAGTAACTTAACTTTTTATCTTTGTGACTTTTCTATCTTTGTGACTTTTCTCTCCCCCTTTGTCAACAATCACCAAAAAGGTGCCAATTTTAGTGAGAGATAAGTCAATCAATATGAGGGAGTCCAAATTATGGTTCAATCTAGATCACTTGCCTAGAATATGTAATTCGGTTTGATCCAAGGACAAGCTTCTTCACACCTCATAAAGTATAAGGGTTATCTTGACCATGTTGAAATACACATCATGAGCTCATTTTCTAGATTCAACACTAGGTTTGCAAGCCCACAAACATGTCATATGCTACCACTAGGTCAATCAAACATAGAAGCAATAGTGGTACCATATATACATTAAACTCATTTGATTTTCATGAATGAGCCTATTTGTCATGCAAATATGTCTATATGTTCTAAACATGTCCTTATCAAAGTATGGATGATATGCCAAACAACTTTACCTTGCTATGTTGGAGGAGAGGCATGTCATATAAGAATGTGGGGGTGCACTCATTTCAAGTTGGAGAAGTCAAGTATGTTCAATTCATTCTTCAACTTGTAAAATCTCTTTTCATCAAGTGGCTTTGTAAAGATGTCGGCTAGTTGATCTTCGGTGCCAATGCTCTCAATGCTAATATCACCCTTTTGTTGATGGTCTCTTATGAAGTGATGCCTTATGTCAATGTGCTTGGTTCTTGAATGTTGAACCGGATTTTGTGTCATCTTGATAGCACTTTCATTATCACAAAACAAAGGCATATTCTTGAATTTAATTCCAAAGTCATTCAAAGTGGCCTTCATCCAAAGCAATTGTGCACAACAACTACCGGCACTAATGTATTCGGCCTCGGCGGTAGATAGTGCAACACTATTTTGTTTCTTTGATGACCATGAAACAAGAGACCTTCCAAGCAATTGACAAGTGCCACTTGTGCTCATTCTATCAATCTTGCATCCACCATAGTCGGAGTCCGAATATCCAATCAACTCAAAATTAGACCCCTTGGGATACCATAATCCAACATCATGAGTGCCCTTGAGATATCTCAATATTCTCTTGGTTGCTTTCAAGTGACTTTCTCTAGGTGAAGCTTGATATCTTGCACACTTGCATACACTAAACATCACATCCGGCCAAGAAGCGGTGACATAGAGCAAACTTCCAATCATGGATCGGTATTGTTTTTGATCTACCATGTTGCCACTAGCATCAATACCCAATTGATCATTAGTGCCCATTGGTGTGCTCATTGGCTTAGCTTCTTGCAATCCAAACTTCTTGATCATGTCCTTGATGTACTTGCCTTGACTTACAAAAGTGCCATTCTTCATTTGCTTGATTTGAAGTCCAAGGAAGTAACTAAGCTCTCCAATCATAGACATTTCAAACTCATTAGCCATCATATTTCCAAACTCTTCACAAAAGTCTTGGTTAGTTGATCCAAAGATAATATCATCAACATAGATTTGCAACACAAACAAGTTATTTCCAAGCTTCTTGGTGAAGAGAGTGGTGTCAACCTTTCCCATCTTGAACCCTTTAGAGAGGAGAAAGTCCCTCAACCTCTCATACCATGCTCTAGGTGCTTGCTTCAAACCATACAATGCCTTCTTTAGCTTGTAAACATGGTCAGGCTTCTTGTCATCTTCAAAACCGGGAGGTTGCTCAACATAAACTTCTTCATTGATGTAGCCATTGAGAAATGCACTCTTGACATCCATTTGATAGAGCTTAATGTTGTGTGCACAAGCATATGCTAATAAGATTCTAATAGCCTCCAATCTTGCAACCGGTGCATATGTCTCTCCAAAGTCAAGACCTTCAACTTGTGTGTAACCTTGTGCTACCAATCTTGCTTTGTTTCTTACAACTACACCATCTTGATCTTGCTTGTTTCTAAAGACCCACTTAGTACCAATCACATTATAGTTCTTTGGCCTTTCAATAAGTTTCCAAACTTGATTTCTAGTGAAGTTGTTTAGCTCTTCATGCATGGCATTTACCCAATCGGAATCTTTCAATGCATCTTCTATTTTCTTAGGTTCTTCAAGTGACATAAAAGAGTAGTGCTCACAAAAGGATGCTAGCTTTGATCTAGTTTGAACACCACTTTGAATTCCACCAATGATTTGATCCAATGGATGATCTCTTGCAATATTAGTAGGTTGGAGTATTGGGAGTTGATTGCTTCCACTAGCTTGACCTTGAACTTGAGCTTCATCATGAGAACCACTAGAGCTTGCTTGATTTGTATTAATTTGCACACTTTGGTTGATTACATGAATATCATCATCATCAACTTGCATCGGCCTTATATCACCAATGTCCATGTTCTTCATTGCATTTGATAATTGATCTCCTCTCACATCATCAAGGTTTTGAGCTTCATTTTGAGACCCTTGGGTTTCATCAAACTCAACATCATGAACTTCTTCCAAGGTGCCATTTGTGAGATTCCAAACTCTATATGATTTGCTTGTGGTAGAATAACCAAGTAAGAACCCTTCATCACATTTCTTTTCAAACTTGCTCAATCTAGTGCCTTTCTTAAGAATATAGCATTTGCAACCAAACACTCTAAAGTATGCAATGTTGGGCTTTCTTCCATTCAATAGCTCATATGGTGTCTTTCCAAGCTTCCCATGGCAATAGAGACGGTTGCTACAATAGCAAGCCGTGTTGATAGCTTCACTCCAAAATGAATGACTCACACTGTATTCACTAAGCATTGATCTAGCCATATCAATCAAGGTTCTATTTTTCCTTTCAACTACACCATTGGATTGAGGAGTGTATGTTGGTGAGAATTGATGTCCAATACCAAGATCATCACACAAATCTTCAATTCTTGTGTTCTTAAACTCACTACCATTGTCACTTCTAATCTTCTTGATGGTAGTCTCAAACTCATTTTGTACCCTCTTGACAAAAGACTTGAATAGATCATAAACATCACTCTTGTCATAAAGAAAGAGCACCCAAGTGTATCTAGTGTAGTCATCCACTATCACAAAACCATACTTGTTTCCACCAATACTAGTGTATGTTGTTGGCCCAAACAAGTCCATGTGCAATAACTCAAATGCCTTTGATGTGCTCATTTCACTTTTACTAGGATGTGTATTTCCAACTTGTTTGCCGGCTTGACAAGCACTACATAGTTTATCCTTATCAAAGGTGACATCCTTCAATCCTCTAACTAAGTCATGCCTCAAAAGTTTGTTCAATTGTTTCATTCCAACATGACCAAGCCTTCTATGCCATAACCAACCCATACTAGATTTACTAAGCAAGCATGATGTCAATTGTGTCTCACTATCATTGAAGTCAACCAAGTATAAGCTACCATGTCTAAATCCTTTGAATATCAAATTTGATCCATCAACACTTATGACTTCAACATCATCACTACCAAATATGCACTTGAAGCCAAGATCACAAAGTTGTGCCACCGATAAAAGATTGAAATCTAAGCTCTCAACTAGCAACACATTAGATATGCTCATGTCATTTGAGATGGCAATTTTACCAAGCCCCTTGACCTTGCCTTTCTTGTTGTTGCCAAAAGTGATAGCATCAAAACCACCATTTTGACTAGTATCAATTGATTTAAACATACAAGAATCCCCGGTCATATGTTGAGTGCACCCACTATCAAGCACCCAATGCCTTCCTCCGGCTTTGTAATTGACCTACAAGACAAGATCAATTCTTTTTAGGTACCCAAACTTGTTTGGGTCCTCCAAGGTTAGAGACTAAGCTCTTTGGTACCCAAATGGCTTTCTTCTTTGAGCCCATCCATGGTGCACCAATGAACTTAGCATGAACACCATTTGTACCCTTGGTAAGCATATAGAAAGAATTAAACTTGATTGAGGATACATTTGCATTGGATTTCTTGTTCATGCAATGTTGCTCTATGTGACCAATTTGCTTGCAACTTTTGCAATAGCTACCATTGTTCTTCACAAAACGAGTCTTGTGAGGAGCAAAAGCGGCCTTGCCTTTCTTGGGGTTATAGCCCAATCCCTCTTTGTAGAGAGAAGCTCTTTGGCTACCCAAGCACATAAGCAAGTGGTCCTCACCACCATAAGCCTTAGCTAATGTGTGATTGAGCTCTTTTACCTCCTTCTTGAGATTTTCATTCTCAACTATAAGTGTGGAGTCACAAGTGAAACCATCACTACTAGATGAGGATGATGTAGATGAGCTACATGAAGGGTTAGTAGGAGCAACAATAATAGGCTTATGAAAAGTTTTATCAATTATATCACATGATATGCCTATGTTACAAGTTTTAGCTTTCTCAACATTAGTTGGCATGTTTTCACATCTTTCAACTAGAGAGGAATGAGCTTCTTCAAGCTTAGTGTGAGACTTTTGAAGCTTCTTATGGTCTACCTTTAGACTCTCATAAGATGCCCTAAGCTCATCAAGTTCTTGCATAAGGTTTTTCTTTTCCTTAAGCAAGCCCTTGCACTCCTTTCTAGATTCTTTAAAATGTTGAGTGCAATCTTCTAGCATAGTGATTAGTTCATCTTTAGTGAATTCTTCTTCATCACTATCACTATCACTAGCATTATCATGATCACTCTCATCGTCGGATGATACCTTAGCGGCCTTAGCCATGAAGCACGATGGAGTGTCGAAGAGGGAGACCTTCTCTTGGATGGCAATGCTAGCATGTCCCTTCTTCTTGCTCTTGTAGTCATCCTCATCATCACTTGAGGAATCATCACTATCCCATGTAGCAACATGAGAATCATTCTTCTTCTTATAAGAGCTCTTTTTCTTTTCTTGCTTCTTCTTCTCTTTCTTGATAGCATCTTCATCATCACTATCATAAGGACACTTTGCAATGAGATGGTCCTTGCTATGGCATCTAAAGCATCTCATGGTATGCTCACTCTTCTTTGATGAGTTCTTCCTCCTTCTTGTACGATAGCCTTTCTTCTTCATGAATTTACCAAATTGCTTGACAAAGAGAGCCATCTTCTCATCAATGTCATCACCATCACAAGAGCTTGAGTCTTCATCACTTGATGATTCAATCTTGGATTTGCTCTTGGATGTGGTGGCTTTGAATGCCACACTCTTCTTCTTTTCATCATCTTTCTTCTCATTTTCCTTCTTCTTCTTCTTGACCAACTCATCCTTCTCATCATCTTCTCTATATGAATCATCGGTCATCACTTCTTGAAATATTTGTTGAGGAGTTGAATTCTTCAATGTAGTCCTCACTAGCACGGTGATCAATGTATCAAATCTCTTGGGTAGACTTCTCAAGAACTTCATAGAGAATTGATTGTCCTTGACCTCCTCACCAAGTGCCTTGAGCTCATTGACGATGACTTGCAACCTATGAAACATCTCCGGAACACTCTCATCATCTTGCATCTTGAAGCTTGAAAATTTTTCTTGCAAGATATATGCTTTAGCGGTCTTTGTACCTTCGGTGCCCTCAAATGTTTCTTCTAGCTTGGCCCAAGCATCATGAGCAATCTCTATGTTCTTTACTTGCTCAAATGTCTTGTCATCTAGTGCCTCATGAAGAGCACTAATGGCAATATCATTGCATTGGAGCTTCTTCTCCTCTACCGGTGTAGGTGCTTCCGGATTAGCAACCTCAAATTTTGTTTCGGTGACCTTCCACACTTCTCTATTGATTGACTTTAGGTGTGCGGTCATCTTAACCTTCCAATATGCATAATTTGTGCCATCAAAGTGAGGTGCCTTCTTGGTGTTGTTGATGTGCAAGCTTAATTGAGCCATTTCTTTTTCACCGTAGGTTGTTAAGCCTCAAATAAACGGTGCCTCGGCTCTGATATCACTTGTAAGGTCCGAATGGCTAGAGGGGGGGTGAATAGCCTAATTAAAACTTCTACAAGAATTACTTAACCACAAGTTAGTATAAAAGGTGGCGGAGCAAAATGCACTAGCTCTAACTAATTAAGCAAGCCACCTACACAAGTCTAGTACAAGGCTATCCACTAAACACTACAACAACAACAAGCTAGATACAAGATGTAAAACGAGAGAAGAGCTTCGAGTGATTATACCGCCGTGTAGAGATGAGAAGTACCAATCAATCAATCACACAAGAGAAATCCTCGGGAAGAGAATGACACAAGAATTTATCCCGAGGTTCACTTGCTTCCCGGCAAGCTACTCCTCGTTGTGGCGATGCACCCACTTGTCGGTTCGCGAGCTAATCAACTATCAAGAGTTGAGCCCTCGGCGGGCGCCGCACAACCGCACACAAGACGGGGATCCTCCAAGCCACGAGCTCCAATAGAGTATCCAATTTGCGAACTCCCGCGGGGAAGGATCAAGAACCCCTTACAACACTTGGTGAAGGCTCCAACAATCTCCAATCGCGAGCTCAATCACCTCCGCTGCTCCAAGCCGTCTACCGTGTCGGGAAACACGGAAGAGTAACGAGAAACCCGCAGCAACTCGAAGATCAAGTGCCTCTAGAATGCAACTCTCAAGCAAAGCACTTGAATCTCACTCAATCTCACTCAAGATGTGCAATTATGCAAAGAGATGAGTGGAGGGGTTGTTCTCTAGCTCAAAGTATGTCTCTATATCTCAAAGTGTGCAAGAGTTACCCTCAAACCCCGGACACCCTCTATTTATAACGAAGGGGTACGCAGCTAGCCGTTACAGACGACTCAACGAAAATCGTGCTGACCGGACGCTCCGGTCAGGGTGACCGGACGCGTCCGGTCACTACACGACAAACGTGAATAGTGCGCGTCAGAACTAGCCGTTGCCCTGACCGGACGCGCTGAACCGAGTGACCGGACGCGACAGTGCCAGCGTCCGGTCGCGTTCCAGTAAGCTCCCGTTGAGACCGGACGTGTCAGATCACACGTGACCGGACGCGCTCAACGAGTGACCGGACGCGACAGTGCCAGCGTCCGGTCGCGTTCCAGTAAGCTCCAGCTACGACCGGACGCGTCCGATCGTACGTGACCGGACGCGCCGCGCGTCCGATCGTCACTCCGCTTCGCTCTGTGTTCCTGGACGCCTGACCGGACGCTCCGGTCCCGTGAAGGACCGGACGCGCCGGTCGCGTGCTTCCTTCTTACGCCCAGTTGAACTGACCGGACGCGCTGGTCAGGCCAGACCCGCGTCCGGTCACAAACCCTAGCGCTCGCGCCGCGTTGAACTGACCGGACGCGTCCGGTGAAACCGTGACCGCGTCCGGTGCAGCGTCCGGTGCAGCGTCCGGTGCAGCGTCCGGTGCAGCGTCCGATCGCCGTTTTTCAGAGAAAAACATTTCAGACTTTCGCCACCTTTTCTCGCCTCCGGCGCAATGGAAAATAGGCATTTCATTTTCTCGAAAACGCCTGAATCCCGCGCTCGCACGCTCGGCGGGAGGGAGAGCGAACCCCAAACCCCTTATTACCGCTCAAACACCACCGCCTTCGCAAATGTGCTAACACCACCAAGTGTACACCACAAAGTGCATGTGTGTTAGCATTTCACAATCATTTTCCAAGGCGTTATGTTAGCTCTTTACTAGATCCTAATGCATATGCTCAAGACATTGATCTAGTGGCACTTGATTCCCGAGCTAACCGTGATTGCCCCTCTTGATAGTCGACTATGTATCCTAAATCCGGTCAATCACTTCTCTACTCAACTTAGACCGGCAAAAGGAAAACCCTATGGTTATACCTTTGCCTTGCGCTCTTGATCCTTCTCTTCTACTTGATCATCATGTACACCATATTATGTGCATCTCCACCACTTGTGATCTTATGGCCATCACTCCATGCCACATGCTCCTTCATCACGTGTGTTGCTTGTGCCTAACTCAAAACACTTAACACATGGCATTAGCAACTTGGTGTCATTAATTACCAAAACCAAACTTGGGCTTTCACCCTCCCCTTCCTTCCCTTTCCTCTATCTCTCCATGGCAGTTCGAGCTCGACCTGAGCGGGATGGGTGCAGGGCGAGGGTGCTGCATGCGTCAGGCGCAAGTGTGGCAGCTCCATCCGGATGGACGCCGCCTCCGTAGCGGGATGAGCGCGGGGCGGAGGGAGCTGCGTGCGTCGCGGTAGGGAATGGGGTGCAGGCGCCGGCGTCAGGACGTGGGCATCCATCTAGACGTCCGGACGCTAGCACTACCAAATTTTTATGTATGCATACACTAGTAGAGAACAAACTTTTGGTCTGCATCGGATTTTGCCTTTAGTCTTGGCATTTTTTGCGTCCAGGAGTAAAGGAAGAATTAGTCCCGGTTGAAGCTACCGACCGGGACTAAAGTCTCCTGCCCAACGGCCATAGCTGCAAGCTTTTGCAGCTGGCCACCTTTAGTCCCGGTCCGAGTCTCAAACTGGGACTAAAGGTCCTTCCAATCCTTTTGTCCCGTTCGGCTCTACAAACCGGGAATAATGTCCCCACAATATAAATACACGACCACGGTCCCGGCGGCCCGACCAGTGGTCGTTTTCAAATCTTTGTGCTTGTGTGTGTTCTTGAGGGAGCAAGTTCAGAATTTTGGGAGCACAAGTTCTTGTTCACTTTTCACTCTCATTTCTCACTCTTTTCATTCTTCTCTCCATGTGTTCTTGTCATGACTCCTAGATATTTGAGTGGTATACATATGTTTTTCTTTTACATGTTCTATATGCATTCTATAATTTTTTTGACACATTTTACTTTGCGCATTGTTAATATGCATTCTATATTTATATTCAATTTTTTGGAATTTATCAGGTATTTTCAATGGACCTCCCCCACCACGCCCAACAGGTTACCATCCTAGCGATGAGCCATTTGCTCCAGAGCTTGCCATTCCAGACTTCCCTCGTCCAGCTATTGTATGAAATATTTTTCGAACCTTTTAGTACGGTTTCATAATATGTATGCATTCATTGATAATATATTGCATATATGTGTTGCAGTTTATCGACCCGGTAGAGTGGCTGCAGTCAGCACTTTCCTTGTTCAATGTGTCGGACATTGTTGAGAACACGACCCATGATGCAGAGGGTCGGTTATGGACATGTGAACTTAGCTTTCACATCCCTACGAGGGGTCCATCAGTGCGTCAGCAGCTTATCCACCAGACGGGGCGACCAGCGATGGGCAAGAGATTTTCCCAGCGCCATGCCGTGCATATCTGTTTAGTGGCACTAAAATGCATTTGCATTGAGGTCCATGATTACTCGGACTTCAAGGTAGTAGCTTTGCGTGCAGGTCGTCGCCCCGTTGCGGAAGTAAGCGAAATTATGGCGAGGAACAACGTGATGGATATGGTAAAGTCTTCACTGATATTTACCTCGCTCATTTCCATTTGTTGTTTTTATTCTATTAATATTCTCTGGTTTTTTTGTTTGTCCACTTGCAGCATTTGCTCTATACTGGGCTCAATGGGCATTCAGTAGGTTACATCTATGGTCGACCATGTGCTCGGCGTTGTGAGGCACAAGAGAGCACAGTAGTATGTGCATTGTCCTTCTTAGAGGACGACTATGGTTACAGAATGTGGGATATTCACTACCATGAATGGCTGCAAACGAGAGCGGTGCCCTAGAGTTGCGGCCGGGCCGGTTAGAGTTGTGGCCGGTTCATAACATTTATGTTTTAATTAGGTCTATTTGTATGGTTTCATGTAACAACTTCTTGTGTTAGTTTAGTTTATTCATACTGTTGTGTTAGTTTGGACATGCTTTACTTTGGTTTATTTGTATGGATAATTTAATTATGTTTGTATGAACAAGTTAATTATGTTTCATTAGGTTTATTTGTATGGATGTCATATAATTACGTATGTGTGTTTATTTGTGCAGGATTAAAATGCATATATTTTGGTTGGAATAAAAACAGAAATATCTTTTGTCGGAATAATAAATGCAAACAAACAAAAAATTACATATATTTTGGTCATTTCTTCATCCGGCAATGTATCCAAAATAATAATGAAGATCTTAGAGAACCTTACGATAAATATTTAGGGTACATAAAAATTACATATACAATAACAAAGACCTAACAATAGGTGGATGACGAACTACACTAAGCCTTCAAGCCCTGATGAACCCATGCCTCTCGAGAAGACAGTATATCCATGCCACGAATGGATCCATCAACCTGCGAACTGCCCATTCATGCCTTGCATGGACAAACTATCCATAGTAGATGAATCCATCAAGGTACCGGGCAACCCATGCAACAATTACATTGCACGGGCGTCCCACCCAGTTTCTCTAGGCATCGGTGTTGCTCCATCTTCAAAAACATTCTTCTAGTACCTCTTGTGCGCATCATTGCTGACTACGCATAATAAAATTTGTATGTGGAGGGCTTTCTCACACAGAGTGACCATATTTGTGGATAGGAAATTGGGCGAACAACAAGGATCAATTGGGATGGAATTGGGCCCAACCGGGCATTGCATGCATGTTGTCTTGGGAGATGATCGCGCTCGGTGGCTGGTTTTATAAGCTGAGCTGCAGGCGTGGTAGCTGGGATGAGTGGTGCTCAAGCGTCGTGGTAGGTGGGAGCAGTGTCGGCGGTGTTGGCTAGCCCTATGCAAGAATAACCGAGAACTGAAAACCGAACCGAAAGAACCAGAATCGAAACCAAAAGAACTGAAATCGAAAATTTCGGTTCCTTATTCGGTTCCTGATACTAAGGAACCGAAATAACCGAAGAAAATTTGGTTTCTACTCTTGGTTAACCGAATTAACCAAACAAACCGAATTACATGAATTATACTTCACTTGTATTTTTGTAAGATTATGTTTGGTTTATGTGTAGTGTTTTATATTTGAACTGCTATATATTTGTGTTACTATATTGCTATTGTTTTTCTTATACATTATGACTATTAAAAATGAATATAGTGTTGCATAAATTTGCCTTAGAACACGTATATTTATTGTTGTCTTAAGGTCTTCTGAAAAAATTTGATTAGTTTGGTTAAAACCGAAACCGAACCGAAATAACCGAGAACCTCTTGTTCCCATTTTCTAGGAACCGAATTTCATCGATAACCGAGTGAACCGAACCGAGAACCGAACGCCCAATATGAAAGTTGTAGATCTCGAAAAGTTATGCAACTTTGTAGTTGACGACTTTTTCATTTGAAATCATCTAATATTTTAAAATTCTTTTTGAAATTAAAATTTTAAACTATAAGAATATATGAGAGATAGAAGTACAAAAGATTTAAATTTATGAACAACGTGCACTAACACTTTTTCAGATGAAGAAATGACCAAAATAAAAGTTATAGATTTCTAAAATTTACACAACTTTGTAGTTGAAAACTTTCTCATTTGAAGTTATCTTTTCAAGGAAAAATTTTCTTGAATCTCTCGAGTTTGAAATTTGAATTTTTAAAATGACTTCAAATGGAGAAATAACCTAAACGAAAGTTGTTGTGCTTGAAAAGTTATGCAACTTTGTAGTCGACAACTTTTCTTTTGAGCTATATTTTTTAAACTACGCATTTTCTAGTTTTCAGCCTATTTATGTAAATGGATATGTTAGCATGGGCGGGAAACGAAACTGCCGGCTAGGCAGCACTTTCGTCGTGTGCCAAAATTTAGTTTTAGTCTCGGATTGGGCTACCAACCGGAACTAAAAGACCTCTAGTCCCGGTTGGGGGCCAAGACCGGAACTAAAAATGAAAACCTTTAGTCCCGGTCATGGACTACAACTGGGACCAGAGGTCTTTTAGTCTCGGTTGGTAGTCCAACCTGGAACTAAAAGTTCTAGCACTATATATGCCCCTTCTTCCTCCTCTCCTCCCTTGCACAACTGATCGACGAAATCGCTGCCACACCCGGTCGTCCCCGCGCTGCCCCTGACGCGCCGGCCGGCCACTGCGCCCCCTCCCCCGACTTCCCCCTTGTCACCGTCTCCGCAGTGGCCACCGCGTACGCCCCCGACGCGCACCCTCATCACGCGCGTGCCGTCGTCACCGCCGTGCCTTCGTCACTGCCGCACCCCCATCACTCACGCACCGTCAGTTCCGCGACCCGACGCACCGGCCAGCACCCGCGCCCCCGACGAGCCAGCCCCCGACGTGCCGGCCCCCGTGCCACCGCATCATTCCTCGCTGGCGGCGTGTAACCGCCGGTCAGCGTGGAGGAACCGCCGCCGTTGACCGGGGCCCGCTGTCAGCGGTAGCAAGTATCAGGGGCTCGGGTGAAAAATGCTTTTCCTCGGTTTATTCTTTTCCTGAAAATGTTATTTTGTGCTATAACTTGTTTAATTCCTAGTAAATCATAGAAGCATGATAAAATCCTAAAAAATTTGAATTATTAGACTTTGAATTAAATCTCTATAAATATGGTATGCAATTGGAATTTTTATATATTAACTTTAGTGATATATTTATTCTATATAAATGATATGTATTTGGAGATTTTATATACATGAATTTTGATACATTGACTTTAGTGAGAACATATGGCTAGACGTCGTCTCCCTCCACCGGAAGCCATGGGTTCCAACGGCTATGTAAGTCATCTGGATTTCTATCCAGTGTTGGAGCATGTACCGTTCAATCATCCAGGCATAGTAAGCAACTCTATATGTTTTCAATAAAATAATATGTGTCAAATACCCTTGTATAAATTAATTTTCTGATATGTATACATATGTGATTCTTAATTGTACCGTAGGTAATTGACCCAATTGTTTGGCTTGAAGAGACACTCAAATATTTCGATGTTGAAGCATTAGATGCTGTTGAGACCTTTATTGTAGCTAATGAGCCATTAGTCTTCCAATGTCGAATTGGATTCTCTATCCCCGCAAAGATCAGTACAGGTGTTGTACAAATATTAGAGACGGGAAGAACGACACTCTAGAAGGATATCAAAAAAATAAGCAGTAAAGGCATATATAAATAAGCTTGTGAATATTGGGTTTCCCATAACTACACTCTCTTCCGTGCTGATACAAGCTATAAATGAGAACTCGTGTCTTGATGTTGCAAGCTTTTGTGCAAGGATTGCTCAAAACAACCGAGATGATGTGGTATAGTCGAAGTCGAATTCATAATATCGAGATTTGTTGTTTAGTGTTAGAAAGTTTAGTTCTCACATCTATTTTTTCTGCCAACACTTACAGGATGAGGACAGTGACTGGACCTACGCAGGGTGCAGTTTTGAAGCCATTCTAAACCAGGCAATGCATCAATTAGGGTATGATTGGAAATATGTTCATGAATGTCCAACACTCACTATGGAAGAATTTCAGGCAAAGCTGCATGTGACTATGAGGGGACCTGACCCACTGACTTCACCATCGTTGATCGTGGTTAGTAGAGCATGTCGTCATAGTTGTGAAACAAGGGAGAGTGCATTGCTTAATGCGTTGCTCTACGTCAATGATGAATGTGCATACCGCATCAGTGACCTACACTTCACGATTTAATAATGCGAGAAAGACAAATTGCCTACTCTTTTTGACATATTAGGTTTGCATGAACTTTGGAGTCTACTAGGACATCTAGTGTGTAATGACTCGGTTTAAATTACTATGGTTTGTATGAACTTGATGATTTAGAGCGGATGATCATTGTAATATACAAGCTATTACTTTATGAGTTTCACTCTTAATATGTGTGTATGCAATAGCTGTGAAGCAAGAGATTGTACAAATAATAAGAGGCTGTAAAAGAAAAGAAAAGAAAAACAAATACAAAAGAAAAAGAGAGACATTTACCAACCGGGTGAAAGGTCGAGATGGCGGACTAGAGGGGGGTGAATAGTCCTTTTTAAAATTAATCACGTCGGTAAACCGAAACAAATGCGGAATTAAAACTATCGGTCTAGCCAAGACTACACCCCTCTATCTAAGTTCACAAGCACCTCACAAAGATCCTAATTATGTAACTAAGGTGCTTTCCTTAGAAAGAGCTCTCCTAAACAATTTTAGAGTAAGGTCACACAAACCTATACACTAGTACTTTAGCAATGCCGGGGAGCTCTTACATAATTCTAGTAAGCAAAAGCACAAAGCCACCTATGCTCACTAACAATGCTCAATAGCAAGGCAACTACTGCCAAACTAGAGAGCGCAAATTACTTAGCTACACAAACTAAGCAATATGACTAACAATGTTACATAAACCAAATTAGCCACGCAACGGGAGCTACTTCTATGCTACACAAGCAAGAAGGTAACTAGCAAACTGCACAAGAAAACTAGTTACAAGAGCAACTACACAAGCACAAGTATATGAATGTAAATACAAGCTTGTTTATCGAAAGCAAACCACCGAGAAGATATACACAATGTTAACACAACGGTTTTTTCACCGAGGTTCACTTGGTTGCCCCAAGCTAGTCCTCGTTGTGATGATACACCCAATTGATGGATCACGAGCTAATTGATTATCAAGAGTCAAACCCTCAGTGGGTGCCGCACATCCACTCTCAAGATGGGGATCCTCCAAGCCACGAGCTTTACTAGAGTTGCTCTTCACGATCCCCGCGGGGTGAGCACAATCCCCCTCACAAATCCTCCTCCGGAGCCACGCACAATCTCCACGCGTGCTTCAACGGAGTCGCAAGCCACCAAGCCGTCTAGGAGGTGGCAACCTCCAAGAGTAACAAGCACCACCGGCTTGCAACTTGATCACCTAGTGCCACTCGATGCAATTCTCATGATGCAACACACTAGAATCGCTCTCTCACTCGAACGGATGATCACTATCAAGTTCAAGTGAGTTAGAGGGCTTCCAAGCACACCAACACAAGCCACCAAGGCCTAAGGGTGCTTAGCTCCTAGCCATGGCTGGCCAAAACATCTATTTATAACTCCACAACGAAATAGAGCCATTGGAAACCCACTGGGTGTTTTTCGGGGGCGACAGACGCTGCACAGTAGCGTCCGTCGCTCCTACGCTGCCACGTGTCCCAGTGACCAAAAACCAACGGTCAAAAATTCACGCGTCAGACGCGTACATCGTGGCAGAGTCCAGTGTTTGTCGCGACGACAGATGCGGTCCAGAGAGGCCATTTTCGCCGAACGCTCGACGGACGCGTCTGTTGACTCAGCGACAGACGCAGTCCAGCGTTTGTCGCAGCCACCGCACGCTCGCCTTCGCTGCTCGCGCCAACACGCGACAGACGCGTCTGTCGCAACTGACACACACCCGCCTCGCCACCGTCAGACGCGGTCCCGTGGGCCACGTTATCACGCCGGAGCGTCAGACACGTCCCGGTGCCTGGCCGATGGACGCGTCTGTCGCGTAGAACCGTGACGCGCCCAACTTCCTCAAGCGACAGACGCTGGAATAGTGATTCTAGGCATGTCTGTCGTCGGGACACCACCGCGTCTGTCGCGGTGCCCGCGCGCTGCAACTCAGGTGAGCCGACAGACGCTAGGGTCGCGTTTATCGCTCCCTGAGCCAGCGTCTGTTGCTCCTATTTCGACGGTTTTGCATACGTTTGTTCGATCCACTTGTTTCGCCCGTTCACTTATGAGCTACTCTCCATATGTGTATCACTAAAACACATGTTTTAGCTCAAGAAACACTTCCGTGCTTTCACCACTTTTTCAACCTCCGGCGCAATGGAAAATAGGCATTTCATTTTCCCGAAAACGCCTGAACCCCAAACCCCTCACTAACGCTCAAACATCGCCGCCTTCGCAAATGTGCCAACACCAACAAGTGATCACCACCTTGTGCACGTGTGTTAGCATTTCACAAATATGTTCTCCTAAGGGGTTAGGCACTCAACTTGCCTCGCCACTCGATCCTAGCACGTATGCAAAGTTAGATCGCTCAAGTGGCACTAGATGACCAATATGCAAATAAGTTTGCCCCTCTTAATAGTATGGCCATCTATCCTAAACTCGCTCATCAACTTCTCTACATACCTATGACCGGTGAAATGGAAATGCCCTAGGTTATACCTTTGCCTTGCGCATTCCACTCCATCTTCTCCGACGTTGATGCAACACATGCACCAACCATATCACAAATGATATGATCCACTTCATATCATCATGTGGCCTTGGTCCATCGATCTTGACCTCACTTGCTCTTCACCATTGCGTCGGTCCATCGGCGCCAAGTCTTGCTCAAGCTTCACCATTTCACGGTCCATCGCTCCAAAGCCTCTGACTTGCCCTTCACACTTGCAACCGGTCCGTCGAGCCAAGCCTAATCTTGATCTTTGCCACCTTGGTCACATGACTCCATGTCATGTCTCATATGCAATGAGCTCCTTCATGATACCATTACCTGTAGACTAATCCCTGTGTATCTCACATTAAACACAATTAGTCCATCTAAGGTTGTCAATCAATTACCAAAAATCAAACAAGGACCTTTCACCGGGACCGAAGGTGTGATACGTGGCAAGCGATGGGTGCTCTGGCAGAAAATCCCTTAGTCCCGATTAATATAACCAACAGAGACTAAAGGTCCACCTTCAGTCCCGGTTCCGTGACCCAGTCCTGATTTCGTGACCTGGGACTAAAGGATGAGCCTTTAGTCCCAGATTCTTGGTCCCGGTTGGGAATTCCCAACCGGGACTACATGCCATTCCTGCACTAGTGATATACTCCCATATATTATTAAAAATTACAAGAACAAGGGAAAACTCTAGCAGTGGACAAGAAAGTGGCTGCTAGGTTGGCTTGTCGCGCGTGCATACATCTCCGGTTTCTCAGCAGTTGCTCTATTTAATTTCTGCCTCCACGCAAGACAAGACGGCTAATCGTCGGCCTGATCAAGCCGGGGGAGGCAGCACTCGAAGTTTACCGCAGCCAACGTGGCCGCGATCGCCAGTAGCACTACCCCGACGAGGGCGAGCACATATCCCAAATGGTCGCATCCGGTCGCGTTGCTGGGCTTCTTCTCATCGGCAGCTGCCAAACAGGAACGACTGTCCCCGGCGCCGCGCCGACGGCAAAGAGCGCGACGCCGGCGAGCATGGCGACGATGTAGGGCGCCCCCGCGGAGCCAGGTGAACGGCTGCGGCTCCTTCATCTGAGGGTCGGTGGGGTTGGGGGGCCTTGAGAAGACAGCGGCGGCGATAACGCCCACTAGTACAGGAATGACATATACTCCCGGTTGACAACCCCCTTTACTCCCGGTTGTCCAACCGGGAGTACGTTTTCGGGAGTAAAAGTTCACAACCGGGAGTAAAGGGAGACTTTTACTCCCGGTTGGTAATACCAACCGGGAGTAAAGAGTCAGTTGGGGCCCGTGGCCTGGCAGACACCTTTACTCCCGGTTGGTAATACCAACCGGGAGTAAAAGTCATTTTTTTTTATTTCAATTCATAATTTATTTTGGTTTTAAAATAGGTTGGGCCCATGGCCTGGCATTCAGTACAACGCCTTCAAACATTAATGGAGGCATTATTATAAATGCCTCCAAAATCAAGCTATCCATATGGAACTGCTAGCAATATAAAATCGACACAATCCATTCGAGAATGAACCAATAAGAGCACACATTAACACTATATACTCCAAACATTTTTAATCTTGCAGACATACATAGTTACATTTGTAACCAGATTGCATTGCTCCCTTTAAGAGAGATAAAAAGCCTGACATGTTCACATCACAGCTATATACATATGCAAGTGTAAATACAACTGACTATATATTGCCGCACTACCAGCCTTCCTAGTTCCTACTGTCCTCACTTGGCAATTGCTCCTGCTTAAAACCAAACATGTCCCAATGGGTGAATGTATTTTCATAAATGACTTCAAAAACTAGAAACTGAAACCAAACTGAATTTCAAGATGTAGCTTACAGATCTGCGGCATATGAGCATGATTCTTCTCTGCAAAGAGCAATTTGGAAGGAAGAGCAACAAACTCCTAATAATTTTGACTGGTGTACACACAATAAATAGCTAGGCATGATAATTGGAGAAAAGATAAAAACAGCTAAGCTAAGACGGGTGTACATACCACAGATCCATCTAACCGCCGAATTATGACTCCAGCACCTGATTTCCAAGGATTTCCTTTACAAGCTTTGTCAAAATCAAGAATACAAGAGAGTTGTAAAAGATATAGTGCACTGGTGGGAAGAGCTCAAAATTCCGAAAACAGTGAAGGTACATCACAAATATACATTCCTCATTCTTATCAGAAGAACTGCGAATTTTACAACTGAAAAAGAGTTGCTACATAGTTGACCTTATGTCTGTGAAGCATGATTTTGTTAGAAATTAAAATAGGGCAGCAGGATGGCCTGGTCTAGGTCCGTTCAATGGCCATGGGTTGTCAGAGAAATGAAGCATTTGAACATGTTTCTATAAGAAAAACAACAGTGACAGAGGTTGAAGGTGTGACTACTATTTATTGGCTGGAATCCCAACACTTTTTAGTGTGCAATGAAGTTTAAGGAAGTAGCATGGTATGAAAAGAGTGAAATTCCATTTTGGTACTGAATCCCTCATTCATCATCAAATATGGCAGCAAAGGTGGTACATGTTTAGTGTTTAGCCCCACACCTAGGCAGGCTCATGGCAAGGAGTTGTAGCCCACACATAGGCACAGAGTATAGTTTGAGATTTACAGACAGTGAAATTGCACGATGATCTTGAATATTAACCAAAGCCGGCTAATTAAACATGCTAAGGAACATTAAATGCATAATTTAGTCCACACAGAATCTAAAATCTTTCATAGAGGCTCAGAGCAAAGGGGTATCACCTCACCGACTGGATAGATGGGGGCACGGCACACCGTCGACCGTGTATACCTCAGACGAATGGGGAGGGAATGCGATGGTGGCGCGGATGATGTGGCAGGAGGCTAGCCGGTTGGGGGCGGAGCCATGGAGTGGTTGGGCCGAACTCTGAACGGCAAGCAAATTCTTCCTGAACGTAAACTGCAGAGCAGCAGTACGGAATCAACAGAGCAGAGTATGAGACGAAGAAAAGCAAAAACGACGAAAGGAGTGAGGTGGGGAGGCGGGTATCAACGCACCGACTGGATGGATCGGAGGGGATGCCGGAGCGGTGCGGCTCCAGGCGTTCCGCACCACAGGATAGCGCGCTGGGGCGGCGGACGGCGCACTGGGATAGTGGAGGGTGTGGTAGGTCTCCAGGCGGCGTGGGGAGCAGCTCTGCAGCTGCAACGCCGGACTCGAAGCCGGAACGGGTGCAGCGCAGATCGGATCGAGAGAATTGGAGAGCAGCCAGGCGGACGGGGGAAGGAGAAGGGGCTGGTAATATACTTCAGACTTTTATTCCCGGTTCATAAATCCACCCGGGACTAAAAGTCCTTTACTCCCGGTTTGTAATATCAACCGGGAGTAAAGGTCCAGACTTTTACTCCCGGTTCCTAAATCCACCCGGGACTAAAAGTCCTTTACTCCCGGTTTGTAATATCAACCGGGAGTAAAGGTCAGACCTAGCTATAATTTGGCGGGCAACGAAAATGTAGGCGCGAAAATTTCGATTTTTTTAATATTTCATTTTATTTAATGTCTAAAGTATAGTTATATGTGCAGTAAATTACATAGAAGTCATAAAATCTTTTAAAAAATAACTAGAGTTGCTTTGGCTTTATTGCACACATAAAAAATATGTAACATAAATATTTTATTTTTTCTTTTAAATATTCACAACATATTGTAAAAAATCGGAAATTCATTAAATCGGAAAAAAGTACCAAACCAATTAAAAAAAATCTCAAACTTGTTGATTCCTTCACACAGGGCATATGCAATGTTGAGAAAAAGTTTGAGACCAATACAACGCTGGAATGCATATGAACCCTGGAATTTCTGAGAACCAAAGTGTATAGTCATGGTTCGATGAAGGGTTTCATATACCTCTGTGAAGCATGTGGACTTCGCCTTTGTCGAAATGGCTTGAAATTTTATCAGTAGTCATTTGCACCCAAAATATAGTCCCACTTAAAATCTTAGGTTTTTCTGAAAATTATTTTTATTATTATATTTCTCTTCGTGCTGCGTGAGACAAAATATGGTGAATTACCGATCGAAAACACTGGAATTTTGCATCAACCACCGAGGATATTTGACTCCTATGTCACAAGAGACCATTTGGAAAAGTTTGGTACCATTCTGGATCCTTTCTAGGGTGGACGCAGTTCAACGTATAATTACCTCGTGAAGTCACGCGGAAATTCAATTAAACCGGAAAAAGTACCAAACCAATTCAGAAAAATCTCAAACTTGGCGGTTGCTTCACATAGGGCATTTGCAAGCCTGAGAAAAAGTTTGAGACCAATACGACACTTGGACCTCATAATCCCTAAGAACCCAAGTGTATAGACATGGTTCGATGAAAAGGTTCCATATACCTTTGTGAAGCACGTGGACTCCGCCTTTGTCGAAATGGCTTGAGATTTTTTTGACACTCATTTGCACCCAAAATATAACCCCACACAAGATCTTAGGTTTTTCTGATCATTATTTTTATTATTATATTTTTCTTCGTGCGGCGGGAAACAACTATGGTGGATTACAGATTGAAAACACTGGAATTCTGCAGCGACCTCGACAAATACTTGTTTCCTAGGGCATAAGAGACCATGTGGCAAAGTTTGGCACCATTCGGGCTCTTTTCTAGGGTAGACACAGTTCAACGTAGAATTACTTGGTGAAGTTGCGTGGAAATTCAATTAAACCGAAAAAAGTACCAAACCAATTCGGAAAAATCTCAAACTTGGCGGTTGTTCACATAGGGCATTTGCAAGCCTAAGAAAAAGTTTGAGACCAATACGACACTTGGACCTCATAATCCCTAAGAACCCAGGTGTATAGACATGGTTCGATGAAAAGGTTCCATATACCTTTGTGAAGCACGTGGACTCCGCCTTTGTCGAAATGGCTTGAGATTTTTTTGGCACTCATTTACACCCAAAATATGACCCCACATAAGATCTTAGGTTTTTCTAATCATTATTTTTATTACTATATTTTTCTTCGTGTGGCGGGAAACAAACTATGGTGGATTACATATTGAAAACATTGGAATTCTGCAGCGACCTCCACAAATACTTGTCTCCTAGGGTATAAGAGACCATGTGGTAAAGTTTGGCACCATTCCGGCTCTTTTCTGGGGTGTACACAGTTCAACGTAGAATTACTTGGTGAAGTTGCGCGGAAATTCAATTAAATCGGAAAAAGTACCAAACCAATTCAGAAAAATCTCAAACTTGGCGGTTGCTTCACATAGGGAATTTGAAAGCCTCAGAAAAAAAATTCCAGATCAATACAACACTGGAATGAATGTGCGGTCACAATTATTACATAATTATTTCTCAATACACAACATTAAACAACATTAAATTAAGCAGGCACAACAGTGATCTTCTGGTCATGATCGTGTCGCAACCATGGAGTGTTCTCATCATTTAGCGCTATGCTTGAATCTTTGTTCACTTTGAAGGGCACAATTCTATCTTAAGTGGAGTAAACTAATGATGACAAGTGCACACGAAACAAACGAGTTTAGAGATAGCACCACAAAAAAATACTATATTATACTATATTATAGGTCTGTTTGATCACTAAATTAAACTTTATTCATGTAAAACTTTAGTTTGAGACTGTTCAAACGTAGTATGAATTAAAATGTAGATTTAAATTTTAGTCTAGCGTAACTAATTGTTAGGCACACTCTGTAGTGTATGCATCCAGACAAATATGGTATTAAACTTTTTGTCATTTACTCCTTCCATTTTAAATAAAATACATCAACTTCTACTATGTATATAGACAAATATTTGTCTAGGTACCTAAATTTTAATTGGACCTGCAACTACTCCATGCGTGACATAAAAGGAGTTAAGACTTAAACCGCCTTGTGATTCACAGAACTCACCAAATTTAATTTGGTGATGACTTTGCATTTATTTTTAAAAAAAGTTTGAATGCAACATCAAGTGCCATCTGTACTTAAGGCGAACCTTAAGTTTCTTGTCTCCAACACTTCGGTCGGAATGCAGGGCTAACAATATATAGAGAAACACTTAGTTAGCTGGTTGTGCTTAAAAACCTGGACTAAAAGTTCATTTTTACTCCCGGTTAGAGACACCAACCGGGAGTAAAGGTTGACTGCACCTTTACTCCCGGTTGGTGTCTCCAACCGGGAGTAAATGTCTACCTTTACTCCCGGTTGGAGACACCAACCGAGAGTAAAAGTCCTCGGATCACGGAGTGGCAGTTGCATGTGAGACTTTGCTCCCGGTTGGAGACACCAACCGGGAATAAAGGTCCCTTTACTCCCGGGTGCAATAAGTGCCGAGAGTAATGTAAAAAATGGTGCCGGGAGTATAAGTCAGTTCTCTACTAGTGGCCGCCGTTGTCGACGTCGATGTCCATCTATCGGCGCGCGACGAGCCAACGCCCAACGACGACCTACTCTGATCCGATCGTTGCACGCGGTATGGGCACGTACGGAATGGTTTTTAGTTGGACGCGACTGCTTTATTTGTTGGAATTGGAATCGTGATCGATCAAGACTCAAGAGCAATCTCGTATTGTGTCGTCCCTTCGGATGCGCCTCTTTGGGTGTGTGGACCAGCCTGGCCAGCTCCCCCTCACGGTCCATGTAGAAAAAAAGAACAGACTCATTTCTCTTCCTCGCCCAATCGTTGGTTGCGTAGTTCTTTTTGTCACGGCAGCCGCGATGGCAGCACCGACCGTCGAGCCGGCCATCCTGATGGCCTTCCTCTACGTCCCGTCCACGCTCCTCTCCACGCCACTCTAATCCACAGCGCCACACTCTCCGCCTCCCCCGCGCCCTCCTGCAACCACACCTCCTTCCTCCTGCGCTCGTCTGGCGGGCTCTAAGTGCTCTCTGTCGCCATATCTGTCGCGGCTCCATACTTCTTCTCCACCGCGACGTAGTGCCGTATCCCGCTATGTAGTGCTCTGCCTCCCCACCCGCCTGCTAGGGTTTGCTGAAAGCACATGTTGCAAGTATATGTTAATGTTTCAGAGGTATGCTATTACGATTGTTTCATATGGATATTGCAAAAGTAGATCAACATGTTGCATATGTCGCAATTGCTATACACGTATATTGCAAGCGTCTGTTTCAAATGTTTTATCTATTTTTTATATGTATATTGCAAGTGTGTTTATCTGAATGTTGCATATGTTTCACACATATGTTGCAAGTGTTTTATTTAGATGTTGTATATGTTTTTGTAATAGCTTTTCAAGTGTTTTCAGGTTTTTTTCAAGTGTTTCAGATGCATGTTTTAAGTGTTTCATCTATCTTCGGACGTATGTTGCAAATGTTTCATCTGAATATTTCAAAAGTAGATCAGATATTGCACATATTGTAATGGCGCTGGTGGCAGGCGGACAGTGGCCTGCCGCATGGCTTCGGCTCCTTCCTCATGCGGCGAGCCTCGCCCTATCCTCTCCTCTCTCTGCCCTCCCTTCTCTCCGTTTCCTTCCCTCCATCTCGACATGACAGTTCGAGCTCGGCAAGCACGATGACGCGAACGCTCGACGAGCACGATGCCTGCGAATGTGGTGGCCCCGAAGCAAGCTGAGGTCAACGCCATCCGCTCACTATGTACGGGAAACAGAGCAGCCGTGATGTTCGTCCGGACGGACGTCCGGTAGGCACCGCGGCCAACAGAGCAGGTGCAATGTGTGAAATTATGCAGCCTTGGAGCCATCTGTCAGTCCAGAAGGTGTTGCTGTCTTTGCCCACCTCCACGTGCACCGCAACCAGGGAGAAGGATCGGATGACCCGCTCCGGCTTAGAAGGCAGAGCGTGCCATGATCGGTCAGGGTCAGTGTGCCGAAGCCACTGCCGCCGAAGACGAAGAGCGAACCCGAGCCGACGCAGGTCCACAATGCGAAGGCCACCTAGATCCTTGTGGGAAGACCCACTGTCCGCCAGGCCACCTTGCACTTGCCCCAGCAACACTTTGCGAGCCCGACAGAGAAAAGCCCGTCACCGGAGCTGTATACTGGAATTGCTGACAAGGTCGTCTTAACCAACGTTGTCCGCCCCGCAAGATTGAGCATGTTGCCTTTCCATCCCGGGATCCTATTGGAGATAGCGTCAACAATATGCTGCTCATCAGAGCATCTTAACTTCTTCACCGAAAGGGGAATTCCCAAGTAGCGACATGGGAAAATTCTCCTCAGAGAAGCCAAAAGTATCCAGGGGGAGGGAGCTCTGTTCCGGTGAGAAATTTATTGGGGTGGCCTTGCACTTCTCTAGGTTAGTCTTTAGAGCGTCCGCTTGTTCGAATTGTTCTAGAATTGCCATTAACAGCAGATCCTGTCTTGTGGGGCAGATGAAGATGACCATGTCGTCAGCATTGAAGGAGGCCTTGTAAGAAATTCTTGCGTGTCCAATTGGTTAAAAGAGGCCCTCCCGGTTTACTTGGAGGATCAACGTGTTGAGGACCTCCATGACGAGCACAAGAGCATTGGGGATAGTGGTCCCCCTGCCGAAGGCCTCTGGCATGAAAAATCGCTGCCTAGGAGGCTAGGACGACCATTCAGAAGTATACTTGCAATCGACACTCGACAGGATGAGTGAAATCGAATCTCATACTCTCTCATGTGCTGATGTTAGAGCAGCATGTTCAATGCAAGCACGGTGCCAAACCCTAATCCTAAGACGAATTGGAATACATAGTTTTTTTAATGGTCGGTCTCACTCTCTCCTATGCTCGTATGAGTTAGAGAACCATGTCTAAGTTTGACCCCAAGATGAATTATTAGAACGCATGGCAAAATTATTGGATAAATCTTCAAGCCTCCGACACCCATACAAGTTAAAGAAGCGTGTCGTAAGGCATATGGACCCTAGCAAAGGGATTAATGATTTTGGTGGTTAAATAATAATATACTCAATGAGGTAACAATGTTTGCTAATATAGAATGAATTATTAGTCTCATGGATATGAAGTGATGGACTTGGCCTAGACTATGGTGAAGATCAAAGGAATAATAAGTGAAGTCGGTAGTTTTGGCTTTATTAGTGGCTCTGAAGATCCGATGGGAATTGGAATCATGCCAAACGAGATCAAAACATAAAGGGATCGACCAAGAAACTTGTGATATACATAATACGATTTAGTATACATGCATATATATACTCCTGTATCTTATTTAATTTACAAGTTACAAGAACACGGAAAGACTCTAGCAGTGAACAAGACAGTGGCTGCTAGCTTGGCTTGTCGCGCGTGTATACACATCTCCGGTGTCTCAGCATTTGATCTATTTAATTTATGCCTCCACACAAGACAAGACGCGAATCATGCATCGGCCTCATCATCGATGATCAAGCCGGGGGAGGCAGCACTCGGAGCTCAGCGCCGTCGACGCCGCAATGGCCGTGGCCACCAGTATCCCCCGCTGATGTTGAGGACAATCCCCAAGTCGCATTCGGTCACGTTATTGATGGTCTCCTCGTCGGCACCTGCCGATCAGGAACGACTGACCAGCACCAGGCCGACGGCCAAGAGCGCGACGCCGGCGAGCACGACGACGGTGTAGGGCGCCGCGCGGAGCCAGGTGATCGGCTGTAGCTCCTCCCTCTGCGGGTCGGCCGAGTCGGGGACCCTTGAGACCACAGCCGCGTCGTCGTTGTTGCCGGCACCACCACTTTCAATGTCCATCACCGCGCGACGAGGACCTCCTCCGATGGTTGCACGCCGCAGGGGAGATCGAGAGCAGTAGTGGTAGCACGACTACTCGACTAGTAGCCTCAACGGGCGCACGTACGTAAAGTACGTTTATTTGTTAGTTGGACGCGGCGGCGGCTTTATTTGTTGGAATTGGAATCGTGCTCGATCAAGAGCAATCTCGCTCGTATTGCATGTGGTTTTTGGACTGCGCCCGCTACAGAGTTCCAGTCCGGCCGCGGTGCTAGCTGATAACAGAAAGGCAAAAAGAGTTCTAGTTGACGACGGGCAGTGATAACTATAACTTGTTTATAGGTCTGTGACGAGCTAACGGTGGATGTGGCGACCAACAGAAAGAGAACCGCCGGGACGCCCCTATTCCAAGCACTACTGTTGAATAAATATATGAACTACAAGTCGTTTAGATGACCGCGCAACAAACTCTAGGTCTCATTGTAATGCACATGCATTTTACTGGTAATAACAGTGGGGAAAAGGAAGAATGCAAAATAGTGGCAGCTGTCAATTGACTACGAGAGACTGTTTTTGCACACTAGCTCAAACATAGGTCGCGATGGAGGAGGACTTACTGGACCAAGTTCTGGTCCATGTTACAGAAGGAGGAGGATCGCCATTGGATGAAGATGGGATGCAATACTATTGAGACAGTCGCGATGGAGGTGTTTGCAAGGCACGGCTGGCGTTTTACTAATAGGCTTGCATTCTAGTTTGTGTTTTCTGGAAACTTTGTTTGTTATCGTCATGGCTCAAAACTTTGTGTTTGAGATTCCTTGGTCTGTTTCGTCTTAGTCTGTAATAAGGAACAGCCATATGCATTGGTCGATGCAGAAGCTGGGATATTAATATATTCCCTTTTCTAAAAAAAAGCTCAAACATAGGTCTTATATAGCACGGGTTCTATCGGCCCCAGCTCCTTAGTACCACTAACATATATTTTTTTCATGAGTTTATTTTGTTGTTTCCTGCTAAAATGAACTAGAATGGGGTGAAGCTTGGCTCCTACGAGAAACTAAAGTTGTGCCTAGCGGACCAAAACGTAAAAGGACAAGGAAACTTGATATAATACGACTTAACTTATATACAGTACATATCTTCTATACTTAAAAATAAAGGACTCCACTAACATATTTTTTCTATAATTTGATGAAGCCACGCCACCAAGGACCTGCTTCTCTCCCACACCCACCCACGTGCAAACGCAACTCCGCCTCCACGTGTTCTGTTATTGGCACAGTGACCCATAATCCCCATGAGCTAAAATGCGATCATAAATGCACCAGCAACAGTCCGAACGATCATCCCAGCAGTTACCCATCCCATCACCTTAAGGCCTTGTTCGGTTGCAAATCAATCCAAGGGGGTTAGACAGGATTAAGAGAGGGTTTAAATCCCTAAAAAGTCAAAACCTCCTCTAATCCCTTCAATCCCCTTCATTCCCCTTGGAGTGGGGAATATGTAACCCAACAAGACCTAAAAGTGCAGAAGGAGGTTGTTGTAGTAGTACACCTGCCGCGCACAGCACACGCCAAGATGTGGCTCTCTTCTCCATGGTTGACATGCGTGCACCTAGCTCTACCGCTGCCCTCGGATGGCTACATGTCGATAATAGGGTCACTCTGGTGGGACTCCCTGTTTCTGGTAGGCGGTAGTGAAGACTGGTCAGGATTGTATACTAAGCGCGGTCAAGTAGCAATCAGTGGCGTAGCTAGGATCTGAAGCAAGGGTGGTCCACTATAGATGTAAAACCAAATTATAGAGTGGTCCATGTGTAATTTTCATGATTTTAAAGAGCTCATCTACTGTAGTTTAACCTTGAGCTAAATTTTAGGGTGGTCCATGGACCACATGTCCACCTAGCTAGCTCCGCCTATGGTAGCAATCACCGTATTGTATAGTCAGTGTTGTTTGGATTCTTTCTCCCTCCTATATACTCCCTCTATCCAAAAAGATTACAACTATAGGTTGCGTGCTACTTAAAGTGGTTCACGTTTAACCATGTTTCTAATAAAATGGTATTCACATTTATGGCTCCAAATCAATTTATTATAAAAATACATTTCGTAAATAATCTAATGGCATTTATTGATATCATAAATATTGATACATTTTTATCTATAACTAGTTAAACTTATAAGATATTAAAACATGATACTGTGCTACAATTGTATTCTTTCTTTTATATATATATATATATATATATATATATATATATATATATATATATATATATATATATATATATATATATATATATATATATATATATATATATATACATATATATATATATATATATATACGTGTGTGTGTGTGTGTTTTGTTACAAGGTTTATTTATTTTCACGTAGGCAGTACCTTTTCCTCATGCATGTATATGTGCACGCCTATTTGTTTGATAAAATGCCTCACTAATAATGCAACTACTACTGGATGACAATGTATATATCTACCAAAGATTCAAATAAACATATTTACGCATTTCTTTTATGATTTTAATATTTCTCGCGCTCTATAGATATATTCTTCTCTGATACAACTTTACAAAATTTTAGGGGCCACAGCAGCCAGCAGTAGGGCTGGATATCGAGCCAACCATAGTTTTTTCGAGTTTTTTTAGAAATTAGTATAATCTTATTCATCATTATTTCCTGCATTGTTTAAGACTCAACTTTACGACGAGCCTAACGAGCCGAGCCGAAGTTGAAAGTCGTTCCAAATCAAGTCATTTTTATTTTAAAAAATAAATAAGTCCAATCAGAGCACTTTTATACCGAGCCACCGAGCCAGCTTAACGAGCTTTTTGTCCGGCCCTAGCCAGCAGCCAGCCAAGACGGCTAGTTATCGATCGGTCTCAAGCCGTGGGACGCAGCAGCAGCACTCGCTGTCGAATAACACAGACAACGCCATGAGGGCCGTGATGGCGACCACCAGTACCCCGATGAGGCCGAGCACAACGGCCCAGCCGCATTCTTTCGAGTTGATGGGCCTGTTCTGATCATCGGCACCGACGACCGTACAGGAACGTGTTAGATTGATCTCCCACCAAGATGGTCCAACGGTCACTTAGGCCTTGACTCGCGCCCTGATCGGGGGCACTCAACCCATTAGCGGTTGGTGGGTCCCCATCGCACTGCGCAATAAAAGGAGGTGGGGGCCGCGGCTCACTGTATGAGGTTCACTGGTAGCCGTCACCGCCCCATCTACAGAAACCCTAACCGATCTATGGAAGGGCGCATCACCGATCCTCGTCGACTCCCCATCGAAGCTCCATCACCGATCCTCGTCGACTCCCCGTCGAGGATCTCACCATCAACGTCCACACCGCCGTCGCTGTCTGGACGTCCTCGACTTGCCACCGACGCCATGGCCAGCAGCTCCATCAAGCTCGAAGGTCTGAGCCACTCCCTCTCTTCTCCTTCATCGTCTTCTCCCTCTCCAGTACATGATCTATGTTATTTATTCCGAATACAAGTATGTACACCCTGATCTACACCATGCATGATCCTATAAGTGTAACAGAACGATCGCCCAGCACCATGCAGACGGCGAGGAGCGTGACGCCGGCGAGCGTGGCGGCGACGTAGGGCGCCGCGCGGAGCCACGTCAACGCCTGTCGCTCCTTCCTGTGCGGGTCCGCCGGGTTGGGGCATCTTAAGACGGCAACCGCGTCGTTGTAGCCGCCGCCGCCGTTGCCGTTCTCGAGGTCGAGGTCCATCGGCGCGGCGCACGTCGACGATCGACCTCGTTCGGCCGGTCCTTGCACACGGAGAGCAGGTTGGACAACGACGACTAGTCTCCCTCAACTCGCACGTTCGTTTGTTATGTAGCTGCACGCGGTTGGTTGTGTGTCGGAATCGTAGTGTGGTTTGTGGACTGCGCGGGACACGGTATGTCGGTATACATGTCTAGTCGAATCTGAGTCGAGTCCGTGTTCATAACGGAAAGGCAAAAGGAGTTCTACGAGTCCATGTTCATATCCTATATAATCCAACTCATAACCATCATTTATTTTTACGGCCTATTGGTACATTACTACTCCTACACACTACTAAAAAAAACTACAATCCATGTTAGACCATCACTGTCGTAATTTTAAAACAACAGTAATAGGAGCACACCATCGATTCGTAAACAAAAATATACTAGTATCATGATGCCACGTTGTATTGCCAACCAACAGTGGTCCTTATCCTCGGACCCAAATTTTTCATCCAACATATTTAACTATTCAGCTGTATAGTCTTCCCTGTCTTCCCCCTCTTCCTCTCGTTATCCCTCCTAACTTAGTTTCACAGTCTACCCTAGGGATGAAAACGGTACGGATATTTTCCGACCGTATTCGAGACCGAATTCGTTTAAAGGGGTTTTAATCCGTCCGTATCCGAGTCCGGATATTTAACATCCGATACCGTATTCGTATCCGAATTATTTAAATCACATATTTATGATGTCGATATCCAATCATATTCTATCCGATATTTTTTATACTATCCGTATTCGAATCCGAATCCGGACATAAATATGAAAACAAATACGATATCAGTGATATCCGTCCGTATCCGATCCGTTTTCATCCCTAGTCTACCCCATCTTCCCCCTAGCCGGCTGCTTTGCCGAGGGGCCCAGGCTCTCGGCAAAGCCTCTAAGGTCTTCGGCAAAGCCTTTGCCGAGCGCAGCTCTCGGCAAAGCGTCCTCGGCAAAAATCCGATCGGCAAAGGCTTCTTTGCCGAGAGCCGTTTATCGGGCACTCGGCAAAGCCTTTGCCAAAGCCCGACGCTCGGCAAAGCGCGAAATAAAAAAATACGAAAAAAACCTGAAAAAATTTTTTAATCGGGGGAGGGGCCCACTGGCCAGTCGCAAGTCGTAGCATTTTTCGTGCAAAATTCGCGGCTACGCGGTCGGCGGAATTCGAACTCGTGACCTCTCCCTCACGCGATACCTCCTCTGCCACCTGCACTACACACTCACATGCGTCTATAAGCCGTTTCGCTTACTCAAATATTATACTAAACCAAGTGAAAATTGATTGTTTGAGGCCCTAAACGAATTCAAATCAAAAAGTTGTCAACTACCAAGTTTCATAACTTTTCGAGCACTACATTTTTCATATAGAAAGTTTTTCCATCCGAGGTATTTTGAAAAATTCAAATTTTAAAATTTTGAATTTCAAACGTAGTTTTGCATAAAAAGATGAATTCAAATGAAAAAGTGGTCAACTACAATGTTTCATAACTTTTCGAGATCTACAAACTTCATTTAGGAAGTTTTTCCATCCGAGGTCTTTTGAAAAATTCAAATTTTAAAATTTTCAATTTCAAACGTAGATTTGCATGACAAGATGAATTCAAATTAAAAAGTGGTCAACTACAATGTTTCATAACCTTTCGAGATCTACAAACTTCATTTAGGAAGTTTTTCCATCCAAAATTTATGGTGCTAACATTGTTCACAAATCTTATATATCTCTCTTGTAGTTTCATGAAACTACATGAGAGATATATATATTTTGTGAACAACGTAATTATTACTCTGTCGAATGTAGAAATGACCAATATAAAGTTTGTAGATCATGAGAAGTTATGAAACTTTGTAGTTGAAAACTTTTTAATTTGAATTCGTTTAGGGCACCAAAACATGGTTTGAAAAATTGTTTTACCGAGTGTTTTTTTTTTTGCACTCGGCAAAGAAACTTCTTTGCCGAGAGCCGTTTATTGGACGCTCGGCAAAGCCTTCTTTGCCGAGTGCAGAGGCTTTGCCGAGTGTTTTTTATTTGGCTCTCGGCAAAGCCTTCTTTACCGAGCGCCCGAAAAAAACGCTCGGCAAAGCCTCCGGCGCTCGGCAAAGAAGCGGATTCCGGTAGTGTCTTCCTCTCGTTATCCCTCCTAACCTAGTTTCTTGATCTCCTACCTCTGCCTCCTCCTCTCCTCCCCTTATTACCTAGAGCAGGCGCTCCCCGGCGCGGGCAGCCCCCCCCCCCCAATGCAGGGCCGTGTGGGCGGATCTGGCGCAGGCAGATCCGACCCCGGCCTTAGCCCCGGTGTGGCCTAGCTGCGCGAGTGGATCTCGCCCCGACAATGACATGGGGGCATGAGGTCTCATATGATGGATTCAGTGCTCTCTCTCCCTCTCTTATATCTGCCGTGGAGGCAGGGGCGGGGCCAGCGACATAAGATCAGGCACATTGGAGTGGCGTCCTGGTGGGTGCTCATCTCTCTCTCCCTCTCTCTCTTGTTTTTAAAGACCCATCACTACCGGTTATAGGACCGAGAGTAGAAGGCCGTCCCTATCTTGCATATATGTTTTGACTGCCAACCAATCGTTTTTCCTCGAGACGAGCATACTGTCGTCATACTGTCGTCGCATCGAGAGAAGCTTAAGCGAGTCTATGTGGCCTTGGGGGGAACACGACCAACATGTCAGCGACCGGAAGCTTAAGCGAGTCTATGAAGCTGGACACGGACTCGACTTCAACTGCAGAGTGAGCACTAGAGGTCTCATGGTCACCAGGCCGCCCCCAAGGACGACATCACCAAATTCCAGACCGACCACACCAGGCCTAGCCTCGTCCATGGTGGTTTCCATGTGCCATCCTCCCGATGCCAGGGATACCCACCCACAAGAGGGGCCTCGATATCCGCACATAGAAAGGTGACGGAGGGCTCAACTTCAGTGGGCGAGAAGCCAAGCACAGGTGACTGCGGCCACAAGCCCACAACAACTCGTCATGAGCATTATTGGTCACCCAGTCCAGAAGCCAAAGAGTCCGGCAGCTGCCCGTGCCCAACATGTGTAGGGGGTCATCATCCATTGCTATCACCGCTATATATGGAAGTCAGCTGGGCTCATTTTGTTTTTTTAACTTCAATAAAATTGCAGTAGGGGTACAAACCCCTCCTGTTTCTCGTTCAAAAAAATGCCAGCTGGGCTGGGTGGTCGTCGTCATCAGTCAGAGGACGAAGGCGTCGTGCGCCAATCCTAGTTCTAGACCTTGACGACCAGGGATCCGAACAAGGTAGCGGAGTGCGTGCATCTCGGATTCAATCATCTCATGTTGTTTGAGAGATATGGATGGACGCACCAAGCCGCATGCAATAAAGTACTCACACATGTCCTCCTGGCCGGGCGTTTCCACCGCCTCCTCCCGCAGCTTCGCACATGACGAACCCAGAATGTACCCGGGCGACTGCCGACGCCGGCGCGCGCCTCCATAGCAGGTAGGCGGTCATGTACCTGCGAGGTTGACTCCCACTCACGGGACCGAGGGACATCCCGATCACGATGATGATTTTAACAAGTATTAGGCTCTGTTTCAATAGATTTCGTTGCAACAGAGGGGGCACGTTTGTTAGTTATTACAAATTAATTACAAGAGCAAAAAAACTCTAAATCTCTAATAGTACGTGGACAACTTTTGACTGCTTGCCGCGCGTGTATAGATGCATCTCCGGAGCCTTATCAGCGTTTGCTACATTCCCTGCCTGTGCCTCCACACGAGCCATGCATCCAAGACAGTTAATCATCGATCGGCCTCAAGCCGGCGGTGGCAGTCCAGTAACGCACACGGCCACGGACCACCCTGTGAAGGCCACGATGACGGCCATCACCACTATCGCGATGGGGACGAGCACAAGGCCCCAGCGGCATTCGGTCGTCTCGTTGTTGGGCTTTTGCTGACCCGCAGCGACCGTGCAGGAACGACAGACCAGCACGAGGCTGACGGCGAAGAGGCATGGGATGGGATGGAGCACGGCACGACGACAAACGTGGCGTGGCTTGATGCGGGATGGGGGGCGCCGCCGCGAGGCGGCTTGAGTGGGCGGACGGCGCGGTGAGCCGCAACGAGTGAAGCGAGGAGTTGGGGATAGATTTCTGTCGGTTGTCGCGGTGTAGATGAAGTAGACAGAGAAGAGAGTGTAGATGGGCCCGTTGGGCCAGTCGCTCGGGAACGGGGGCGTCCGGACGGACACGCCCGAACGGACGCCCTCACCAAACGAAGTATTAGTGATGTAAAATACATGGAGATGCTGCAGGTTCGGTGGAATCGGCCAAATAGGTCGGTATCTCTGGAGCGAGACTCCACGAATGCAACGAGTACGAACCAGGTTCCACATGCCATTCACCAGAATAGACAGACTGCATCTATCCAAACAACATCTCAGTTTTCTTCGCATTGGCTCGTGCAATCTCAACAAACACTCCTATCTCTTATGGTTCTACGCGGCATGCATCCACTCAATATTTGCTCTATTTAATTTCTGCGTCCACACAAGACAAGACGGCTAATCATCGGCCTGATCCAGCCGAGGAAGGTACCTTGGGTTGCACTCGAAGTTCACCGCCGTCGGCACCACAATGGCCGCGGCCGCCAGTATTGCCCCGCTGATGGAGAGCACAATCCCCAAGTGGCATGCGGTCACGTTATTGATGGTCTCGCCGTTGGCACCTACCGAACAGGAACGATCTTCCAGCGCCGCGCCGACGACGAAGAGCGCGACGCCGGCGAGCATGGCGACGATGTAGGGCGCCGCGCGGAGCCAGGTGCACGGCTGTAGCTCCTTCCTCTGCGGGTCGGCCGGGTCGGGGGATCTTAAGAGGGCAACGGCGGCGGCGTTGTTGCCTCCGCCGCCGTTCTCGAGGTCGAGGTCCATAGCCGCACGTCGACGATGGATGGGATCTCGGAGAGCGGGATGGACGACGAGTAGCCCTTCCTCAACTCGCACACGTACGCTTGTTATATATTGGACGCCGTTTTTTTTTTTTTGAGACGTATATATTGGACGCCGTTGGTCTGTGGACTGCGTGCATACATCGTTTTGAGTGGAGTCCTCTCGGAATTTGCACGATGTGAAGGAGTTGTACAAGGAATTTGCACGATGTGAAGAGCATACTTAGCCACCACCCATGTAGAGGAACCCGGCCACTCCTCAATTAGGTATATTCCACTGGAGGCCGGCCTGTTTATACAATTTCAAAAAACAACCACAGTTCCAAAAGCTTGGCAAACACTTAGACAACCAAACAAGTTACTAGCAAAAAATGTGCATTCGTGATCACAACTGAAATATAAGCCAACATGCATGTGCTGTATTTTCCGAAAAGCCTACGCGTATGTACTGATATACATGGTTAGCGGCCGCCGTGTTGGGCCAGCTCTTATATATATATATATATATATATATATATATATATATATATATATATATATATATATATATATATATATATATATATATATATATATATATATATATATATATATATATATATATATATATATATATATGATGAGTTTTCTATACTCTCGGGAGTAGTTACTCCCATCTTTAAAAAAACACATTGTGTATGGATGCATACTCATTTATCACCTTGAGTATGTTTACATACTTATTTTAAGATACTTTAAATCTTACTATGTAAAAAAAGTTCAGCAGAGCCCATACTTTTTAATATATTACTAAAATGTCACTACTGTAGTATATAAAATAAGTATAATCATATACTCTACGTATACTTGCATACTTGACATACATACTACCATAAATGGTCTAGTATGATCATATACTTCATGTATATATACTTCATTAGGTCATATATATAGGGAGAGTATATTCAGTAGCTAGCTACAAAATAAGTTATTCTATAGCCACCTCTATTTACGATAATTTTGTATACTAATTTACGATAAATTGAATACATATTTACGATAGTTGTGTTATTATAATACATATGGTAAACCACTTACTAAAGAGTTACTATAATCTCGTAAATTAGCATACTAATTATCGTAACTCAAAGTGGCTATATGTTTCTGTGAGTGGGCCATCGTTTGGGTTGCGCCTGTGTGGTTGCGGGCCGCACAAAGGAAATTGGGTTTCTATTTTTCTAGCGAATTAAGTAGTGGTTTATAATTTAATTTCTAAGGTAAACTTTGATAATTGATATCGATTTGTATAGATGTCCAAAAATTGTGAAACCACTTTAGTTAAGTTCCTAAATTCATGATCTATCTGACTGTATAATTAGTTTATATGTTTCTATGATGATGCCAAGATATATTATCATTTGGAAAGACTTAATATTATTAGGATAATATCTGTAGGAATTTTTGTGGCAAATCGGTAGTAGCGTTGATCATGAATTTTTCACAATAGCTTTGTGGTATCATCATTTGCTTGCTATAAATTTCGTAGCATTAGATTAGGCGGTTTCATATATGGTAGCTCAATAGCCATTAAAACGAATATAAATGAAAGCATAATATCGATTGGTAAAATGGAGCACTTGTAAGATGAGTTTGATATCTTACTTGATGAAGATGATAGATAGCTTGTTACCTTAGTCATTAGAGCTAGCTTTGTAGCTTAGCATGTGTGTTGCATTTTAAGAGTTGTTGTTGCCTAAATGCTAAATGTTGCATCATTATCGCATGTATGGAGAGAACGGCCTGGTGGAGTTCGTGACCGTCGACGATCCGGAGTACGAGGAGATCATCGAAGAGTACGAGGAGAAGATCTTCGTGCTGGAGGAGTTCCTGGAGCCACCGTGACTGACATCATTGACACTGCACCTGCCCAAGACAAACCTTGGTGCATAACCCAATATATATATAGAGAGAGAGCGCGCGCGCTTAGGATAAATATAGAAAGCCCTACCAACATGCACCCAGCTGGTTCCACCAAACCAGCAGGCTAGGCAATGGTCAGTCCAGTGCATCGAGTGGGGTCCACCTAGCCTTCCGGTTCAAATGAGGCACCCAGCCCCTCTCTCACGTGAAAAAATCCCCTCCTCTCGGAAAAAAATTGGGTGGACACCTCGCCCACGGTGTAGCCAATGCGCCCCCACCCCGATGTATGACACGTGTATGTAGAAAAGATCTGACGATCGGTTAGAATCTGAGAGCAGCACGCGAACAGGCAGGTAGTTACGATCTCCCGTGCTTAGTGGAGGCACGTCTTTAGGAGGTCGCATGATTAGTTTTTTTTGCCACGTGTCAAGCATCCAACGAAGGGGCGCATGGGAGGGATTATGGACGCAGGGTCCACCCAATTTTATTCCCTCCTCTCTCTCGTGTCCCGACGCCCGATGGCGCTCCCTCCCCCGGCGGCGCCTCCTCCTTCCCCACTGGCGGCGGCTGCTGCTCCTTCCAACCAACCAGCGGCAGCAGCCTTCACCGTCCTTCCCCTCGTCTCCTCCGTGCCCCCTTCCCCCGCTGGCGACGGTTCCAGCGGCGCTCCTTCCCTCCACTCCAATGGCGGCGGGGCACCCTCGACTGACGGCGTGCGGCCATCCCCTCCCCGACCGGCGCCATTGCAGGTGTTCCCATCTCCCTCCCCGCTTCCTACGCGAGGCATGACCATTATACTCCGTAAATCCGTAACTTCTGTTCCACACCTCCGGGCTCTCATCTCGGCAGTCCTAGAATGATGGTTTCATTTCTCTTGTACCCAGCCCATATCTCCTAGATCTGATAGGGGGCCGTGCGCCCATGACACAGGGACTATGCCTCGCCTGGGCCATCTCACCGGCGAGCGTACTTGGATCAGCATGATTGGGAGTCACCACGATCAGTTAACAGAGGCTAGGCAGAAGAGCTGTGGTGGTGGTGAGTGCGGCCAACAGTACGGGCCAACAAGTAAGTCTCCAGCATCTCTGTTAATCGTCAAGTCTCCAATCAACTCCAATCTTGGTTTGCAGTGCTAGATCCATCGTGTTCCACCTTCCTTCTGACTGGATCTGGACATCTGCTTGTTGCCCTCCCGCTTGCAAAAATTACAGTGAACCTCTTTCCAATCCCTGATTTTTGTTTCAATCCCTACTACCCAGTAATTAGTTTGATTTCAGAAAATAGGATGTGCAAGTATTGTAATTGTGGTGGCTTCTTACAGTAGAAGCCATGATGGAGTAGCAGACTAGAAGCACCGCTACCTACCAATTTCTTATGATTCAATAATTTGTCTTCTATCAGATTCTCTTTCCGTAGACTGGTTCAGGAAGTGCTATTATTTTTGTGTGATTGTTGGTTGTGCTTATTCATTTTTTTAACTCTCAGAACAAGGCATATCTTCTAAACTTCTGTTGACTAGCAAGGTGAGCATGTCTCTTCTTCCGGTATGTACATTTACTTGCCAGCATTTTGGCAGTGTCTGAATTCTGATTGGACATCTATAGTGTCTAGCAAGGTGAGCAGATCGACAAGGTTCGACGTTTCCTCCTCTCTCGTTAGTTATTCATACTTTTTTTTATACATCATTGGAACAAATTTTTATACGTGGCCAGTGGTGAGAAGCAAACGCTAGGGACGAAGAAGAGGAGGCCGCGAAGCAAGGTTTGTATGCATCTGATTTTGAATTTTTATGCATCTTGATATGTAGCTACCAGCCTACGGTGAATTTTTATGCATCTTTGGTACGCCCCCTCCCCATGTATGCCCTTCACCGTTGATTTGCTTGGTTGCTGGCGCAGGTTCTCATTGCCGCGAAGATCGAGTGCAGATTAATCTATTGTCTAGTGTTCGAGGGATAGATTAGGTTTATGTGAAGTTGGATTCAAATTGCAAGGAAAAAGTAATAGTTTTTATGCATTGCTAACATGCGTCTCTATACTCATTGCACAAATTGATCGGTTGTCTTGGTCGAGAATGTTTAGATTAGCTTTATGTGAAGTTCGATTCGAATTTCAAACAAATAATAATAGATTTTATGCTCTTTAAACATATGTTTGTGAACATGTTCACTACTGAGAGATGATTTTTATGTCATTTCTTAACACTTTTCATGCATTCTGAAGCAGGTTTTTATGCCTATCGTCGATATAATCTGATGTAATTGTAATCTTAATTTTTGAATGCATTGTTGCTGAAACTATTTATGCATCGTTCACTAGTTCTTTGTGCATCGTTGTTTGTTAGTTCTATGCATGTTAGTTCTATGCACCATGATACAGGAATCGTGGATTTTGATGCACGCGTGAATTAGGACGATTTGGTACATCTTCAAATATTGACATCATAATTTTTTTTGGATGCATAGAACTTAAACTCTACTCATTTTAAAATCATTGGTTTTTATGCTGATAAAAAACAGAGTTCTATGCACAGCTAAAACACTTCTACACTTCTATACATTACTGATACATAATTATAGACATTGTTTGAGCAGTTTCTATGCAGTTTTTATTGCAGGAAATGAGCCCCTCTATGTCCACGGATGAGCCCATCTTCTATGCATTATCGTTGCTGCATATCTTTGCAAGTGCTCTTTTAAGCATTATCTATGCATTATCGGTGCTTTTTTATGCATTATCTATGCATTATCGTTGCTGCATATCTTTGCAGGTGCTCTTTTTATGCATTATCGATGCTCTTTTTATACATTATTGTTGTTACATATCTATGCATTATCGGTGCTCTTTTTATGTGACCCGATGGCAGTGGTGCATGGCTGGAGGTCTGATGGCTGCAGCTAAGGCGCACTGTCTCAGTCTGCGGCTTTGGTGAGCTTGAATTGTCGGCGGCAGCTTTGGCGAGCTTGAATTGTTAGCGGCACCACCATACCAGTGTCGTTTCTCTTCTGTGTCTAGAGGTCCGAAGGAGCTAGCAGCCGGGAAGCCCTCCCATGGTCAAACACGCCTCGGTAAGAAATTGATTTTTTTTATGCTTCTCATTTTGATAATCTCTATGCTTCACACGTCTTCAATGATGATGCGGCAGTGCATGTTGCGGTCTCCTTGTTGTCTCTGGCCGAAGCCAAAAGCGGATTTCTATGCATGGTTAGAGCACTCATCTATGTGCTGCCTTGAACCATGGAGCTGACGTTGCCGGCGGGATGAGGAACGAGCCTTCTTGTGGGCTGTGGAAGCAGCTGCTCTGCCCTGTGGCTCGATGAGCAGCAGGTGGTGGTGCGGCTACTAGTCCAGTAATTTGTTGTTCTGGTGAGCTATTGGTTTATATGCTGATAAGAATCGAGTTTATATGCTGATAAGAATTTGTTGTTCACGTGAAATATTTGATTTATGCAAGAATCGAGTTTATATGCAAGTGCATATTGGTTTATATGCTGATAAGAATCGAGTTCTATGCACGATTACTTATTTGTGCATTTGTATTCCCTGGCGCAAGGTGCTGCTATATGGATGTTTTTGTTTTTGTGTTTCTTTTTTGTGTTGCTATGATTGCTTGTATAACTTTTTATACAAGGTAAACACGTAACTTGTATAAGGTTTCTACATCGATGCTTCATAATATATATACACTGTTAGAGCAGTTTTTATGCTTTAGCAAAAGTATTTTATACTTCAACGAATCATTTTTATTTTTTCACGCAATGTGAGCACAAAAAAAGATATCTATGCATTTTTGAAAGTGGTTTCTATGAACCAGAATCAGCACCATGTGGTGTATTCCCAATTTTCAAAATTTGTACAACATGAGACCCGCGAGGTATAATTATTACTTATTTATTGCATAGAAAGTCGAGATAGTGCAACGCATAATAAACATTGTGTATATCTCATCTTCCCTGTTCATTGTGTGAACATAAATTTATACATTATCGTAGCACATTTTTTCTATTAAATGTTGGAGCACATTTCAATACATGATAGTACCAATTATCCATGCATTTGTTGGAAGACTTTTATACACCCCTGCAGCCCCCTAGCCCCTGCCCACCACTGGAGGTGGCGCGACCGGCGACGGCGTCGTCCTCCAGACCTGACCGGCGAAGGTGCGTCGATGCTAGATCTGGTAGCGAGGCTGTCGGGGCACCTCCTTGCTCTCCCTGGGCACGCGACCTCCTCTCTCTAGGCTGCTGGCGGCACTCTCTTCTCCAGCAGCGGCGGCGCAGGAGACATGAGCGCGACGGTTAATATGCATACTCGTAGTGGTTAATATGCACAAAAAATGATCTTTATGCATACTCATAGTGGTTAATATGCATACTCGTAGTAGTTAATATGCTCCTTCATGTTAATTTATACACTTCATGTGTTTTCGATGTGCTGTAGCTAGATGTATCCATCCTTCCTCGCCCGTTGTGATCTACACTTTTTATGCATTGTTAGAGCACACGATTTGGACATGTTATTTGCGTGAATTTGTGTGAATAGCTTCTATACTCCCTTTAACATGTTATTAGCTTATTCAAATTAGTTACTTTTGTGAGCTCTAGTAGTAAAATTTGTTTATTGATTAATACGCATAAAAATTGTTCTTTATGCATTGTTGTAACAGATCTGTATACATTGTTGATGCACTTCTATATGCATTGCTGGAGTAGAGCTTTTGTATACATGTATATACAAAATTTATATGCATTCTGAGCATTCCATCCGAAGCAGAATTTCTATAGAATTTTTTGCGTGTACTAAACATGTTTCTATGCATGGCTCTGAATTAATAATCATTGTTTTGATCTTATAGAAACTAGAGCAGCAAGAATGAGAGGAAGAAGAGGGACACACTGAAAATTGAAGTCCATCGGTAGGGTCAACGTCCGGCGGTGGCTGCCAGTGTGTCCAACACGGACTACTCAGGGGATGCAGCCGGCAGCGGTCTAACCTTGGGCACGACGGCTGCGTGGCCTAAGATGAGAGCACGGTGCCGTAGTGTGATCTTCGATGCAGTCAATGGGTTAATGTAAATAGTTAGTTTGCTGTATGTTGTGTTTATATGCTTGAATGATATGAGTTATATGCGTGTTGTGAGACATCCTCGGCTTGCGGCGCTGGCGTAGTGTGATCTTGATGTAGTTGATAGGTTGAGGCCATGGCTGTTACGACGTTTGTAACAATTGTCCCACTAAGTGGGAAGGATTTTAGGTTTCTATGCATTGTTCATGTATTAATTAAACATCTGTCGTGGGTTATTATGCATGGAACATTTTTATATTTGATTCTAGTTGAATGGATTATCATGCATTAAACAATTTTGTCGTCATGGTTTATGTATTGTTCTCAAGTCAATTATACATCCTTGTATCAGGAAGCTTGATATTAGTGGAGGCAACCACGGTTCTGTTACGTGAAATGTCCATCTTATGGAGAGGTTTTTATTCAGCAACAAATTAATTTTTATTCATTCAACCTCTAATTTGTATGCAACGTGGCATGATTCAAATTTTAAATTTCAATCGTCCAAAAATAACGCATCTTGACCAGTGATTCTATGTATTCAATCGTCCAACATGTGACATGATTTAAATTACAAATTTTAGAGACGACGATATTGTCTCTATATTTTTATGTATCCAATCACTACTTTTATATGCATATTGACAAGTGATTATATGCATCCAATCGCCATCCGCGGCATGATTCAAATTATAAATTTATGAAAATAATTTTTTATTCAATCAACCAAATACTTTTATGCAACTTCATAGCTAAAAACTTTTGTACACATCTTGACCACTGATTTTATGCATCCAAATGACCATCACGTGACGTAATTTAAATTTTAAATTTATGAATTTTAAAAATTTTCAGAAATATATTCAAAATGGATCTTGAAATGTGTACAAAAATGTCAGAAGTTCAATGGTGAAAATCATTTTTGAATCGGATGTTTCGTTGAGAAATTATAGCTAAAAACAAAATAGAATTATATGGGATGCATACCTGCATGCGCACGTCAGCCTTGTCAGCTTGTGTCACGTGCTGTCTGGTGGAACACCCAGCTCGGCGAGAGATTTTTATGCATCGACGAATTGACTTTAATTCATCCAACCACTAGTTTTTATGCATCGTTGCGACAAAAACATTTGTACGCGGCCTACTCCAGGATTTTATGCGTCCAACTAGCTAGGACCCCAGGAGGTCCCCCACATGCGCGCGTGTCAGCAAGGTGGATGGCTGAGTGGGTGACTTTTATTTTTTGAAGAAGGTAGGGTGGGCTGGCTGGCTGGGGCTCTCTATTACTATTAGCAGCCGAGGGCTCCCAATAGTTTGACCCTATATACACACACACACCTATGAGTCTTACTAGTGCAGGATCGCGTAGCTGCCTTGCTTAGGTTTATCGGTAGCGTGAGTAACCTGTCGTTACTCACAATAGGTGGTTATTATTACTATAACACGCATAATAAAAATGATGGAAAAAGAAAATAGTGACCGGCATGGATATAGTATGGGTATTGGTGGGTGTAACAGGTTGTGTCCCGCAGCCACGGGGCATAGGATGGTTGCACTATTTTTTTTATCCGTATCAATTAAGGACCGTCCGTTGCATGGACCTTGGTCAAGTCACCGACTTATTATCCTGAGCACATACTTTCTTATGGAAGCGGAAGGTTTGTTACTCTCTTGTCGTGGTTCCGGCTCTTTTCGGACCGACTGATTGGAGACGGGGATAGATGGAGGTCTAAGCACTATACTGAGGCCAGGGCTCAAGTGTGGGAGCTTGAAGTCCAAGTTTGGACGGGGACTTAGAACTCTTGACAGGAGTGTAACAGGTTGGTCTCATTTGTGCCTGGGGTACAAGTGAGGCGTGTGTTTTCGGGGTACCCAGCTGGGCACATTGATTCGCGAATCGCCGTTTCTACGTGACGGTACGGCTTAACTGCTATCTGGCACCGTAGTAAGATCTGACATATAAAAGATGAAAAAATAACTCCGATTGCTCAACCCTTGCTTGAAAATAGAATATGTGTTTACATAGAAGGTTGAATAATGAATTAAACATGGCTGCTAATAATCTAAGGAAATAAGGACACACTCTTAGTATTGCTTTCGCAAACAAGAAACCCACAAGCCAGAAACCTATCATATTTCTTGAGAGTCAGGAAATATATTCCCTAGTCAGGTAAATCTTGCGAGTACATTGTGTACTCAGGGTTTATTTTACCCTTATTGCAGGTGCATCTTGAGAAGGTAGACCATGTGTGGAGGATTCTTTTAGTAGGCACGGACGGATCCTTGTACCTTACCGTTAGATATTTATTTTATTTCCGCTATTTAGTTATCGCACTCTGAACTCTGGTATTGTAATAAATAATTTCTGAGGTGTTATGTTATATGAAATTGACTAAGTATTGGAATCTTGTACTTATTATTAGATTCTGAATGTAAATGTGGATTGTTTCGAGTCCTCTCATTAGGTGTGCTCGACGGAACTACTCAATTTAGTTCCTTTTTAAGGTACTATGTGTCTGGAGAAAAATAATTACCTTAAAAAAACATACTAAATCAAACGGTTCTGCCACAAGCTGGCTATAAAATAATTTATTTTTTTTTAGCCGGACCAAACCTCCCGGTCCGACCCAGCGGACGACCCAGCGAAGGATACGGACATAACCAGACAGCCTCCGCGCGGCTCGGCTCGACTGCATCCCACTGTGGCTCAGCTTGGCTAGTCATTTAATCATCCCATCCCCCAGCCACGTGGCTTTATATCCCTAAATCACGTCATTTCCTTTTTTTCTCCCTCTCATCCCATACGAATCAGAGGGGGGCGGCGGTGGCTACCCTGCCCACGGCGTGGATCTGCTGGCGCCTCCTCACCGACCGGCGGCCCTTGCCATTTCAAGACCGGTGAGCTACAGACATCGAGGAGGTGACAGTCCCCATCCGGCCTGTGGCGGCAGCTCCGGCATCCCGGCGCCCCCTCGCCACCACGGCCTGCGGCGGCACCTCGGGCATCCCGGCGCCCCCTCCTCACCATGGCCAGCGGCGGCAGGTCCGGCATCCCGGCGCCCCCTCTCCACCACGGCCTGCGGCGGCGCATCCTCCCATCCGCCGGAGCGCCCGTTCTCCTCCCAACCGCGGCCGCGGCGCCCTTCCCCATCCCGTCGGCAACCTTCCCCCGTGCGACCTCACCTCGCGCAGATGGCGCCCCGGCAGCGGCGTGGCTCGCCCTGCGCCCCCTGGCAGCTCGGCGAGCTCTTCTTCCTCCGAGCTGCTCCTTCCCCGGCGGACGGTGCCCTCGGCGGTGATGCGTCTTGCCCGGTTCAAACGGCGCCCCGGGCGTCCCCATCCCCGGCTTCCCCACATTGAGCAGTGACACCTCTCCTTGGGGATATTTAACTGATTGCTACTCTTATGGATGGCACCTCTCTCATTGCTATTTTTATACGGGTAACTATAAATTTGCCATCGAAAACAGTAAATAAATTATATTTTTACTATTTTTGCTGATGTGGCACGACTCATCGGCGTGCCGGCGTGAAAGAGAGACGGTCCAGATGAAATAGCACGCAAAAATATTGTTTTACCCTTGATGCTTTCTTCTTCCTCCCTCCTCTCTTACTGTGTCGTCCACGGTCCCCCGCGTCGCTAAGGCTTGCCTTCGCGCCGTCCACGCTCCCCCGCGGGTGCCGCGCTCTAGCGCGGCCCTTTCCACTGCGGTGCTAGCAGCATCCCCTACGGACGCAGCTCACTGTGGACGTGCTAGTGGAGACGCGACCGACGTGCCAGGTAGAAGAACTGAAGAAGACAAAGTCTTTGGCATGGACAGCAACGCGAACGCGAGCATGCAAAGCGTGATGGGATGTGTACGTCCAGCCGGCGTCCTTGCTCCCGCCGCTCATAGTGAACACCGTGACGCGCTCGGCGCTCCTCGCTGCAGCACGACGCGACGCCGGCCATGAAGGTCAGCACCCTGCAGGTACCGGTCCAGGTCCTCGACGAGGACGAGCGACCGTAGGTGGTGTGCAGGACACGTCAATGTCGTAGCCCGGGAACCTCGCCATGGCCACCGCGAACGTGGACTTGCACGTGTCGGGCATGGCCACCTCAAACGTGGACTTGCAGGCGTCGACGCCCAGCGCAGTGCGCCTGTGGCTGCATGGGTGCCGGTGTTAGCTAAGAGTCGCAGCTCGTGGCGGCGCTGCTCCATCTCGTCGGCCAAGGACTCTACATGCTGCTGGTAGGGTCGCAGCACGCGGGGGCGGTCGCGGTAGCGCATGCGCAGCACCAGGCGCTCGCGTCATCCTCAACAGTCGCCGCTCGCGCTGGTCCACGCGAGACACACGCCAAGGAATGAGTCTTGCAAGTGCACGGTGTGGCCTGGGCCAAACTGGAGGGAGAGCCCGCCATTGGTCCTGGACGCGGACCGACACCATGCACGTGGCTTCCGCATCCTCCGGCGATGGCAGCGCGGCCACGTACGGGGCGGCCTTGCGGAACGTGAGGTCTGAGCCCCGTCATACGGAGGGTGCGTACGGAATTGCCATGGCACCGCGGAGTAGTGCTAGCACGACGGTGTCAGGCAAGCGAAATCACGGACGATGGACGCAGCAGCAGGGCGGGGCTGTGGCGGGCGGTACGAGGACTGGTCGAGTAGCATGCCAGGACAGCTCTGCGGTGGTCAGGTCATGGATGCCGGAGCAGTGGTCAGCCAGGGCTGGAGGTTGAAGAAGAAGCTGACATGTGGGGCTCATACGTCAGTGAGTGGAAGGAGAGAAGCAGCAGGGGTAAATAAGTCATTTCGCACGTCCTATAGAGGTTATCAGGGGCGTTGTCGCGCTGGCATGAACACGTGGCATACCACATCAGCTAAAGTGACAAATACGTAGGAGCTTTACTGTTTTGTGTGGTAAATATGTAGGTGGCCATATAAAACTGGTAATTAAGAGGTGGCCTCGGTAAGGATGACAATAAGTTAAAATATCCCCCTCTCCTTGCGTCGATAGGGATCTCTGGTGGCGGTGAGCAGGTGAAGTGGGCATAGTCCTTGCTAGCTTCTTGATTCTTTTGGTCATGGATGTGTACGTGCTCCTCCGTGTGTTTCTATGTGTTTTTTTTTACAACATGTGTTTATTATTTGAATGGTGCATTTGGATTCCTACAGCTAAACGCACTTTGCCTTCTTGTATGCTTAATTATTTTGTCTGATCCGAAGCACAGACTATGAGACTGCCACTCAATGTTTTAAATAGCGGGCTAAGGTGTTTAGCGGTATATCTCTAAAACAGCTAATAGCGGAGCTATATCGGGCTATAGCGGGATATAGCGGCTAAATTGTACATGAACACAAATAGCGGCACCCTGCCTTAAAAGGCTATAGCGGGCTATAGCGGCAGCTATAGCGGGAGATTTAAAACTATGCTAGCACTTCCATGCACTCCGGGGATCCAGGCGGGATGCCGAAGATCCGTGTCCGTGCGGGGAGATGGCGGCGGGGTCGGCTCCCTGTCTGTGGCTGCGGCCGCATCGTTGGCTGCCGGTGGCAACAGCGGCAGCTTCGGCAAGCTCGCGGAGGCAACAGGAGCAGCTCCGGCGACAGAACCACAGCTGAAGTTACCACAATGGCGTCACCAGTCTGTAGCCGAACACAAACCAACGGAGCCCGGATGCCCCAAATTGCTTCCTTGCCGCGGGAAGATGCCCCAATCTGCCACCAGCGACGTCACGTCTCAGTCAGTTCCCATGGACGCCTGATGCAAATCGTCCACTTTTTTGACAATACTAGTTGATCCTTCAGTTGTTTGTAAAAAAATCTAGATGCTTATTTGACTTATTAGTACTGGTCCTTGTTGCTGCAGAATTTTACTATTTTTCACCTTTCTTGCAGTCTGAAATTGATTTAGTCTTGCTAATCTATTCTCCAAAAGAGCTTGTAAAACCAAATATGTGGATATCAGAAGTTCAGAACTTAGTAAATGGCTATTTTCATATTAGTTAGCTATCGTAAATTTGATTTTAGTAATCATAAATGAACTGTGTGAAAAGGCATGGTTATTCTTGTAAATTATAGTAATTTACTATAATGACTACAGATTATAGTGAAAGCTCATGTTGTAATTTACTATAATGAATATACAGATTATAGTAAAAGCATGGTCTCAAGCCATTTGAATATTGTGCAGTCCGCTGCTGTTCTTGGTTGCTGGAGAGGCCCCAATCCTCCCATCCGTAGTGGCTGCTGGAGAGGCCCCAATCATCCACGCCGGGGATCTGCATGCTTGTGTCTCTGCTGGCTGCTGGGAAGCTGCCTGCTCGTCTGTACCCTGCACATCTCCCATCAGGCTAGCAGAGACAGGCTACGGAGGTGATTTATCTTATCTATGTGTGTTTGTTAATGTCAATTTTACACTGTACATACTTGGTTCACTGATGCCCACTGCAACTATTGCCTCCGTGAACAATTGTTTATCTTTCTTTACGTTCGCCTTCTTAGTCCCTGTTTACCGATGCACATTGTTGGTCTGATTAGGCATCTCAAACCAGGCTGCATAAGTTTCTAGATTCTAGCGAATTTAAGTAATAATTGATGTTCCTGCTTTCAACCAAAATAGTTGAATGTCAGGTCCCGTGTTTGGTAAATTATTTGTTCTACTACAAAACTCTCATACTTATTTCTATCCAGTAAATCATCCATATGCATGTTTTCTAATTTCAGAATGTTTCTTTTGGTGAGGAGGTTAGTTAGACATGGAAGAATGAGTTACTACTATAGTAAATCCTTATATTCATGTTACACAATTTTAGTACGAAAACAGTAGTAATTTACACATAACGATCAGTGGATTCTCGTAATGTTTCCTTCTAGTAATGGCCAGCGCGCGGCTCTGCCGAGCAGATCCACGCTGGTGCCCGAGTCGACGACGCCCGCCCGTTGAACATCATGGCAATGGCGGCTTCTTCCGCAGGCATGCTGGACGCGGAGGAGTCCTGAAATCTGGCGGTGCCGTGCACTGAGACACGAGCGACCGCGGGTCTTTGGGTGCTTTAACGGCACCGCCGTGCCGAAGCTCATGTTGACGACGATGCCGGGCCAAGGTAAAGTCACCCGAGGCCCATCGTTAGCAATTCAGGTTTCGAATTTCGATCCGTAATTTTGGGTGAAATCTTCATCTGGGGTTTCGGGAATTGGGGATTTCTTTGCAAGTGATCTTAATTTGCACATCCCCTCCTTCTAATTGCTTGATCCTAAAGCCCTAGTCCCAATTGCATTAATTTGACATGAAATCGATAATTGCAGAGGTTCAATTAGGCCTAACCATGACTGATTATCATTAATAGAGACACAGTTAGGCACGAACTTGATTAATTCGAACGTAATTAGCGGGAAAACCACTGATCTTAGACATAAATGTGAGATTAACTTAGCATTAGCCCTATTCACACGATCACATCTACCCGAGCATGATAGGCATTAGTCAGAGGCACATTAACACAAGAACCTTAAGTAATTAGAGCCTAATCATTCATAATTATGGGTAGATCTCACTGACAGTAATTAATTAGGGCATAAATAGTGCTAATTCGTGATTAACCGAGAATTTAGGGTTCATGATTAGACTAGACCGGCTCCGATGCCACAATATTAGAATTCTTAATCGTGATTAGCCCATTAGGATCAATAGTCTAAAGACATGAACACACTAATTCACAGGTTAATTATCACATACCTCAATTAGCAGAATATCGTTAGGGTTGATGCCTCCGGGGAGATGGATCACCGTTACAGATGAACGGTGGTGGCGATGGTCTTCAGGCCACTACCCGAGCTGACCGGATCGGGAGGTTAGGAGAGGTTACGAGTGCCTTCACTTGATCACCTAATGACATCTCGTGAGTCTCCTCTTATAGCTCAGGGTACCTGGGACCAGGCCTGGTTGTTAGTTAGAGGCCCACTGATCATGGGCATTGTGTGGCTGTGAAGCCCCATAAGACTTGGTCTATCTATTGACCAAACCAGAGATCAATTTCTAACAGTCCTGGCATGGTAGTGGGAGGCACAGTTATAGTTTTTTTGTGGTTCAGGTTCCTATTTATCCTTAATGTTTGCGTGAGCATCCGGCACAACTAAAATAGCAACGCTAGATCTCAACTTGAGTTTTCAAGTTCAGGGCAAGTCTGAATAGCTACTACAAAGTTCATTGTTGAGGTGGAGGTTAAACCTGGAGTGTTATGTAGGCTATTATTATGGAATGGGTTGCCGTTCTTTAAGAATGGCATGTTTGCGGTTTTTCCTACCTCTTTGCTACGAGAATTTCATTGTTGAGACCTTAAGTTTGAATTCATGTTTCGATTGTTCATAGAAGAGTTGGATTTCCAAGTTGAGCATAGATAGATGTTCTTTGTACTTGTCTATCTAATTTGGTTGATGTTTGTGAAGTGATTGAATTTGGGGACGAATTCCATAAAGGGGGGAAGAATGTAACATCCTAAAAAAAATAATTTAGTGTCTTTTGAGCCTAATGGGCTTAGAGTGGAGAAAGCAAAGGCCTAATTAGAGTCCAGCTAGGGAAGTTAAGGGGTTAGGAAACAAAAACAGACCGTAACTCCTTGTCTCCCTATTGGTCGATCCCATGTTTCCGGTTTAGTGAGGAGTCGGAAGCGGCGCTCTGCTAACACAGCAATAGGGCCTGGTGTCCAAGGTTCAACCTTCTTCCGCAGAACAGCGCAAGAGAGAAGGGAATCCTTGCTGCTCCTCGTCATCATCCTGGCCTTGTTGGAGGACGGGAGACAGCAGGCAGGAAGGAGAAACGTGGTCAGGCTTATAGGTAATTAAGCAGATCAAATTTCCTTGTAGTTTCCCTCCCAGTCAACGTTGATCTGCTTGTTGGACATCTTGTCCTTGGCCCTAGGGCACGACGTTCGTCTCTGTAATCTTTCCATCCAACTCACGACAGGGAAAAGGAGCATCTGCGGGTGCTGATCGTCTCTAGCCTTCTCCGCTATTGGCTGCAGATCAGAGTTTCAGAACTAAAGGCGGAGCAGCACACCGGCAAGATGCGGCCACAGTTCGTCTAAACGGTCGTTTAGTACGTTTAAACACTGTTTAAATGATAAACAGAAGTCAGCTGTGTTGTTTATGCTCTAAATGGTGAATTAAACAGTTGGGCCGTTTAAACCCGTTTAAACCGTTCAATCCCGTCTAAACGGTCTAAACAAAATCAGATTAAACATGATTAAATAAGCTAAACAACCATTTAATCCATAATTAAGTAAATTAAAGGACTACGTCTATCACAATCAACATGAAACTAATTAACATTATAATTATATGAAGTGTTGTGGGATTTAGATTTCTTCCAACAAGATTATTTGGTAGAATATTTGATTTTTACATGTGTAAATATGTATGGGTTCTAGCCAATTTTATTTTTATCTACATAAATATGTATATTTCATTGTTATTGTACAAAACCGTTTATGCCGTTTAACTCCGTTTAAACGGTCTAAACGCTAAATAAAGGGTGACCGACTGTTTACTGTTTAGCGTTTAGGAAAACATTTGACGTGGCAACTAGTTCACGTGGAAATCGTAGATGGGCTGAGAGGTATGAAGAGGTCATCATCCTGTGTAGGTAATAAACAAATTAGTCCTCTTTCCACCATGTCCACACTGGTTTAGATTTAGTTTTAGGGCTAAATCACGTCAGGTGTTTTGCTGTAGAGTTTTAAGCTGCAGAGATCGACAGGATTTGGATATCTGATCTAATGTTTGTTTGGGGCCCTTTTAGGCCAAATTTCAATAAATGATGAACTAATTAGGTTTAGACAAAAACAGTATCTTTCCACAGAGTATTTAAACAATAGATTTGGTGGAATAAATTAGGAGCTATGGAATTTCGAAGTTGTCTGCTGTTTGCTCCAGATCTGGGTGATTACATTGGGGCCAAATTAAGAATAGTAGAAGGCCGAATTAGAATTTGTTCTGACTAACAAAGTTGTAGGAAATTTTATGTAGATGTTTCTAATGTACTCAATCATAGGTTTTTCTGTCATATAAAAATAGTTATGAAAATAACAAGGTACCTGCCCTAAAATAGACATGTGGCCTGTTTGGCTATATTTAACCTTATTTTAAGGGTTTCTTTTGCAACTAGAAAATATGGGGACTGATTGACTAATCATAGGGACGTGTATTTAATCTTTATATGATATATGCAAGATTTATTGAGTAGTTCCATACATTCATTTTTATCAGGAAGTGCGCCCATAACCGTTCTTAGATGTGCTTATCGAGGTTGTTTTCTTAAGTGAAAAGGCAAGTAACGTATGGGTGTGGCCAATGCTAGGTTTATATTCATGTCTTGCATCCTCTTTAAATTTAATGGAGTACACGATGTCAAGAATAATAATATGGATCATTGTTTTGCTTGCCTAATTATATCTTGCTTATGTATTTATTTTTATTCATTAGATTGGATGCCTCTTGTTGCTTGAAATAATGGTCCTCGTGGGCTGATGCTCAATTTATGCAATTTGGAGTTATATATTCATGTACAATTCATATGCATACATATGCATTTCATATGAAGTTAATGGCCAGTCACCGCCATCGCGCAGTGACTAGTACCGGTACATGGAGTTGCATAAGAGGTTGTGACCGTCCAATGTAAAACTCTCAATGGAGTTGCATTATAGCATGCATACATCATTTACTTGATGTTTTGGAGAATATCAATACATGGATGATGTGATACTCTTGCCATATGATAATGTTTGGAAGTCACTACAATATGGAGTTGCTTAATTTATTTGTTCAGGGATGTTCATATGGTTTTCAAATTTAATAACTCAACACATATAAGATATGTCTATATTCATAGTCGTTGCTTGCTAAGTTTATCTCACCCCTTTATTCTCTTCTAGGTTATTAATAATGAATGTTGGCACGAAGGGGATGTGATTAGTAGCACCTCTCGCACTCTTGTATCACCATAAAAATAATTGCAGAGTTATGCAATAATAAAGATAATAGATGTTATCTTTTGTACCTAGAAATAATAATCATGAATCTCTCTTTCCTATGTATAGTTTGCTTGTTGTACCACGTATATCTACTTATTTATATGTTTCTTCTTCCGATTGCTTTCGTCTTTTGTGTAGGAGTTGCCAAAGTTAATAGTTTCGCCACTTTGTAGTGTTGTATGGTAGCATTCCAGGGTTGCGTGGTACCTGGGGTGTTACACAAATTTTAGTTTCGCTAAAATTTAAGGTGTCAATACAGTATTTTAATTATATAAGGTAGTGCGGCTAAAATTTAAGGTATCAATACAGTATTTTAATTATATAAGGTTGTGCGGCTTTTGACATGAGGTACATATGCAATACAATACAATATACTTAACGAGGAATGAATAATTGCTCTCTCAGCCACTCAGGCACTGTAGCTGACGCTGTTTATGCTGCCCCAATCACTGTTCACGTGGGTCCCACATACACACTGTTCAGTGGACTTCAGTCACTGTTCAGTGGACCTCACATATACTGTTCACTTTTTTTTGCTCACTTTTTTAAAAACTTCTCTTTAAGCCAGCGCAGAGCGCCCTCCCCGGTGCTAGTGTTATTGATCTAGCTACACCAGCTTGATCGAAGCAAACTTCCTTCGTCAGTTTTATTATTATCAAATCAATTTGAATAAACAAATGTGTATAAAATTAAGGATAGTAATGAAGAGTATATATAATGATAATCTGGATCATGAGTAAAGCAGAGCATCTCATCAACCAAGGGAGGTTATTCTGTTTTTTTTTTGTTGAAAAATACCAAGGGAGAGAGGTTATTCTCCTAGCTAAGTTACAGCAGAGTAGCGTTCTTCTGGTCCTTTCATGCGTCCTTCCGGACGATTATTGTATTATATACATTACTCCCTCCATCAAATTGTAAGTCTAGCTTTTCTTAATACGCACTTAGATATACATTATATCTAAAATAAAGTTATATATATGTATCTACAAAGTCAAAACGACTTATAGTTTAAAACGTAGGGGGCATTATTTAAGGGGGTATTATTTAAGATAGAGAACTGTTGGAGGAGCGTTTAGATCGAATGGAGAAGGAGATTTTTGTAGAGATGGACGTGTCAGACACCTCTACAAAGCGATTTTGACACTTTCTACAAATCGATTCAGTAGTATTGAGTGAAGTCCATTTGTCATCATTGCCAAGCTTTGTTGCGTAGGTGTGCCCGACCCACTCCCACGAAGCCACTTCGATTGCTCGTCGGGAACCTCAAACCTAGAATGATGGCCACGCGCACAAAAAAGCAATAAGCGGACCGAAGAAGGCAACAAAGGCATCGTCGAAAGTAAGACCGGCAGGGGAAGAACACAAAGGCGGAGTGAGTTATCCAATTTGCTTGATCATTACACTTTTACACACACGTCCTGAAGGATCATTTGTCCACAAGTCAGCCTCATTATGCCCCCACGGTACCATAACACCGGGACGACATTATTCGTTGGATTATCACTTTCGGAGAAAGACATTTTATTCCATTACTCATACTGTATAGTAATCATGATCATCAAGTTTGTCCGTGGAAACTTGTAGGTTTATCACAAGTCACTTGACTACTTTATTTTGTTTATTATATAAGGTGATTAATCTGTTTGTGCCCAGAACGTGCAATAAGTAGAGTATAGTAGGTGTCCAAACCAAATTAAGCCATGCCACGAATTGAATTGAATGTGGTGTCATATATTGTCCAAAACGAACACAACACGTTCGATCATACTATACTCCCTCGGTATCAGATTTAGAAGTCGTTTTGGACAAGGTTTCAGTCAAACATTGGGAATATAAATCATCAATAACTTTTAAGTTGTTGAGTTTGCAAATGTAAAAATTATATAAATAGATTTGTCTTGAAAAATACTTTCATAAAAGTATACATATATCACTTTTCCATAAATATTTTTTATAAAAACAAGAGGTCAAAGTTGTGTTATGGAGATCGTGTCGCTGTCCTAAATGACTTCTAAATTCGATACGGAGGGGAGTATGCTTGGGTCGTGCCGGTGGACACAACCCTCACACGCACGTACCTCGTCATGAGCTGAAGTCACGAGAAAGTGATGCTAAAACATCTCAATTCCTTGGCCTTGTTTAGATGCCCAAGTCGGGCTCCCGATTCGGCAATGGTTGCTACAACAACTTTTGTTTTTTAGTGCAAAAAATTATCTAAAATTGATTAATTAGACTCAAAATGTTCGTCTCGTAAAGTACAACAAAACTGTGCAATTAGTTTATGATTTCATCTACATTTAGTACTTCATGCATTTGCCGACATTTTGATGTGATGGGAAATCTCCTTTTTACATAGTGGAATTTGAAAGCTGAATTTGGGTATCTAAACAAGGCCCTTAAAAGGGAGCCCACGAGCACGGAGATTTTTCGCCACGGAGAATGGGACATTTTTGTCGGTAGAGATATATCCAACAAATTGAAATGTTCTCTTTGTCGATCCTTGTGTGGATACTACAGTAGTAGTACAGTGTAGGGGTATAAATCAGAGAATGGGCAGTTCTATGGTGATGAGCATCCGAGTCATCACTCGCCAAAACGAATGTGTGTGTGGTTGCTCTATCAGCTAAAGATCCATCGATACGATTTGACGTTTCTCCGCACGTGGCAGTGACACATAGAGCCATCGAGGACGATCGACCTCAACAAAACGAATAAATAAATACATACTCCCTCGCTACCGGAGCCGGCTGCTGGTCCGGGTTAGCAAAGTCTTTGCCGAGTGTAACTCTTGGCAAAACGCTATCGGCGAAAATCCGATCGGCAAAGGCTTCTTTGTCGAGAGCCATTTATCGGGGACTCGGCAGACACTCGGCAAAGCGCGAAATAAAAAAATATAAAAAAACCTAGAATTTTTTTTAATCGGGGGAGGGGCCCATAGGCCAGCGCCCGCTCGTCTCCGTCAAAGTCGCAAGTCGCGGCATTTTTCGCACAAAATTCGCGGTTACGCGGTCGGCGGGATTCGAACTCGTAACCTCTCCCTCACGCGATACCTCCTCTGCGACCTGCGCTACACACTCACATGCGTCTATATACCGTTTCGGTTACTCAAATATTATACTAAACCAAGTGAAAATTGATTGTTTGAGGCCCTAAACGAATTAAAATCAAAAGGTTGTCAACTACAAAGTTTCATAACTTTTCGAGCTCTACATTTTTCATATAGAAAGTTTTTCCATCCGAGGTCTTTTGAAAAATTCAAATTTTAAAATTTTAAATTTCAAACGTAGTTTTGCATGACAAGATTAATTCAAATGAAAAAGTGGTCAACTACAATATTTCATAACTTTTCGAGATCTACAAACTTCATTTAGGAAGTTTTTCCATCCGATGTCTTTTGAAAAATTCAAATTTTAAAATTTTGAATTTCAAACGTAATTTTGCATGACAAGATGAATTCAAATGAAAAAGTGGTCAACTACAATGTTTCATAACTTTTCGAGATCTACAAACTTCATTGAAGAAGTTTTTCCATCCGAGGTCTTTTGAAAAATTCGAATTTTAAAATTTTGAATTCCAAACGTAGTTTTGCATGACAAGATGAATTCAAATTAAAAAATGGTCAACAACAATGTTTCATAACCTTTCGAGATCTACAAACTTCATTTAGGAAGTTTTTCCATCCTAAATTGTGGTGCTAACATTGTTCATAAATATTATATATCTCTCTTGTAGTTTCATGAAACTACATGGAAGACATATAGATTTTGTGAATAACGTAATTATTAATTTATCGAATGAAGAAACGACCAATATAAAGTTTGTAGATCATAAGAAGTTATGAAACTTTGTAGTTGAAAACTTTTTTATTTGAATTCATTTAGGGCACCAAAACGTGGTTTGAAAAATTGCTTTGCCGAGTGTTTTTTTGGCACTCGGCAAAGAAACTTCTTTGCCGAGTGTTTTTATTTGATACTCGGCAAAGCCTTCTTTGCCGAGTGCAGAGGCTTTGCCGAGTGTTTTTTATTTGGCTCTCGGCAAAGCCTTCTTTGCCGAGCACCCGAAAAAAACGCTCGGCGAAGCCTCCGGCGCTCGGCAAAGAAGCGGATTCCGGTAGTGTCTAGTCGGGTTTACAAGGTGTGTATTACATGATATGATCTCCAAAATTATACTTTGACTATTCATTTGTGTTATAGTATGTTATGCATAATTATAAACCTAGCTATGATAATTGGATAATACATTTGATTGCAAATCTAATAGTATCCGGTTTGTATTACAATATTTAAAAATATTGACTAAATTATTGGTCAAAGTTTATAAAGTTTGATGGTTCATATACACGAAACGTGTTATAAATTAGATATGAGGAAATGTGTTATAAATTGCACCTAAAGAAGTACATAACCACTGCTATTGCGCATTATATTGTCAGTGAGGTTGCCCGGCTGCACCGGACACCATTGCTCACAAGTGTCTTTTGCAAGGCTTACTTAATGACCCGATTTATGATGAAACTAGCACTATGCCAGAAATTGCTATCAGTGACACCTTACTTAGTGACCAAAAATTAAAACGCGTCACTAACATCGGATCAGTGACGCGGGTAAACAAAACGAGTCACTGATAAGACATCACCCATGGTCAGAAAACAAAACGCGTCACTAATGATATGTTATCAGTGACTATTCTTGACATCACGCGTCACTAACAACAGGAGGTTTTCATCGGTGACGCGTTGCCACTAAACGTGTCACTCCTGGAAACTCTCGGACCCGAAAAAATTATCAAAACGAGCTAAACTGACGAGTTGAGTCCGGCTCCAGTCGTCACGCCCTCACCGTGCCCCGCCGCCCCCGGTACGCCCGTCCTCTCCCTCTCTCTCGCATCCTTTTCCCACGGCACCATGCCCCGCCGCCCCCGGGTCCGTCCTTCTCCTCCACCCGCCACCGCCACCACCACCGCCACCTCTCTCGTCTCTTCCTCCACCGGCACCACTCCTCATCCGCCGCCGCTATCTCTCTCTCTCTCCTCCAGATCTGGCCGGAGCCGCTCTCTCTCACTCCTCCAGATCTGGCCGGAGCCGCCGCCTCCCTTGTTGCAAGGACAATAGACGCATGCGGGGGCAGCTCCGGGCGGTGCAGGTGAGGTGGATCCAGGCAACGCTGGCGGGGGTCCCTACCGGTGGCAGCGCGTGTGCCCCAGCCCGAATTGCTGACGGTGTACAAGCCCCTCCAACGACGGCGCACACCCTACCAGCGACGCGTGTTGTCTGGACACGTCACTGATAGATGTCTATCAGTGACGCGTGTTGTCTAGACAGGTCACTGATAGATGTCTATCAGTGACGCGTCTTGGTTGGACATGTCACTGATAGACGGTTATCAGTGACGCGTCTTGGCTGGACGCGTCGCTGATAGACGATTATCAGTGACGCGTTTTGGATACACGCGTCACTGATAGACGGTTATCAGTGACGCGTTTTTACGCGTCACTAATGTACCCTTATCACAGACGTAAGAACAGTGACGCGTAAAAAACGCGTCACTAATAACCCTCTAGACGCGTCACTGATAAGCTTTTTTTGCATAGTGTAGACCCGAAAGTCATGTAGGCGCACAATCAATTAAAGGAAAACCTATGCAAAACCTAAACATGACATAACAGAATGAACAGGTCGTGCATCATCATTGCCAAGCATTGTCGTCACACGCCCAACAAGCAACTTTGACTTCACCTCCACAAGCTTTGACTAGGAACGCCGAACACATGGCAAAAGCAATAAGTGGATCCAAGAGTAAGGGCGTGTTTAGATCCAAATTTTTTTGGAAAAAAGTTCCTGTAGCACTATTCGTTGTTATTTGGTAAAATTTGTCCAATCATGAACTAACTAGGCTCAAAAGATTCATCTCGACATTTACAGACAAACTATGCAATTAGTTATTTTTTACCTACATTTAATGATCCATACATGCGTCCAAAGATTCAATGTGACATGTACTGCGCAAAAATTTTTGGGCCTTTTTGGCCATCTAAACGCAACCTAAGTGCAAAAGGTCTCATCAGCACCTCCGATAAAGTGGCTCTGTTGTGTGTTCCTCCCATGAAGTAGGGGACACCGGCTGAGTAACCCCTCTACCACTATCGTATCCCTAGTGTTGGGTCTCCTCTGTGTGTCGCGCAATGCCAACAACCACCTTTACGCGAACTTGGCATTGGCCTCCACCATTGCTAGCAGCACCGCACTCTCAGTTTCTGCCATTGAAGTAGGGTGGCAGTACCCTAGAATTGAGCCATCATCATGTGCCATCTTGCACCGGAAGCCTCATTGACATGAGCTCGACACCCTCCACCTTACCACCATGCGCATCGCCACTGTGATGGCAAGGCATCGACTTGATCTAGGTTGACTCCCTAGATTAGGTCGTTGGTGCCCCCAAATGACAACTGAGGTTTGGGATATCCTTGTCACTGCCATGCTTGCACCGATCGGGAATCCGCCAAAGAACTCTGGTGACAACTCAAGTAAGGAAAGGGGAAGGTCCTCGAGGTGCGGGATCTTTGTTGCCTCCTAAGCCTCCCCGAGAACAACGCAAGGGCCCTTAGGAAGTGGTGGGGAAAGCTTGTGTTACATCCATCCCAAAAGTAATGCAACTACAACATAGTCCTTAGGCAAACTTTTTCAATTTTAGTTAATTTACAAAATCTACATATATTTATCATTTAAATAAAATATTATTAGATTGATCATGTAATATATTTTTATAATATACTTATTTAGAGTCAAATGTTATGTTTTTAAAAAAATAGTTTTGACTAAGAACTAAACTACTACTAAACTAGAGTTACATTCTTTTCGGAACGGATGCAGCATATTCCAACTATGGGATGGCGCCTTCTTTCCATTTAAAGGTTTAGACTCACCCTTTTTTAAGAGGGACCCCTCAGTCAATTAGCTAGCATTACCATCAGGACCTGCTAATGTGGTTACTTGACAGTTCTCATAACCAGACAGTATGCATCTTGGCTCCAATCCATACAAAATCTGGACACATTACTCAACTGCTCACGAACTCTCGCTAAGTAGGACCACAAGTGGTTTCATGATTGATCTGTGCATGTGTCTCTAAGAGGTACAATAGAGATGAATCAAGCCACAACTTTGGGCTAGATGAGACTTGATCGTGCAAAGGAAATGTACCACATCCACATGCATCCTGGGATGAATTGTGCCCCCATTCTGGACAAGATTCATTGTGCTACTATATTCGTGTGAAGGAAAGAAAATTGAATCACAAGCGACTGAAATAAGGCAGCATCAAATGCAGTAGATGAGATAGTTTTCACTGTAGCCATAGCATCTCCAAGATTTTTTTTCTTAAACTCTCTAAATCCCTCATTTGGAGAGACATTTAAATAAAAATCTCTCTCTATATATATTTATCCTCTAACAACTCCTCTATGTGTTGAGTGCATTCTAGAGAGCTAGCCCCGCTCTCCATCTTTCGCTAGCTAGAAATCAAGAACAGAGAATGATAATATTTGAAAATCTAGTTAAATAAGTTGTTAGAGGTATTTTTCACTGGAATCTCTATTTTTATCAACACGAAAGATATAAAAAGCCTTTTGAAATTACTCATGGTAGATAATGTACCACTGATTTTTATTAATTAATAATGTGGATGTATGTACATATATGTTGATGATACCGAACCAACAAGTACGTTGCACTCCTAGTCAAGACAATTTTTTAGATGCATATTCCTTCTTAATACCTTTATCTCAAGAGAATACAACTTTAGCATAGTACTAAATCAAACTATCTAAAATTTGACAAAATGTATAAAAATGATACAAATATTTATTAGACCAAATAAATATTTCAATATTCATCATCGTGTCCTACATTTTCATGATATATCTATTTGGAGTAAAAATGTTGGTACCCTTTTCTATAAATTCAGTTTGACTAAGGAAAAATGTAAAGTTTGTATTACTTTTTGTACAAATGCAGTGATACATAGAGACTTCTAGTTGCTTCTACTTTGGTCTATTCTTTTCTTTAATTAGTACTCTTATGAGATTATAATGAATTGTTTGCTCATCTAAAAGAAAAATAAAGTTGGTTGCTCTTTGATTCTGTGGTAGATTATTGTTTGGTTTCCAATGGTTAGAGCACATATACTGAATTCCTTCTTATTTATAATGGAAATGTTGTGGGTAGGCGTCCGTTGGTCCAAACGCTTGCATTGGTGGGCCTCGACGGCCGCATGAACGGCCCAATAGTCTTACTCAAACCATCTCTTGTTACTCAAAAAAAATCTCAGCTCTCACTTTCCTATATTTTGTAGTAGTCTCCGTTCTTGTATCGCCACCATGCTCGCAACGCCGCGCCATGCAGCATCGAGAACATGCCGCCGCGCTCGCACCGCTGCGGCATGCTACATCACGACCGCACCACCCCTATGTGCTCCACCACGGCGCTCTCCACCATGACCGGTCGACTGCCTTCCTCCTTCTCCTCTGCACCTAAGCTCAATCGCCCGTCTTCCTCCCTCTCCACTGTGCTCACCGGCTGTCGCATGGCCTTCTCCACTGAACCTGTCACGGCCTTCTCCACTGGAGCAGTGAGCTCTACACCGGTGAACTCCACACGCCGACGAGCCTCTATTCCCAAGCAGCAAGAAGATGTTGCAAACATATGTTTCAGGTGTTTTAGATATTTCAGGTATTTTAGAGGTATGTTGCAAGTGTTTCGTATTGGTATTGCAAAAGTAGATCGGGATGTTGCGAAAGTGGTTTAGGATGTTGCAATGGCTATGCACGTATGTTTCAAGTGTATGTTCCAAATGTTTTATCTGTGTCAAACGCATGTTGCAAGTGTTTTCATCTGGATGTTGCAAAAGTTGATCTGAATGTTGCATATATATGTCTGTTGCAAGTGTATGTTTCAAGCGTTTCAGTTTCATACATCTATTGCAAGTGTTTCATCTGGATGTTGCATATGTTTGCAATGGTTTCAAGTGTTTTATTCAGTTGTTTTTGCAAGTGTTTCAGATGCATGTTTTAAGTGTTTCACTATCTTTTTTATGTTGCAACTGTTGCATCTGGATGTTTTAAAAGTAGATCGGATGTTGCACATAGATGCGCTTGGGAAGGGGCTGGCGGCGCGCCCACTACTAGGATGCTCGTTCGCAAGCCTGGCGCTGGTGCTCACTTGCTCGCTGAGCGGGTACCGTCCGATGCTAACATCTCGTATCAGACGTCCGAGCGCTAGTAAGTTCGTAATTATAAATTTACAAGTTCGTATTTTGTTTTCTATGGATAGATACTTGTATAAATGAATTCAAATATCTCTTGTACTCAATGGATAACTTGTTTCTCACTCTATGCGCCATATGTCGTCATATTTTGGTAAGATGGTGACAAGTGACAACATCTATTTCCTTTTGTTTTCATCTGTTCACACTAAAGGCGTGTTTAGTTTAGGGGCTGTTAAGTTTTCAGAATACTATAGCACATGTGTAACTATAGTAATTAGTGTCCAATCATGAACTAATTAGGCATAAAAGATTTGTCTAGTAAAATACATGCAAACTGTACAATTAGTTATTTTTATCTATATTTAATGCTCTATGCATGTCGCCAAATATTTAATAGAATAAGGTGTAAAATTTTTGGATGAGAACTAAACACCCCTAACCTGATTTTACAGGGTGGATGGTGGTCCTCATTGAAATAGGATGGTTGGTGATAATTGCTGCTGCATGTCAGCATGTGGCGACACCGACAAGACGCTGCTAGCATCTGCCATCTAACGTAGGCCTCGTTTAGTTGGTGTAAAGTTAGAATTTTTCTAACGGTATCATTTTCGTTTGTATTTGATAATTAGTGTCTAATTATAGACTAACTAGGCTCAAAAGATTCGTCTCGTGATTTATAACTAAATTATGTAATTAGTTATTTTTTATCTATATTTAATGTTTCATGCATGCGTGTAAAAGTTGATGTGATGGAGAGAGAGCGAAAAAAATTCTAACTTTAGCCTGGGAACTAAACAAGGCGGTAGTAACGTTAACGTGTACATACATGTATCTCCTTCTCCTGTACGGCTGTACTTCTCTATTATTGAGTACCAAGAAAGCGAGTTACACAGAATCATTTTGTATATACGAGAACTAGGAAGCACAGATACACCATTAAGAAAATCAAGGTGATTGATGTAATTTATGAAACATTAGGGAGCCAAGGTGCCCTGAGAGGTCACAGGTGGGAGCAGTGAACTAAGCATAGCTTAGGTAGTTAGAATTTTTGCTGGAACATGCTCAACTGGTTCGGATCTCCAATTCTAGCATAAGTGCTCGCATTTACAGCTAGGTCTGTGGTTACTACTACCACAGAAGAGCCTTCCGCCAGCGAGGCTCCCTCCCAGGAACCTTTGATGGCTGAGGATGCCGGCCCATCCGCTTTAAGTCAGTTTTACTCAGTCAACGGCCTCGAAAATCGATGTTCAGGGTCAGTTTTACTCAGTCAACTGGCTCTGAAATTAGATTTTTAAAAATATTTTTAAAAAATACAAAAAAAATATTAAATTGGGCTAAAGAATAGAGAGAAAAAATTTTGCACGAGCGGCCACCACATGGTCTTACGTCGCAAGTCTTCACTTTTTTCATGTGAATTCCACACACTACATCCTCGAGGATTCAAATCCATGACCTCTTGCATCGCGTGAGCCCCTACCACCACATCATACAGTGACATCCTCGAGGATCGAACCCATGACTTCTTGCATCACACGAACCCCTACCACCACATCATATAGTGACATCCTCGAGGATTTAATTTTTTCTGAAAGAAACTCGAGGATTTAATTTGAACCCAAGACCTCTTGTGTTTTAGTCGTCCTGAACCATCTTAAGTAAAAAAATTCACCTAGAAACTTTTACATCCCATTGAGTTTGTATCAGGCATGTTTTCATTTGAGGTTATTTGAAAATTTTAATTTTAAATCCGAAGACAAAAACATATATGTGGGCCCTTAAATGATCTCAAATAAAAAATCATCGACTATAGAGTTTTAAATCTTGTTGAGCTCCATATTTCTTTATAAAGTTTGTGTTCATCCAACTTCATTTAAAAAAAATTGTGTTCATCCAACTTCATTTAAAAAAATTATGAATTTATTTGCTCGGTGACTATTTTCAAAGCGCCCCTAAAAAATCCACCTATTTTTAGAGACAGTATATATCATTTCTACAACCATCCTTGCACCTGCCAGACTTTCGAAGCGGAAGAGAGCTCTGGCCACGGTACGATCGAGGAAGCTCGTGGGAGAAGGATCTCGAGGCAAGGGGTCTTTGTTGTCGCCTGAGCTGGCCCAAAAGCGACGCAAGGGGGAGGGGGGGTTGAGCCTGTACTACCTTTGCCCCCCAAAATAGTGCAACTTTAGCTAGCATAGTATTTCATCAAACTACCACAAGTTTGATCAAATTTATACAAAAATTATGATACCAAATAAGTATCATTAGGTTAACCATGTAATATATTTTTATAAAATATATATTTGGAGTCATAAAATTGATACTCTTTTTTATAAGTTTGGTCAAATTTAAAATAGCTTTGACTAAGGATTAAACTAGAGTTACATTCTTTGGCGGAGCTAGAGCAAATGCGAGGAGGGTGCACTTGCCTTGTGGGTGCATAAGATTTTACGGTATGGGTGCAAATATGGTGAAAATTTGATCATAATCACTGTTTTTTTATATTTTTGTGGGTGCGCCCGCACCCTCTACAGTGTATATAGATCCACCTATGATTCTTTTCGGAATGGAGGCAGCATGTTTCAACTATGGGATATGTGGCCTTCTTTTTGATTGAAGGTTTGGCCTCACCTTTTCTTTAAGAGTTCAAGGGGGTCGAGCCACCCCCAGTCCATTTAGCTAGCATCACTACCATTAGGACGTACTATAGATGTGAACGTGATTACTTGACGGTTCTTATAGCTAGACATGCATCTCGGCTCAAAATGCAGATCCATTAAAAATCTGGAACACATTACTTAAACTGCACCCACCAATCGTTAAAAGAGCTACCCATTAGAGCAAGACCAACAATAGAGCCAAGTGCTTTGTCTATAAGTTAAGTTATAAGAGCTAAACTATACAATAATTAGTTTTCTATTTGTCTACAAAACTTATTTATTATTATATGTTTACATTCTCTTTTCTATTTCTCCTCACATACATCTCTATTAGGACCCACTTCTATCTACGCTTCCGTGCCCGGCTTGTTGCTTTCATGAGAGCTAAGCTCTTCTCTTTCCTCTCTTTTCTCATCCACATCAGCAAAAATACTGACTAGCTTGGCTATAAGATAATTGATGTACTTGCTCTTAGAAGTTGGCATTGTTCAGATAGCCTAGGAGCCGCCAGTAGCTGGGTAAGTAGGACCACAGGTTGTTTCATGATTGATCTTTGCATGTGTCTCTAAGACATACAAATAGAGATGGATCAAGCTACAACTTGGCTAGATGAGGCGTGATCGTGCAAAGGAAATGCCGTGTACCACATGCATCCTGGGATGAATTGTGCCGCCATTCTGGACAAGATTCGTTGTGCTACTGTATTTGTGTGAAGGAAACATAATTGAATCATATGCGGCCGAAGTAAGGCAGCATAAAGAATGCAGTAGATGAGAGATGATGTACGACTCTTTTTTTACAAATTTATTAGATGCATATTTCTCCCTACTACCTCTGTCTCAAAAGAGTACAACTCTAGCATAGTTTTATGTCAAACTATCTCAAATTTTACTAAATTTATAAAAAAAATACAGACAATTCCCAAATAATTATGACTATGTTCATCATGGTGTAATATATTTTCATAACATTTGGAGTAAAAATATTGATACTTGAAAGCATCTAGGCCCCGAGGTTTGGTTTCGGCAATTGATGACAACGCTTTATTACCATGACTAACGTGTGTTTTGCAGAAACTTTGGTAAGTTAGATCATGGAGGTTTTAACTGCTTTGGGCACCATGGTATTCATGCCCCTTGATGGAAATCGTTTCGGTTTTCAAAAGAGTGACGTCAAGATTAAGGACGGTTAGTTCCGGATGTCGAGGTGTTGAGATACATTTGGAATAGTCGTTAGGATCTTCGTTTTTCTCTTTTGGCCGTACTATAAAGGGGGGCATGAGCGGGTAGCTTGACCTAGGCGAGTCCTACATTTAGGTGTGGTGCACACTTGTTAAACTTGGCGCTAGGCAGCTCTAGAATAGCTCAAAGTTCAGTTGGAAGCAACTTGGTTCAAGTTGTGACGCGTTTCGGAGAGTTTCGGGTCGTTTTCCCATGACCGGACGCGATCCTCGGCATGACCGGACGCGTCCGGTCAGTACAGTTCCGCGGCTAGGGTTTCAGCTCTGAACACCGGACGCGGTCCTCGCGAGGACCGGACGCGGTGGTCAGAAGTCGACACGTGTCACTTAAGGGAAACACCCGATCGGACGCGACCTGGGTGTGATCGGCGCGTCCGGTCACAGTCCAGTAAGGTCCAGAGACGACCGGATGCGTCCGGTCATCACCGATCGGACGCGGTCGCGCGTCCGGTGCGAGTACAGTATGCTCCCTGCACGATCGGACGCGTCCGGTCGCCCCTGACCGGTGCGTCCGGTCACTCAGTTGTTTTTCGGATTTCGACCGTTACGAGCGACCGGCGCGTCCGGTCAGTTCAACCGGCGCGTCCGGTCAGCTCGTGTTTTGCTGAGTCAGCGGGTAACGGTTCGTTTTATCTGTGGGGTGTATAAATACATCCCCACCACCTCTTTTAGAGGTCTCTTGCTCATTTGATCAACTGAAAAACACCTTTGGAGTGCAAGGGAGTGCAAGAGCACTAGTGAGGATAGAGATTTGAGAATCAAAGCTTGAGAGTTCCTCACTAGCGATTAGAGAGTAGCAAGTGTGCATCCACCTTCTCATTTGGGCTCGTAGTGGTCAAGTGAGAGTTCTAGCTTGTTACTCTTGGTGATCGCCATCACCTAGACGGCGTGGTGGTGATTGGGAGTTCGGTGATCATCCGGCGGAGCTTGTGGATGACCCAACTCATCTTGTGAGCGGTTTTGGGTGATTCACCGCGACGGAGTGTCGAAGAATCAACCCGTAGAGAGCACTTGATCCTTGCGCGGATCAAGGGGGAGCTACACCCTTGCGCGGGTGCTCCAACGAGGACTAGTGGGGAGTGGCAACTCTCCGATACCTCAGAAAAATATCGCCGTGTTCCTTGCCCCTTTACATTCAAGCATTTACATTCTCGTATTTACTTTCATTGCTTGTTTTACATTCCTAGACTTGCCATGCTAGACTAGGATTGGAAACTAGGGTGCAAAACTTTGTATCGGTAGACTCTCTAGGAATACAAGTAGACACTAGGGGTGAATTCCGGCTTGTAGGATTTAATTCTTGCATTTAATTTTTAGAAAAGCCCAATTCACCCCCCCTCTTGGGCATCTTGATCCTTTCAATTGGTATCAGAGCCGTGTTGCTCCTTTTTTAGGCTTTACCGCCTAGAGCAAGATGTCTAACGGGGAAGGACCACCTCCCACCTTTGAGGGGGATGGAAAATCCGCATGGAGGCGTATCTCGAAGCCATAGATGTTGGATGTCCTAGAGCCGCAACCCAAGGGCTTCCCGCTATCAAGGATCCCGCAAACCCCATTGGTGACGAGGAGAAGTACGACCGGTGGAATGCAAAGGCCAAAAATGCACTCTACCGGGGCTTAGGCAAAGATATCTTCAATCGTGTGCGTAATGCAAAGAACGCTCATGAATTGTGGGAAAATCTTTGTGCTCTCCATGAGGGAACTAAGAGTGAGCGTGAGGAACGCTATCACATAGCTTTAAAGAAAATTAATTCTTTTGAGATGCTTCCCAAAGAAAGTGCTAATGACATGTACACTCGCTTGAATGTTCTTGTAGAGGACCTCAATGCTCTTGGGCTCACTAAAATGAGCCAATCGGATGTTGCAAGGAAGATCTTGAGTGTGCTTCCCGTTGAGAAGTATGGTCACATTGTCACGGTGCTTCACCAAAGTGATCTTTCCACCGCAACACCGACTCAAGTATTAGGGAAAATAAATGCTCATGAGATGTACATGCATATCACTCCGGAAGAGGGCTCATCATCTTCCAAGAAGAAAGACTTGGCCTTCAAAGCTAGTCATGACAAGAAGAAGAAGAAGGGCCAAGCCATGATGGTGCAAGAAAGCTCAAGTGAAAGTGATGTTGATGATGAATCACTTGCACTCATGGTGAGAAAGACCACCAAGATGCTAAAGAAGCTCAACAAGAGTGGCATCAAGTTCGATGGCAAGAAGAAGAAATTCTTCACAAGTAGCAAGAGAGCCAATCTCGGAGATGAATTGCTACAATTGTGGTGAACTTGGCCACCTAGCTCATCAATGCCCTAGACCACCAAAAGACAAGTACAAGAACAAGAACAAGGGCAAGAAAAATGATTCAAGTGATGAAGAAGAAGAGAAGAAGAAGAACAAGCCATACAAGAAGAAGGATGACAAGAAGAAGGAGTTCCACAAGAAGAAGAAGGGAGGAAAGGCATACATTGTTGGTGATTGGCTCACCGACATTGAATCATCTTGTGAGTCCTCCGAAGATAAGAGCGATGATGAGAAAGAGAAGGTTGCCGCATTTGTGATGGGGCCATCATCTTCACCGATATCTTCATCACCACCTTCACCGCCTCCTTCACCATCATCATCCACTACTCACCTATGCCTTATGGACAAGGGTGAACGAAAGGTACAAAACCATGATAGTGATGATAATGATGATAGTGATAGTGATGATGAATATGACTCACCTTCTTATGATGAACTTGTAAAATTGCTAAACAAATACACTAAAATCATAAGGACTAGAAATGAAAATGATGATCTTCAAAATGAAAATGAATCACTCTCATCCAAGCTTGAAAATATTCAAAAGACTAGTGGTGAGCTTAGAGTTTAAAATGAAGTGATGTCTTCCACTCTCAAGGAGCTCAAAACCTCTTATAAAGAGCTTAAAGATCAACATGATAAACTTGAGAAGAAGCATGATGAGCTCATCACTAGACATAATTCTCTAAAGGACAAATACACCACATTAAAAATTGACTATGATAGTCTTGTGGTTGCTAATGAACTTGCTCTTGAGACACATGATGCTACTAACTATGTTGTTAAGTGTGATATAGCTACATCATGTGATGATTTGATCATTGAAAGCATTGAGCAAGGTTCTAGTAGCAAAGGCAAGAGTGTGGTTGAGTTAAGCAACTATGATGATTATGCCAAGATTAAGTGTGAGAATGAGAAGCTTGCAAATGAGAATAAGAAGCTAAAAGGTTTGATGGCTCTTGAGAAGCAACCAACAAATGAGTCACTCATTGAAGAAAACAAAAAGCTCAAGCAAGAAAAAGAGCATCTCAAGACCGGCCTAAGCAAGTTCACAAGAGGCCAACATTTGCAAAGTGAGCTCCTCATGAACACCGTAATGAAGATGGATAGAAGTGGTATTGGGTACTTGGCAAATCAAGAGAAGAAAGCAAAAGCTCAACAACAACAAAGCAAGTCAAAGCCCAAGCCAAAGAGATGTGTTGAGTGTGGTCAAGAAGGTCACTTTGCTCATGAATGCAAAACTCCACCACCACAACCTTTGCCCAAGCATGCTAGACCTTTCGCTTTCAATGCTCATTATATGCTAAGAAAAGATTCAAATGGAAAGATGAAAGTCATGTTTTTGGGTCCCCCAAACAAGAATAGGCCAAAGAAAATATGGGTTGCCAAGTCACTAGTGGAGAAAGTCAAGGGCCCCTCTCAAGTTTGGGTCCCTAAACAAAAAGCTTGATCTCTTGTGTGTAGGTGAACTACAAGACCGGTGGATCTCATTGGGTTATTGATAGTGGTTGCACTCAACATATGACCGGTGATCCTCGTATGTTCACCACCATTGAAGAGAATAGAATATGTCAAGAGAAGATCACATTTGGGGATAATTCAAAGAGCAAAGTCAAGGGTATAGGCAAGATTGCAATATCACATGATCACTCACTCTCAAATGTGCTCTATGTTGCTTCATCGAGTTTCAACTTGTTATCCGTTGGGCAACTTTGTGACCTTGGCTTCCAATGCTTGTTCACACCAAATGAAGTGATAGTTTCAAAGATAGATGACAAGCAAGTGATATTCAAAGGCTTTAGATACAACAATCTTTATCTTGTTGACTTCACCTCCGAAGATGCAAATTTGATGACATGTTTGTTCACCAAGACCTCACTTGGTTGGCTTTGGCATAGGAGGCTTGCTCATGTTGGAATGAACACTCTCAACAAGCTATTGAAGAAAGAACTAGTGAGAGGATTGAAGGATGTGAAGTTTGAAAAGGGCAAACCTTGTAGTGCATGTCAAGCGGGCAAACAAGTTGCAAACACTCATCCAACCAAAGCTTTCATGTCAACTTCAAGAGTGCTAGAACTTCTACACATGGATTTGTTTGGGCCTACAACATACAAGAGCTTGGGTGGTAATCTCTATTGTCTTGTGATAGTTGATGACTACTCAAGGTATACATGGACTTTCTTCCTTCATGAAAAATCCGAAGTGGCAAATTGCTTCAAGAAGTTTGCAAAGAGAGCTCAAAATGAATTTGAAGTCAAGATAAAGAAGATTAGAAGTGACAATGGCAAAGAGTTTGACAACACCAACATTGAAGCTTATTGTGATGAAATTGGAATCAAGCATGAGGTCTCTTCAACCTACACTCCTCAACAAAATGGTGTAGTTGAGAGAAAGAACCGAACTTTGATCACCCTTGCAAGAACAATGCTAGATGAGTACAACACTCCGGAGAAGTTGTGGGCCGAGGCAATCAACACCGCATGCTATGCTTCAAATCGCCTCTTCCTACAAAAGTTTCTTGGCAAGACCCCCTATGAGTTGCTTAATGGGAAGAAGCCGGACGTCTCTTTCTTCCGGGTGTTTAGTTGCAAATGTTACATCTACAAGAAGCGTCAACACCTAGGGAAGTTTCAAAGACGTTGTGATATTGGTTTTCTTGTTGGTTACTCATCAAAGTCCAAAGCATATAGAGTATTTAACCATGCCACCGGTTTGGTTGAAGAAACATATGATGTGGAATTTGATGAATCTAACGGCTCCCAAGGAGCAATTGAGAATTGTGATGATGTAGGTGATGAACCCTTGAGGGAGGCCATGAAGAACATGCCGGTGGGAGACATCAAGCCAAAAGATGATGATGACGATGTACAAATTGTTGATCCACCATCTTCATCACGTGTGCCTCAAGATGATGACAAGAATGAGAGAGTTGAAAATGAAGACACTTATGTCTCTCATGAACAAGCCGAGGCACAAGCTCAAGATGTTGATGCTCCCCATCCACCTCCTCAAGTGGTTGATAGAAGAAACTCACCACTACTTCAAGCACATCCACAAGATCTCATCATAGGGAGTCCTACAAAGGGAGTAATGACTCGGTCTCAAAAGCTAGCTTCTTTTGTTGAACATCACTCTTTTGTCTCTTGCGTTGAACCTAAGAATGTAGAAGAAGCTCTTTAAGATCCGGATTGGATAAATGCAATGCATGAAGAATTGAACAACTTCACCCGCAATCAAGTATGGACACTTGAAGAGCATCCTAAAGGTGCAAGAGTCATTAGAACCAAGTGGGTGTTCCGAAACAAGTAAGATGACCAAGGCATAGTGGTGAGGAACAAGGCAAGACTAGTTGCAAAGGGGTTCTCTCAAGTTGAAGGTCTTGATTTTGGAGAGACCTTTGCACCCGTTGCAAGACTTGAAGCCATTCGTATCCTCCTTGCATATGCATCACATCATGATATGAAACTATATCAAATGGATGTGAAAAGTGCATTCTTAAATGGCTTTATAAATGAACTAGTCTATGTTAATCAACCTCCCGGGTTTGAAGACCCTAGATATCCTAATCATGTTTATAGGTTGTCCAAGGCGTTATATGGGCTCAAGCAAGCCCCTAGAGCGTGGTATGAGCGCCTCCGGGACTTCCTCATTGAGAAGGGCTTCACCATTGGGAAGGTCGACACCACACTATTCACCAAGAAGTTTAATGGGGAGATCTTTATTTGTCAAGTATATGTTGATGATATCATCTTCGGATCAACAAATGAAGATTATTGCAAGGAATTTGGTGAATTGATGTCGAAGGAGTTCGAGATGTCAATGATTGGTGAGCTCACATTCTTCCTTGGATTTCAAGTAAAGCAAATGAGAGAAGGGATTTTCATCTCTCAAGAAAAGTATACCAAGGATCTTCTCAAAAGATTCAAGATGGAAGAATGCAAACCAATCAAGACCCCAATGCCATCAAATGGACATCTCGACCTAGATGAGGGAGGTAAACCGGTTGATCAAACTATCTACCGTTCTATGATTGGTAGCTTATTGTACCTTACCGCATCTAGGCCCGATATCATGTTTAGTGTGTGCATGTGTGCCCGCTTTCAAGCGTGCCCTAAAGAACCTCACTTAAGTGTCGTAAAAAGAATCCTAAGATATCTTAAGCTCACCCCAAGCATTGGTCTTTGGTATCCCAAAGGAGCTAGATTCCAACTAGTTGGCTATTCCGATTCGGACTATGCCGGTTGCAAAATTGATAGAAAAAGCACATCCGGAGGGTGCCATTTGCTTGGAAGATCTTTAGTATCTTGGTCATCTAAAAAGAAAAATAGTGTGGCTTTGTCCACCGCCGAGGCGGAATACATTGCCACGGGGGCTTGTTGTGCACAAATCTTATATATGAAACAAACCCTCCTAGACTATGGAATTGTTCTTGAAAAGGTGCCACTTTTATGTGATAATGAAAGTGCCGTTAAAATTGCTAACAATCCGGTACAACACTCTCGCACCAAGCACATTGATATCCGCCATCACTTTCTAAGAGATCACGTTGCTAAAAATGACATATCACTAGAAGGTGTAAGAAGTGAAAATCAATTAGCAGATATCTTCACTAAACCTTTGGATGAGGCAACCTTTTGTAGGTTAAGAAGTGAACTCAATGTTCTTGATTCTAGCAACTTTAAAAAATGAGCGTGTGTTGTCCCTTGCATTGCATTGTATAATATGCCATGTTTATTTTATCGCAATGCTTTTAGGGCTTGGCTAACACGGTTACGATAACCCTTCTTTGGAGGAGTGAAGAAGCCTAACCGTGGATCAAACTTGACAAGCATCCTAGCTTTACCTTCTTGTATTGCATTGCATATGCATGGTTGTTTGTTTGGCGTTTCTTTTCGGTTTCGCTTTGAGCAACCTCTGTGTTCGTCCATGGATAGAGAGAGCATTTTGACGCTCCTAAAGGTTCAAAAACTCTATTGCATGGCCATACGTTGCTCCTTGAGTGTTTATTGCCTATTTTCTTAAAAATAATACTAGCCTAAGGCAATCTATTTTGAAAATTTTGAGGGTTTGAGAGAGGTCACTCATATCGTGTTCCAATTGGTGTTTATTTGTGTCTTTTTGAATTGGAACCTGATTGGGAGAAGTCGCGTCGTAGTTCGGAACGAAGAAGGGCGAAGAACAGTAACCGGACGCTGGACCGGACGCTGCACCGGACGCAGTGATGCTTCACCACCGCGTCCGGTCCCGGCGTCCACCAGCGCGTCCGGTCATCCAGAAGACCAACTCCAGATCTAGTGACCGGACGCTGCACCGGACGCGCCGCTGTTGACCACCGCGTCCGGTCCCGGTTACCACCACCGTGTCCGGTCATTCGCGATGAATTCCCGAGCTCCCCTCGACCGGACTCTGACCGCGTCCGGTCAGTCCTCACCGGACGCGTCCGGTCACTCCAGGAGCTTACTGGAGTGTGACCGGACGCTGCACCACCGCGTCCGGTCATAATGACCACCGCGTCCGGTCATCACGCGTCGAGCGGATCTAACCCCTTCATATAACGGTTCGTCCTCGGCCGTGTTTTTCATCCGCCCGAGCTTCTTCCGCCGCCGCCTGCCCTAACTCGCAAATTTCGCCGGAGCCGCCGCGTCCTTGCCGTCTTCCTCGCCTCCGACAAGCCCAGCCACGACCCAGCCGTGTCTCCTCGCCCGCGCTTGCCTCGCTCGCGCGCTCGCTGCCGCCCTGCCCGCAGCCGCGCCTCTGCCCGCAGCCGCGCCGCTGCCCGCAGCCATGCCCACGCCTCTGCCGCAGCTGCGCCGCCACCGCTGCCGTGTCTGCTGGCCCCACTTGCCACGTCGGTTTCTCCACCGCAGCCACCACGTGCTCCCCCGTGCCAAGCATCCTCGCTAGCTCCTCGAATCCATCCTTCAGCCGAGCCCTGTCCTCTAGGCTTTGCCCTAACCCTAGCTCGAGAGCTCGTTCGATGAATTCGGGGAACCTCGCGATCTAGGTCACCTCATCTTGTCACCGTCGTCTCGTCGATCCGAGGTAGCTTCGCGTTTAGATTCACATCGTATCTCATATGCTTGCTATCTCTAGGGTTTCGTACCTTTTAGTTATATATGTGCTTATAGTAGATCTCTCTATTCCGTCGTTGCAGCGAGTCTGTCCGTGTGTCAGGGTGAGATCAGTTTGCTGAATCCGAGGCCAAGCCTGCGGATACGGATTGAGGCCAAGCCTCTCGAGTGACAGTTCACCATCTTTCAGAGGTTTTCGGTCAGTTTGTCAGCATGGTGCGTTGCAAGAACGCCGGTGGTGCTCCTGGTGACGGGGACGACAGTCCTCCTCGTCGGTCTGAGATTGCACGTGGGAAGCGTATCAAGATCATGGCCAGAAAGAAGAAGAAGACACTTACAAAGGCAGAGATTGCTCAGGCCGTGGCAGATGCAGCAGAGCAGGCAGAGAGAGGTGGCAGGAGCAGTGGCATACGCATAGGTGAGCGTCGCTTTCATCTAGAAGGTCGACAGCTCGGCACAGAGGCCACTGAGGGTACTGAGGATACTGGAGCTACAGAGGGTATGTCAGTTGATCCACCTCCAGAGGCCACAGAGGCTCTAGAGGCCACAGAGGCTCCAGAGGCTACAGAGGACATAGAGGAGCAGCCAGCTCAGTCTCCACCACGTCACCGCTCCACACGCGCACGTACTCAGGTGACTCCTAGGCCAGAGGGCCAGCGTCGTGGAGCACGTCCTCCTCCCAGAGCTAGAGGTTCACCCCCGGTCAAGCACTTTGACTTGAGGGGTGCTACAGCACGTCAGGTGCAGGGGTTGAGGTTCGTGGAGGTCAGTCGGTGGTTTCCACCTGTGAGAGATCACAGAGCTTCAGAAGGCTTCTATACCCCACTTCAGGAGGATTTCTACATGGCTCTAGTTGACAGCGGTATTGCTTTTCGACCACAGAGGGTCTGTCGACTTGAGTCACTGGTTAAGGTTGTGGGAGAACATCTACGTCCGCACCTGTCCTTTCTGCCAGGCTTGTCAGATCTTCTTGGACGGACAGGTGCATACTGCGGCACATGGGTCAGAGAGTTTTATGCTTCACTATGGATTGATCCTGCCCATGATTTTATTCACTTTGCATTCCGAGGCCGCGATCACCGTCTATACAGCACCAGAGTGCGGGAGATTCTTAGACTTCCAGCTTCCAACACGAAGATACATCAGCTGTGTTTTGGTCAGACTCCTCCACCGAGACGCCCTCACGGCGGGGCAGTGCCACCTACAGACTTGATTCGACCCTGCTTCCGTGAGCCTTTTGGCGAAGGGTCTCGTCGCACGCCTGCCAGTTTGACACCACTTGCCAGAGTTCTGGATGCTATAGTCAGACGCACTCTACTTCCCAGACTTGGCTACAGAGAGGGACTGACTCGGATGCAGCTATGGGTTGTTCACCACCTCCTCTCACAGACACAGTTTGACATTTGGCATCTCATACTTAGTGAGATGGAGGACACCATGGCTGAGGGCTTCAAGGGTAATCGTCAGCTGCCCTATGCACACTGGATCTGCTTCATCATTAGATCATCCATTCAGCTACCAGCAGAGATCCGAGCTGAGATATCAGATACTACTACTGCTTTCCCTGAGTATGATATCCGTCAGCTTTGGGCTTCAGTCACTAGAGATCAGGCCCCAGTGCCAGGACAGCGTGTGCGACCTGATGTTCCTGAGACAGCGGCTGAGCAGGACGCCACAGTTGATGAGCTTGCAGAGGCAGAGCTTGCCGATCTTGACGCTCAGCCTGCTGATCTTCCTGAGGATGTGACATCTGACAGCACTGATGAGGACTACCAGCCTATCCCCAGGTACCGGTCTCCTCGGTCTCACGACCACGAGGCCGGTGGCTCTGGTTTAGCCTCCCGCACAGACCCAGCCATGGTGGCTATACTTGAGAGGTTGACCCAGGCACAGGAGCAGCAGCAACAGCAGATACAGCGACAGGCTCAGGACACAGCTGCAGCACTTGCACAGATTCAGGCTCGTCAGGACGAGTTTCAGCGTCAGCAGCTTGAGATCCAGAGGCAGCAGGTTGAAATGCAGCGACAGCAGTACGAGATTCAGCGACAGAGTGCAGCTAGTCAGCAGCAGTACTTGGATCTCCTGCGCCACCTAGTCACTGTTGGGGTTCCTCCGCCTGCTTCTGTCCTGACTTCTGCTTTACAATCCAGTGATCCATCGAGTCAGGGACAGCCGAGCTTCCAGTTCACATCTCCACAGCAGCAGGTTCACCAGTCATTCCAGTCCCCGAGCTTCACGCCTATTCACACGGGGTTTACTCCTTCAGACCAGCCTCGCCCTCACATGTTGACCGGCACACCATTCCTTGATCTGAGTGCCACTTATAGCGAGTTGACTGGTCAGCCGACGCCCTCACACACCACAGTTACTACTTCTTCAGGGTTGTCAGCTTCAGAGGTAGCTATTCCTCCAGTAACAGGGACCGGTACTACAGAGACTCTTCCTTCGTCAGTTGCCTCGACAGATCCTCCTGCTATTGGCTCGCTACAGGCTCAGGTCACTCAGACGGATCCTCTTATTGCTACTACGTCAGTACCTGTTCCTGCCGCTCAGACCCAGACCGCTTCACAGCCACGTGTTTCTTCAGAGGGTCAGCCAGATAGCTCAGATTCTGAGGGAGATTCTCTACACTTTGTGATTACTCCACGCACCTCGGCACCCGACACGACTCCGTCTGTCCCCCCGTCAGATCCTTAGATTAGTTTTTTGGCGCTTGATGCCAAAGGTGGAGAGAGAGTAGTTTCAGGGGGAGTTTTGAGAGAGGATTTTCGTTTTTTCTTGTGTGCTACATTCATGCATCATGTTTACTTTTCAGTCATTGCATTCGTGTGGCATGTCATCGTGTGATAAACCTTGAGTCTTAATGTTTTATCCAGTCGCAGTGTTAACACTTGTCACCGTTTTTAATTATAGCTCTAAGGTTGTGCTTCCATGCCTTACTCCGATTTCTTATGAGCTATATCTGTTGTGTACTAACGTTCTTTGTCTTATCTTATGAGTACACTCTTTTGGCTTGGGGCACATAAGCAATTCCTAACCCCTTGTGCTTATTGCTTTTTGCTTATGTGAACCATGCATGCTCGAAAACCTCAACTCAAATCTTTTATATCTTAGTGTTGTCATCAATCACCAAAAAGGGGGAGATTGAAAGCATCTAGGCCCCGAGGTTTGGTTTCGGCAATTGATGACAACGCTTTATTACCATGACTAACGTGTGTTTTGCAGAAACTTTGGTAAGTTAGGTCATGGAGGTTTTAACTGCTTTGGGCACCATGGTATTCATGCCCCTTGATGGAAATCATTTCGGTTTTTAAAAGAGTGACGTCAAGATTAAGGACGGTTAGTTTCAGATGTCGAGGTGTTGAGATACATTTGGAATAGTCGTTAGGATCTTCGTTTTTCTCTTTTGGCCGTACTATAAAGGGGGGCATGAGCGGGTAGCTTGACCTAGGCGAGTCCTACATTTAGGTGTGGTGCACACTTGTTAAACTTGGCGCTAGGCAGCTCTAGAATAGCTCAAAGTTCAGTTGGAAGCAACTTGGTTCAAGTTGTGACGCGTTTCGGAGAGTTTCGGGTCGTTTTCCCATGACCGGACGCGGTCCTCGGCATGACCGGACGCATCCGGTCAGTACAGTTCCGCGGCTAGGGTTTTAGCTCTGAACACCGGACGCGGTCCTCGCGAGGACCGGACACGGTGGTCAGAAGTCGACACGTGTCACTTAAGGGAAACACCCGATCGGACGCGACCTGGGTGTGATCGGCGCGTCCGGTCACAGTCCAGTAAGGTCCAGAGACGACCAGACGCATCCGGTCATCACCGATCGGACACGGTCACGCGTCCGGTGCGAGTACAGTATGCTCCCTGCACGATCGGACGCGTCCGGTCGCCCCTGATCGGTGCGTCCGGTCACTCAGTTGTTTTTCGGATTTCGACCGTTACGAGCGACCGGCACGTCCGGTCAGTTCAACCGGCGCGTCCGGTCAGCTCGTGTTTTGCTGAGTCAGCGGGTAACGGTTCGTTTTGTCTGTGGGGTGTATAAATACATCCCCACCACCTCTTTTAGAGGTCTCTTGCTCATTTGATCAACTGAAAAACATCTTTGGAGTGCAAGGGAGTGCAAGAGCACTAGTGAGGATAGAGATTTGAGAATCAAAGCTTGAGAGTTCCTCACTAGCGATTAGAGAGTAGCAAGTGTGCATCCACCTTCTCATTTGGGCTCGTAGTGGTCAAGTGAGAGTTCTAGCTTGTTACTCTTGGTGATCGCCATCACCTAGACGGCGTGGTGGTGATTGAGAGTTCAGTGATCATCCGGCGGAGCTTGTGGATGACCCAACTCATCTTGTGAGCGGTTTTGGGTGATTCACCGCGACGGAGTGTCGAAGAATCAACCCGTAGAGAGCACTTAATCCTTGCGCGGATCAAGGGGGAGCTACACCCTTGCGCGGGTGCTCCAACGAGGACTAGTGGGGAGTGGTGACTCTCCGATACCTCGGAAAAACATCGCCGTGTTCCTTGCCCCTTTACATTCAAGCATTTACATTCTCGTATTTACTTTCATTGCTTGTTTTACATTCCTAGACTTGCCATGCTAGACTAGGATTGGAAACTAGGGTGCAAAACTTTGTATCGGTAGACTCTCTAGGAACACAAGTAGACACTAGGGGTGAATTCCGGCTTGTAGGATTTAATTCTTGCATTTAATTTTTTGAAAAGCCCAATTCACCCCCCCTCTTGGGCATCTTGATCCTTTCAATACTCAATCTTTTTTATAGTTTTAATCAAACTTAAAATAGTTTGACTAAGATCAGTCTCAGTGGGAGTTTCATCAGAGTTTCATTTGCATTTAATAAGTTGCCACATAGGCGCTTATGATGATGTGATAACGTTTTTAAGAAGAGATAAAATAATTGAGTTTCATGGGAATGAAATTCTCTTGGCACGAATACCAACTCTCTATGAGTTATGGAATTAAATATCTATGAAACTATAGAATAAAACTCTGCATTGAGAGTGTGTGTTTCATCTATATTTCATTTCATTCTAGATGACATGTCAGTCTTGAAAACAACGCCATGAAACTCTCTACTGAGACTAGCCTAAGAAAATTTATAAAGTTGTATAATTTTTGGGACACACGTAGTAATACATAGAGACTTTTTTAGCTGCTTCTACGTTGGTCCATTCTTTTCTTTAATTATGTAACACTCTTCTGTGGTTAATAAATTAATTGCTTGCTCGTCTAAAAGAACGAAGTTCGTTTCGGCTAATTAAATTGCAGTTCAACTTAAAAGCATGCAGTTCAATAGGGGAAAATCAAGTTTCTCTTTTGTTCTCTTACAAATTTTCATATTGTTTTCTATAGATAGATACTTGTATAAATGAATGGCTGTCATCAAAGATCTGTTGTAATCGCGGGACAGCAGCATGTTTCTCACTCGGCGCCGCCATTCCACTGTCGTCATATATTCGTAAGATGGTGACAATATTTTATTTTCTTTTCCATTAATGTGTTGATTAATCTGATTTTATAGGGTAGTTTTGGTGGTTCTCAAATCTCATGAGATAAGTAGTGGTGATAATTGCTGCTGCATGTGGCGACCCGACGCTGCTAGCATCTGGCGTCTAACGTTAACGTCTATACGTCTCTATTATTATTATTTTTAAAAGAAAAGTACGTCTCTATTACTTAGTTTGAAATATTGTGATCATCTTCTTTCTTCTCTTTCTTTCCATACTACTCGTATATTACTATATTAGAGAGAGCATGTTTTTTGAATTATTAGAGAGAGTATGTTACACAGCATGATTTTGTATATACGAGAACTATGAAACACAGATACACCTTAATTGAGGTTAAAAAAATCCAGATGATTGACGTAATTTATGAAATATTAGGGAGCTCAAGGTGCCTGAGATCAATGAACTAAGCATAGCTAAGGTGGTTAGTTTTTTTTTGTTGGAACCTACATGTTCATCCGATTTAGATGTCCAACTCTACAACATGAGTGCTCGCATTTACAACAAGTTATTATGTGACATGCTCATCGAGAGCGAGGTGCCTAGAGGATATATCAGCCTAAGGTGACTTTGTCGTCGTGCCCCCGCCAAGGCAGCACACCGTGGCCCCACCTAGGAGGTCTTTGGCTGAGGAATCCCATGGCGGTTGCAGTGGCGGAGCAAGAGAGCCCTGCACGGAGGTGAACGGCTAAGGAAGGAATGGATAGCCTTCATGTTGACGTACGGTAGTGGAGTTGCTTGGAGTATGGTAGCGAAGATGCTTCGTGGAGAGACACGAGGTGGAGAGAGTTGTGCGAGGCTCCTGGCTAAGAAAGAAGATAGTGAGTGTATATATCCCAACTAGGATGTGACTGAGTAGGGTTAATTAAGTGAGAGCAAAACTGATCTTTTGCCACCCATTAGCTCTTGGTAACTAGGTTAAACACCGAGCAAAATGAGCTAACCATTAGTTGACTAGATGGCTAAGGGTCTGATTGATGACCTAGACTACTTGTTAGTTCAAATAAAGTTTAGGTGACTAAAGTTTAGATGACTAAAGTTCTTTCCTACGATGTTTGGTTAGATACATGAACTACTAAGAGGGACCGACAACTAATCGAGTTTAACTAAAAAATAGTAGACCTTTTAGTCCATCTATTTGGATCGGATGGCCTGATATAAGATTAAACCTTAAATGACTAAAATTTAGTCCAAAGATCCAGTCCACCTGTTTAATGAGCTAGAGATATTTTGAGCTGCTACTCTCTTTTAAAATTGTAAATCTTACATAGCCTTTTCTATATATGTACCTAGATATATACCACATCTAGATATAATAAAAGTTATGTATCTAGAAATGTCAGAACGGCATACAATTTGAAACGGAAAGAGTAATTAAATTAAAGATCCAACAGCACATGTGGTGTCATGGTCCATCCGTTGCGTGGGACAAAATATGTGCGGTGCCCCCTCCTGCCTGACTCAGCAAAGGATGGGGATCAGACTGGCCATGCATGCAGTGTTTGTGCCTACTGCCTAATCGAAATCATGCAAAATCACATTAACAACAACAACTTCCTTAGTTGTTTTTTACTATGCATGTTTGGTTGGATCCAATACCGTGTTGTGGCTGCCTGGATCCAATACCGTGTGCCGTGTACTGTATCCCGACGGACGGCGACGTGACAAGTCTAGCTGTTGCAGCATGTGTGAATGAAGCTAATCATGCAAACAGGACGAAGCCGATGCGCTTGCAGAGCATATCCTGTCCTCCTGTCGTGTGATGCGGTGTGTAGGAAACGCAGCGGCGGCAGAATCGTCGGCAGCAGCAGTCAGCCAGGGACATTATCGCCAAATCATGTGATGATTAGGCAAGTTGGTGGGTGAGTAGTAATAGTCTCTAGCGTTTGGTCGGAGGATGAGGTTGGATGGAATACGGTGATCCATCTATATTGGGACAAGAGGATGAGGTTGGATGGAATATGGTGATCCATCTATATTGGGATAAGGATATTTACTATGCATGTTTGGTTGGATGAATGAAAATGAATGAGATAAGAATAGGTCACTAATTATATCTATTATTTTAAAATAATAACAACTAAATAGACACTGATAGATATGCATGGATACTAATTTTATCATGATAATCACTAATTTAAAATAAAATATGTTAATTAGCACCACTAATATCCTAATTAGCACACGAAACATGCACTAATCAATGAATTAGCACTTATCAAAACTAATCCCACCATCATACACCATGTTTGCTTGTCTTATAAGCTGTACTTTTTCAACCAACAAACAGTGTTTTTCTCTCACAGCAAATCAGCGAACAGTATTTTCAGCCAAACGAACAGGGCGATAATTACTAAGTAATAATATAACATGCTAATAATCCTTAATTTATTTACTAATGACAGAGATTAGAAGACATGGATAAGCTAGTCCGTGAGATTTTTATGAACCAGGAAATCCAGCATCTTGAGGTATATTCCCAATTTAGGAATTTCCTCATCCCAGTGGTTCAACAAACTAAACACTACCAATCCATTTGATCTGTTTTTTTTTCTGTTTGCTTGACCTGAGTTCGACATTTGATCAGGTCTACTGGTCTCTAGTGCTGATTTCTCGCCATTTTGTGTCTTGGTTAAGTTGGCACTAAGGCCACTGAATTTGCTTCAATCTCTTTTCTTTAGTGGATGTCTGCATTCAACGTTCTTAGTGAGGGGCGGATCTATCGGGGGGGCATGGCTCAAGCCCTCTTACCACTTTTGTGCCCGTTGAACCCATCGTAATTTTTTATAGACATGGAGAGAGAGGATGAAGAGGCTACGGTTGAGGATGGCTTGAGCAACTTCTTCTAAATAATTTCTAGATCTGCCACGGTTCTTATACTATTAAAATTTCTGCGCTTATTGGTCGAGCATGCCCACAAAACGCGCGATGAGATGGTACTTTGCCGCAAGGGTAAACATGGTATTTCTCTAGAACGGAGATGTTTTTGGGTACCATAGATCGCGTAGGCTAAAAACATTCTTGGATTCACTCTTTATCGTGCTTCTTTTCTTTCGTTCGAAATTGGAAATCGTTTTGGTGTTTCTAGATATAAATCCTTTTCTACACACCTAGGTATACATATACCATGTGTAGATATGTGCACAGAATTAGTGAAACTCGTAGTGACTTACAATTTCCTCTCTCCATCCCAAATTGTAAATCATTCTAACTTTTCTAGGTACATGATTTTTGTTGCGCATCTAGATATACATTATGCCTAGAAACATAATAAAAGTTATTTATCTAAACAAAAGTCAGAACAACTTATAATTCGAAATAGGAAGAATACTTTGCCAGCACTTGTGAAAAAAATGATTAGGCAGGATAACAATTGGCGAGTACGCTTACTAACCCCCTGCACCCCCACCTCTCCTAGTTTCAAATTATAAGTCGTTTTAACTTTTTATATACATACTTTTTACTATGCATCTAGATATGCATCTAGATAATTCGAAACAGAAACTATGTACCTAGAAAAGTTAGAACGACTTGTAATTTAAGGGGTATTTGGATCTATTAACTAAAGTTTATGAGGTGTCAGATGGGGTGTTCGGATACTAATAAAAAAATAAATTATAGAATCCGTCAGTAATCCGTAAGATGAATTTATTAAACCTAATTAATCTATCATTAACACATGTTTACTGTTGAAAGTATCTAGTTTGGTTTTGGCTAATTGATGAAACCTAGGACTAACCTTTGTATCTAAGTGGATGATTTAGATAAAGGTGGTCATTGCATATGAGACATGACATTGACTCATATGACCAAGATGGTGAAGACCAAGATGAGGCTTGGCTCGATGGACCGGTTGTGAAGGTGAAGGGCAAGTCGAGGCTTTGAAGCGAAGGACCATGCGATGGTGAAGCTTGAGCAAGACTTAGCGCCGACGGACCAATGCAACGGTGAAGAGCAAGTGAAGTCAAGGTCGATGGATCGAGATGGTCATGTGATGATATGAAGTGGATCATATCATTTGGAGAAACAAAATGGGCTCAAGGCAAAGGTATAACCATAGGGCCATTTTGTTTTACACTCAAGACACCATAGAGGGTGTGAGTGGTTTAGGATCGATAGCCGAACTATTAAGAGGGGAAGTCTTATCGGTTATTCGATGCACGGGTGCCACTAGGTGAATTCATGAAGTGCATTGCATGTAGGGCCTAGTGAGCTAATTGGAAAACCTTTGAAAATGATTGAGAAAAAGCTAACACACAAGCACATGGAGATGTACACTTGATGGTGTTGGCACATTTGCAAAGGTGGCGTTGGTCGCGCTGTGGTTTGCGGGTAGAGAGGGGTTTGGGTTCCTCTCTCCCTCCCGCCGAGCGTGCGAGCGCGGGATTCAGGCGATTTTCGGGGAAATGAAATGCCTATTTTCCACTACGGCGAAAGTCAGAAAAGAAACGGAGGCGAACGGGGTCACTGAGGTGACCGGACGCTGCACCGGACGCGATCTCGGTATGACCGGACGCGTCCGGTCAGTACAGCGCGGTATCGGGTGCGCGGGCTAGGGTTTGCAACCGGCGCGTCCGGTCACTCGCGGGACTGGCGCGTCCGGTCAAGTGCCCAGAAGGAACTGCGGTTCGCAAGGACGATCGGACGCGGGGCGCGTCCGGTCACACGCGATCGGACGCGTCCGGTCGTCGAGGGAGCTTACTGGACTCCGACCGGACGCTGGCACTGTCGCGTCCGGTCGTTGCGAGGAGCGCGTCCGGTCGTTGTTTCGCGGACGCGGTGCTGTGCGACCGGCGCGTCCGGTCGGTTGAGCAGCGCGTCCGGTCATAGCGTTTGACCGTTGGCACGCAGTGACCGTTGGAGGATCTAACGGTCGCATTTGAAATTTGAGGGACACGTGGACGTCGCAGGGCGACCGGACGCGGTTGAGCGCGTCCGGTCAGTTTCGACCGGCGCGTCCGGTCGTCCCGAAAAAAAACGGTCAGTGGAGTGGCAACGGCTCTATTTGTTTGGGGTGCTTATAAATACTCGTTGGCCGGCCCTTGGGGAGGTCTCTTGGCATTTCTAACACTCTTGTGCATCCTTTGAGCTAGAGCTACTCCTCCCACTCATCTCTCTTGCTTGATTGCAAATCAAAAGTGAGATTGAGTGATCCCAAAGTGCATTGCATAGCTTGAGGGCATCTAGTGGCACTTGTGGGTGGTTTAGCCGGTGGATTTCTTGTTACTCTTGGAGAGTACCGCTCCTAGCCGGCTTGGAGATTGTTGGAGGCGTTGGCAAGAGAAGGTGATTGTTCTTGGCCACCTCCGGTTGTTTGTAAGAGGTTCTTGTGCTTTCCTCGGCGGGACGCCAAAAGCAACTCTATTGGATTGCGCGTGTCATTGAGTTACCTCACTTGAGAGTGGTGTCTTGCGGTGCCTTGCGGGGCGTGCCTTGAGGGGCAAGTGACTTGAGGGTCACACCGAGGAACCATCTAAGTGTTGGTCGACACAACCGGTGACGTAGCTTGTCGGTGCACAAGTGAACACCGGGTGAACAAAAATATTGTGTCTCTTGTCTCCCGGTGATTGGTCTACATATTGTGTTGTTGTCAATATTAATTGATTGTATATCATCTTGGTGATTGGCAACATCTTCACTCCACCGTCGGTATAAGATTCACAATCCTCTCTCTCGCATTTACTTTTACTAGATTATCTTGTGTAGCTCTAGTGGTAGCCTTTTCTAGTAATTGTTAGCTTGTTCACTAGTGTAAGTTAGTGACTTAGCACTTGTGTGAACTAGAGATCATAATCTACTAGACTTGTGGATAGGAGGCTTGCATCACAACCTTTGGCTAAGCAAAACTCGCTTTACGCCGTTTGTTATTCTAACAAGTTTGCTTAGTGGTGCTTGTAGAATTTTTTATAGGCTATTCACCCCCCCTCTAGCTATCTAGGACCTTACAACTGTAGCACAATATTTTCAAATCACGAACTAATTAGGCTTAAAAATTTTCAATTTGTGCATTTAGTTTCATAAATAGTTAATATTTAATATTCTAAGCATATGTTAAATATCCGATGAGACAGGACTAAAGTTTAGGAGGTAGCAACCCCTTAAGAACGAAAGAAGTAGTTACAAATAAGATTACTGGATGACCATAGCAAGAGATCCAGCACACGTGGACACGAGTCATATAGGTGGGAGGACAAAACAACTAGACAAGTGGTCCAAGGTAGTACATGGAACAGGCACAGCTCAGCAGAGGATGACGTCGTGAGACTCACGACCCGACCAACCATCGTTGCTCTGTTAATGCTCTACTACTACTGCTACTAATCTGAATAACCGAAACCAAACCTCCTTCAGGGTGGGAAAAAAAAAGAGAAGGCAGTCTTTTTAACTACCGCCTTGATTGCAGGTGAGGAAGAAAACGAAACGTGGCTTGGCTAGGCTAGTTAGGCCACGTCTAGTTTCCAAAAATTTTCTGTCACATCGAATGTTTGACACATACATGGAATATTAAATGTAGATGAAAAAAAACTAATTACACAGTTTGATAGAAAACCATGAGACGAATCTTTTAAGCCTAATTAGTATATGATTAGACACTAATTGATAAATACAAATGAAAATGCTACCGTAGACAAAGCCAAAAATTTTGACAAACTAAACACACGTACTAGCAGCTAGCTCGAATCGGTCCAAGTGTCTGTGCTGTACCCGGATGGCGACATTACGGGCCTAGCTGTTGCCCAGATGCTGAGTCGGAGTAATACAAGCTTCTCGCAGCGACGACGAATATCCGGGCGGACCTGGACGTGCGATGCGGTGCGCAGGAAACGCAGCAGCGGCCAGGGTCATTATCGTCAATCCTATGATGTAGCCCTGCTGCTCCCCTGGCTCCCCTGTATAAGAGGAGGAGGAGCCTCTCCTCGTTGTCGCCGCATCCCTCCCAAGTCCAAGTCCCAAGCTCAGTGGAACTCAGGCAATGGCCATATATTCCGGAGGCCAAAAAGAAAAGTGTAGCTCCCGCACAAAGCTTTGGTTCTCTTGTCGCGTCGTCCTCACTCCCCTCTTCATCGTCCTCTTCGTCTTCGTGGCGTCGCAAGGTAAACAACCAACCAATCCATCCCTCTCTGTCTCCTTATCTATCTACTTGCACTTTCAGTCTTGGTTCATGCCAGCCGCCAGCCGCCGGCCGCCACCATGCGCTCCACTTCTGTTTACGGATTCTTTTCTGTAACTGTAAGGGGGCATGGCGTCGATTGTACCAAGAACCTAGCACACCCCTGTTAAATTCAGGGCGAAAAAAGTAGGCGGCTTTTCCTTCAATTTCTTCTTGATGCCAAACTGTACTTTCAGTCGACCCTAGTAGTGGGTATAAAACTCCTGCAGCGGTTCAGCCTTATATGTTTCCAGGCGTTAGGTTTGTGAAGGGCAAAATTTTTCTCCGGTTATGGTCTAGCCACATAGCTTGCGGTTCTCTCTCTCTCTTTCCTTCCATAGTAGTTCCATAGTTTTCACTGAACGAAGTTCTTGTGGATGCGAATGACTGAATTTTTTAATGTAGAGTGTTGGCATCCGTTTGGCATGGATCTCGTCAGCTCTAGCTCCTACTGCCAACTGTAGTGACACTATTCATGGGAGCTAAATCTCTCTCTCCTTCCTCTCCCCTCAGACAGCCGGTAGGAGCCGGAGAAGCCAAAATTTTTTTCGCTCCCGTAGCTCTTCGTGTGTCAGTGAGAGTGAGGGAGATGAGGGAGAAAAACAGATTTCATGTACAGTGCTCGCACAATGTTTTCGCAGGCTCGTGTCAGAAGGAGCCGGATCCGGCTGAATCTATACCAAAGAGGGCCCTAGATTTCCTAATACCCTGTCAACTGTTGTCACTACATATACTGTGCTGTGCCTTGGTTTCTTAGAAACCAGAATAGCATTTTTCTGGGACCAAATAACCACTTTGCAGAAAAAGTACATCCAGATTCCCTAGATCCTGCTCTTTACCTTCTTTTTACCCCTTCTATTGATGAGTGATGCTGTCGTTTGAGTGGCCTCTTCTAACTTGTTGTCTTGTTCCATTACCTGACACTTTATACTGTTTTTGTTGATATACATACAGTCAGCAGTCAGCACTTTTAATTTTTTTGTGAAGCACTTATTTGGTTGATTTTGTTGTTATCCGGCCCTTAGCTAACAGAAAACTGTTATCTTTTCATGTGGTGCTCAATTGCAGAATCTAATAATGCTTCTTTTCCTTACTAGTGCAGAATACAACATCCATATCAAGAAGCTAAAACCTCAGGGAATGCTGAAAGATGTGCTTTCATAGAAGAGATTTCTGCTGCAACACCAAGGACCTCGCTGCTCCGCAAGGTCTGCTGGCCTGCTCGTCTCTTGATGTGAGCGATCGTCTCACCTGCATCTGCATCAACTCCACACCCTTCAGACTCCGGCACGACCAAGCCATAAGAATGCTGTTCACTGTCATGGACCATGACATGGGGGAGGAGGGCTAAATCTTTGCTGTCCACCTGATTGGCAACACAAAGGTAGCCCTGTCTTTTGTATACTTTTCAAGATAATAAAGATATGGAGAGCAGAGGAAAGACTCTGGTGGAGCGGTATGAGATGGGGAGATTGCTGGGGAAAGGCACGTTTGGCAAGGTGCACTATGGAAGGAACCTTGAGTCCAACCAGTGCGTTGCTATCAAGATGATGGACAAGGACAAAGTGCTCAAGGTCGGGCTTTCGGAGCAGATAAAGCGTGAGATCACAACAATGCGGTTGGTGGCGCATAAGAACATTGTCCATCTTCATGAGGTCATGGCGACACGAAACAAGATCTATATTGTCATGGAGTATGTGAAAGGTGGAGAGCTCTTTGACAAGATTGACAAGAGTGGCAAGCTCACAGAGGCTGCTGCACACAAATACTTCCAGCAGCTCATTAGTGCAGTGGACCACTGCCACAGCCGAGGTGTGTATCACCGGGACTTGAAGCCTGAGAACCTGCTGCTGGATGAGAATGAGAACCTCAAGGTGTCGGATTTTGGACTGAGCGCACTTTCAGAGTCAAAGAGGCAAGATGGCCTGCTCCACACTACCTGTGGAACACCGGCATATGTAGCTCCAGAGGTGATCAGCAAGATAGGCTATGATGGTGCAAAATCAGACATCTGGTCTTGTGGTGTTGTCCTGTTTGTTCTTGCTGCTGGCTATCTCCCTTTCCAGGGCCCAAACTTGATGGAGATATATCGGAAGATACAGCATGGTGATTTCAGGTGCCCAAGTTGGTTTTCACACAAGCTCAAGAAGCTGTTGTACAAGATCCTGGACCCCAACCAGAGCACAAGAATTTCAATTCAGAAGATAAAAAAGTCTACTTGGTTCCGAAAGGGTCCTGGGGAGATCCGTGCAGTAAAGGAGAAAATTCTTAGTGAGAATGCCACCACAAATGCTGCCCCAGTGCTTGCTACAAGGCGCAAGAAGATTTCTCACGAAGATATGAAGCCCCTGGCTGCTACAAACCTAAATGCCTTTGAAATTATCTCATTCTCAACAGGATTGGACCTGTCTGGTCTATTTATCAAAAAGGAGTGCAGAAAGGAGACAAGGTTCACTTCAGATAAGCCTGCCTTGGCCATCATCTCAAAGCTTGAAGAGGTTGCAAAAGCACTGAATCTCAGGATAAGGAAGAAGGATAATGGTGTTGTCAAGATTCAAGGGAGGAAGGAGGGGAGGAATGGTGTCCTTCAGTTTGACACGGAGATCTTTGAGATTACACCATCCTACCATCTCATTGAGATGAAACAAACAAGTGGTGATTCAGTTGAGTACCAGAAACTGTTGGAAGAGGACATCCGGCCAGGGCTGAAGGACATAGTCTGGGCCTGCAATGGAGATGATCTGCAGCAAAAGCAGGAGTAGCTTCGGATGTCTCACATAGATTTTGTTCTGAAAATTCTTTGGATTTTCAGCTCAGAGTGATCCTGTTCTACAGCAGCTACATTTTTTTATGTATTGGAGGAGCATGGTGTTGATGTGAACCATTAGGCTATATTTTGTTGAGCGCTGAGTTGTTGTGTTACATTCTGAAGATTGTTCCAGTTTTGTAATGGCTGTAAATATCAATAATGAAAACAAATGTTGTTGATCCTTAAAAAAGAGTCGAGCTTTCCAGGAGATGCATTAGTAATTTTGATGCGTCTATGTTGGAGACTAATTTGAAAAGCACATCCAATCAAATTAGTTTCAGTAAATCAGTCATGATTATACCAGCAAGTTGTACCACGATTAAGGGAATAAACTCTTTTTTTTAGGGTAAGGGAATAAACTCTTTGGGTTCCTATAGTCTCCAAATAGATGCTTTATCCTAGATGAGGTGTCATGATGGATGACTGATGCAATGTATCTCCATAAACAAGAGATGAAACACTGATGATACAAATCTTACCTGTTCTCGACAGTTTACTTCTTGTTTTTCCTTGGCTCATCTGTATCTGTTGGAACTGTGGGAATATGCTAAGGGTGCAAGGTGATCGACAGAGAGCAGGTAAACATGTATTGAAGTGCAGTTAAAAGTCTCTATGCACGGGGACAGAAACTGTAGGAATAGGACATCCGGCCAGGGCTGAAGGATTATGAGGCTCTGAGCCTTGCATGCAGATGATCAGCAGCAAAAGAGCTTTAGATGTATCACATAGTTTTTGTTCCGAAAATTCGTTGGATTTTTCAGCTCAGAGTGATTATGTTCCTCGTCCGTGTCTTGTTTGTTAGCAGCTATCTTCCTTTTTTTTTGTATTGGCAGAGCACCTGAATGGTGATGATCTGAAGCATTAGGTTTATATTTTGTTGAGCAATTGTTGCTGACAAGCTGAGTTCTTGAGTAACATTGTGAAAATCTTTTCATTTGGTAAACGAAATACAATGTTGTTGACCCATAAAAAAGGGTGAGCTTTCCTGTACTATTCTAATGGCTTCTTTTTATGTAATATAGTACGAAACATTTACAAAAAGCTATGTGTACCTTAGCACCTATAGCATGGCCGTTACTTCGTCGCAAAAAAAAAGGAGGCATGGCCGTTACAGCATTTGATAACAGGTGAACTTGGAGATCTGAAAGTGTACTATAATTCGAAATGTGGCATGCTATCACGTAAGGCTGAAATCTCATTCTTTCATGTTTGCTTGATTCCAAATGTAAAGCACTGAACCTTGCGCTTATTAGGATCTTTATGCTTCGTTTAGAGTTTGTTCAGAAAAATAAATATCAACTTTTTGGTCCTATCAACACTTGGTGCTGTGCTTTGAACCTCAATTTCATTATTGCCAGACTAACATTTCACGAGTGAGAGGAGTCGTACTCAATAGCAGGTAATTTTTTCTTGCTCGGTTAATCTGCACACTCAGAAATGAAAAAAAAACTGGGGATAATGATGTAGAGGTAGCACCTTCATTGGAAATTAGAAACTAGACCAACAGAGAAATGTTCTTTTTAATATGTTCCACACAAAAGAACATATTAAAAAGATGAAATGCACATCAATGTTTATAAGCTTAATCTTGGGGCAATATTTAAACTCCACTAACTAGTCCACTTGCTCTAGAAAAGGAATTGTCCCCATCTCGGGGATTCAGGATAGATCCAACAGCTCAGTTTTCACATTCTTAATCAACCACCAGACGAACTTTCCAAGAGATAACATTAGCAATTTGACGCGTCAAACGTCGATCCAATCAGATTAGTCCTAGCGACCAATAGCAGTTATGCCAGGTTGTAGCATGATTAACGGATAAACTCTTTAGGGCTGTGTTTAGGTGAGAAAATTGGGGTGAAAAGTTACTGTAGCACTTTTCGTTGTTATTTGGTAAAATTTGTTCAACCATGGATTAATTATACTCAAAAGATTCGTTTCGAACTTTACAGACAAACTATACAATTAGTTATTTTTTTTACCTACATTTAATGCTTCATGCATGCGTCTAAAGATTCGATGTGACGGGTGGAAGAGGAAATATTTTGGGTATGCATGGCAAGTGAACGCGGCCTAGGTTCCTAGTCTCCAGCATAGATGCTTTTGTCCAAGATGAGGGTGCCATGGCATGATAGATGCCTGATGCGAAGTATCTCCAAAAACAAGAGACAAAACACTGACGCTAGAGATAAATCTTGCCTGTTTTCAACATGCAAACAATTCACTTGTTAATTTCTCCAACAGCCTGGCTCATTTGTAGCTGGTGCTGGTTCTGTCGGTGACGAGGATATGCTTAGCACTGACTATGATACTCCAGCTTGCAAACATGTACTACCAAATGGAGGTGAAATTTTTCTATGAGCAGATATTACTAAACCTCCTTCGGGGAAAAAAAAGGAGAAAAAAGGATATTACTCCTACTAATCCTAATCCTCAGCTGCTAGAGTCGATTACTTAGCTCTCGTGTACATTATTTATTGGTTATTGCATGATGATTGGTGTGGGAGTCCCAGAGAGTGAACTTTGCATTGTACTGGAAATCTAGCAAAATTTGAAACTATAGTTTCAGAGGTTGTATTTTTATGTAATAGTTAAACTGAATAACATCAAGCTAAGAAAGACTATACTCCGTAAATAGAACCAAAGAATATTATCCTCTTGCAACACAGATGCATGCAGTACTACCTTCACATATCTTCATTGAGTAGAGAGACTAGAGAGTATGTTACCGCAACACAATCTTCAGAAGATGCTGCTGCCTCCTTTCTTTGTACTCCTATCTCCGTTTTTCATGCGGCCCAGAAGGCCTGAAGGCTGAAGCATCTCAACTCTCAAGTTGGGTCATCATCAACTGTTGATGGGCTTGGATGGACTTCAACAACAACAACAACATAGCCTTTTGTCCCAAGCAAGTTGGGGTAGGCTAGAGATGAAACCCAAAAGAGACGAGAAACAGGGAGACACATAAAGGGACATAAAGGGCACAAGACAAAAGATGTCACGGTTCAGGCACGTTGATTGCTAATCTCCAAGCGCTCCTGTCCATAGCTAAATCCTTGGGGATATTCCACTCCTTAAGATCTCTCTTAACGGACTCGTCCCAAGTTAGTTTAGATCGACCTCTACCGCTCTTTACATTATCGGCCCGCTTTAGAACTCCACTACGCACCGGCGCCTCAGGAGGCCTCCGTTGGACATGTCCAAACCATCTCAACCGATGTTGAATCAATTTCTCCTCAATTGGTGCCACCCCAACCCTATCCCGAATATCGTCGTTCCGTACTCTATCCCTCCTTGTGTGCCCACAACACCAACGCAACATACGCATCTCCGCTACACTCAATTGCTGGACATGTCGCCTTTTTGTAGGCCAACACTCAGCACCATATAACATCGCCGGACGAATCGCCGTCCTATAGAACTTACCTTTCAGCTTCTGAGGCACCCTTTTGTCACAGAGAACGCCAGAAGCTTGACGCCATTTCAACCAGCCGGCTGAAATTCTATGCCTAACATCTTCATCAATGTCTCCATCCTTTTGTAGCATCGACCCTAAATACCGAAAAGTATCCTTCTTGGCCACCACTTGCCCATCGAGGCTAACGTCTCCCTCCTCGTGCCTAGTCGCGCTGAAATCGCACCTCATATACTCGGTCTTAGTCCTACTAAGTCTGAACCCTTTCGACTCTAACGTGTGCCTCCATAGTTCTAACTTCCTATTAACTCCCGCCCTACTGTCGTCAACTAGCACCACATCATCAGCAAAGAGCATACACCAAGGGATATCACCTTGTATGTCCCTTGTGACCTCATCCAACACCAAAGCAAATAAATAAGGGCTCAAAGCTGACCCCTGATGCAGTCCTATTTTAATTGGAAAGTCACTGGTGTCGCCATCACATGTTCGGACAAACGTCACCACATCCCTGTACATATCCTTGATGAGGGTAACGTACTTAGTTGGGACTTTGTGCTTTTCCAAGGCCCACCACATGACATTTCTCGGAACTTTGTCATATGCCTTCTCGAGGTCAATAAAGACCATGTGCAAGTCCTTCTTCTGCTCCCTATATCTCTCCATCAATTGTCGTAATAAGAAAATCGCCTCCATGGTCGACCTACTAGGCATGAACCCAAACTTATTTTGGATGGACTTCCTTGTGACTGACAAAACTTGCTGTAAATCCATTTCATTGTACAATTCCAATTGACTCATCACAGCTCATCAAGAGTCAGTACTGCTCTGATGCGTCGAATACCGAATTACCGATGTAACCAATCCAATCCAATTTGCTTGGAGTTGATTGACAGCCACAGCTACTCCAAGCCCTTGTGTTCAAGTTAGATGCTTGTATTCTACCTGATTAGAATGAGGCGCATTCAGATAGACTGATACGATGTAGCAGATGCAACCAAACCATATTATCCTCTTGCAGAATTATGCAGTGATGCATACAATTCTTCAGTCCAAAGAGGAGAGGCTGACTGGATCATGGGTGAGAGCATGTTACTGCAACACAATGTTCAGAAGTTAGACCTGATCAAGGGTACATGACCCAGCTTGAGATGTTTTCATGCTCTTTTTTTTTCTACTAATAAGGTCTTTGAATGAGGTGTTCTTTCTTTTCAGTTTTCACTCAAAGCACGTAGCCACCAGACATACGCTTCTGGTCTGGGGAAGACGAATAACATGATCTTCGGCTCTTCCTGCCTGAAGGTAAGGTTTCTGCCCAAAATCCTACCTGTGAGCTACAACAGCAATTCGCAAAAAGGTTTTGCTTCATTGTCCAGACTCCAGAGTATCATGGGCACTAGAGTTTTCAGGTTCTACCAAGTTCTGCACCATGAAAGAAGCACACTACATGCACAAGTAATATCGTTTCAGGCTTTATCCGTCACCGTTTCGACATTGGAGGATGCCACCCAGTAACAGCAGGCTCAGAACTGAAGACCAAGGCAGCCAGCAAATGGTGTTTTACAGCTCTAAGGAGCTTAGCTGATGCCATCTAGTCGACATTTCACAATACTGATGCCAAAGGTTATTTGTGCGGCCGGTGCCATTCAGGACTCAAACAAGTCTTCCAGTATAGTTCGTTTCAAAAAAATCTTCCAGTATAGTTTTGCTTGCAGCCACAGTTCTGCGTCTGTGGACTGAACTAAAGCTGTTCTTCCTCATTCTCAAGTCTCAACATCCTGATCTTCATGTTGTAAATCTATACTCCTACCTGTTGAGAGCTTGTTCGGAACATAGGGGGAAAAAATCTTGTTCCTGTGCACTGTGCTTTCCCATGAAATTGAATTGATTCTAGTGAAATTCATGCGTGATTCCTGTGAAATTCCTACTTTCGAAACAGGCTGAATAAATGAGAAATTCATCCAACATCTGTACACATCATTGGAAGTTATAGACCCGAGCACCAAGCAACAAATCAGATCATCAACAAACACAGACATGTAATAAGGATGAAAAATGATGTTCCTTTGCAAGTACCATCACAAATACCAAAAACCACCAAGAGAACTAACAATCATGGTAACAAAATAGAGAATCAAAACTGTTCTTCCAAACAACAGTACCGGCGACACGTCATTTCAATAAAAACAAGGGTGCACACTTGCATTCAACAAGCTTCTTTGACAAATTAGCATATTGCAATCCAGCAATATTATTTCACAAATTTCCATATTCCCAAGTACTAACTTCGCTTTTATTCTATATTTCAAGTCTCACATTTAAGCGTGGATTTAGTTGGACGACAAAACCTGCAAACTTCGACCCAAATCTCATGGCCAAAGTACATACTTCCAGCATAGCACCCACTTCCAGTTTTACACAACACAAGGCTCAATTCAACACATGAATAATTTTGCAAATTTACTTCAATATATGATCTCCGTGTAACATCTGCCAGCATATTACATACCAACACCATTATACCAATATGTAACAACAACAGAATTGTATCAGTCTTCACCTGTGGCACTCCATCCGCAAGATGAGATAATTTATGAACAATTGAGCATTCGTCGGGCCTTATCGGATTCCGATTTCGCAGGTTGGGCAACAAGGGTGCGCCAAAGGTACCGCCCACTAGCCATGTCCACCATCGTCCAGAACCCTGTTTTCACAGCCGATCCAACCTAGATTTGCGTACAAAAAAAAATCAGATTCTGAAGTAATTGTTATTAAAGAAACAATATTGTGCCTTTAGAATTTGTACACAAGGGAGACAATGGACTGATGATTCAACATTAAAATGAAGTAAACAGTACAGCAAGTGACCATTGATTGTGCACCGTGCACCAGTATATATATGGTGCTTAATAAACTTTTTTTTTATCGTCACTTAGTCCAACTCGGCTCATGTTCCTATGCAACTGATTTTGTAAATAAACTCAGACGCTAGATCCAAAAGCTCTGTGCACATGACATAGAATGGTGGTTAGCTGAACTTAGGAGGATGGGGAGTGGGCTGAAAAGCTCCCACATCGCAATGGCTGACAAGCTGCACCCAAGCAGATTGCTCGTTGCTCAAATCCATTGTTACAGTGAGCAAATTTAAGCGTGTTGATTGGAAGTGTTGTGCAAAAAGAAGAGCAAGGCTAGCTTTTCATCCATGGAATGTCTGTATGCAGTGAACTGATAACTGAAGTTGTTAAAGATTAGCTGGAGGCTAAGCATACGTTTGCAAAATCCCCTAAACTGAGGGCCATGGACTGGCAGGTCATTGTGGCTAGCTCGAAATTGAAACTGAAATTGCAAAATCCCCCTTGTGCGCCAGCAAGAAGCTGCTAAGAATAGGGGGGACGGAGCCGGAGGGGGGCGACAGCCACAGCCCACAGCGACAGGAGGAGAGGCGGAGAGGCGTCGGTTGGTTACCTTCGAATGCAAGGGCAGGGGTGCCCGGGGGGTCTCCAACTCGTCGGCGTCGGCGTCGAACTGGTCGGGCTCAGCGTTGAGCCCCCTGATGAGGAAGAAGCCGGCGATGGTGGCGGAGAGGAAGATGAGGATCACCCGCAGCGGGCACATCTCTTGTTGTCTTCTCTCTCTGGTCTCGTGTTCGTCCCCCGACCAAGGAATCGAACAATCAATCAATCTGGCGTGGGTGGAGGGAAACCGGATGCAGGAAAGGCGGCGCCTTTGGCTTTAGGCTCTGGCCGTCTGGCGACGGGGAGAATAGGAAGAGCTATGGCGGATTCTGGGTTGGTGGTGGGGATTTCTTTTGACCTTCTCCCGAGGCGGAGCACGAAGGCGCCCACCTAACGCCTTCCCCCCTCAACTTCCCTCCAATAAACTAACAATTGAATCGAACAGAAGCCGAAATGGGGGAGAAAAAACAAGCTGCGAATGGCGAGGCGAGGAGCGAAGCAGAGGTGAGCGAGCAGCAGCTCAATCAATCCAGGGAGGAGGGGGAGAGATTGGCGCTGTTGCTTGCCTTCGCCACAAGGACAGCAGGAGGAGGAGGGATCCGCGGAGGAAGACGACGGCCGCGCGGCGCGTTCCCATTTATATCTCGTTCCCCTTCCAGTGGTGGAAAGCTGGCAAGCGAGGCTGGCGGGGCCCGCTTGCCAGTCGCGGCCAGAGGCCACGTCAAAACGCGGCGGGTTGACGGATTCTGCATCCTGGGCCCACCTGTCAGTGGACCGTACCGTGACGACCGCCGTGATGCGATGCGGCGGTCGCGGAGACCCGGTTCGTGCGTTTGCTTGCCGTTTTCCGTCTTTGACAGTAAAAAAAAATGCTGTGGCGTGTGTGCATGTGTGGATGCACAATGTGATGGAATTTATTCACAAACCGATTCAAGGCGGAAATATTCGGTTTGAATAGCTCGAAGAAGCAAGTTTTCATTTCTTGCATAGTTGCATTAGATAGAGCTCAAGATTTAAAATTAAAAAAAAACAGGTACAACTACAAATGAACTTCTTCTATCAATGACATTGTTTTGTTCTACGCCCTACGTTTTGAATTATAATATGTTTCGACTTTTGCGTACTTAGATATACACTATGTCTCAATGTATCTAGAAAAGTCAAAATGTGTTTTAATTAAGAACCTAGTGAGTACTATATGTATGCTCACATATGCTCTTGCTACGCAGCCTACCTAGAGCAGGAATGGTGCGGAATTGCAGATAAATTAATTAAATGAAATACCTTTTGCCTCGCCCTCGAACCGACGTAATTGTTGTACCCAAAAAAAATCCCATGAACTTTATTTTTAACTGTATCTTTGCTAAATATACCAAACATTTTCATTTCATCATGTCCTAATATAATTGACTTCCTTCTCTTCCCTTCAAGACTGTTTCAGCTGTCAGTGGGACCCAACTCCTATTTCCACGCTTCCTCTCATGGGTCATGCATGTCAATGTCATCCCACAACAAGTGGTCCATTTTCACGGCAAAGCAATATGTTATTGCGCTTCCAGAAGATTGACCAGAAACTACGTAAACTGAGTACCAATTCCTAGATAGAGTTATCTTAAATCCAGTATTTTTTTAAGTTTGATTGAATTTATTATATTAAAAAAGAGAGTACCAAGACTTATGCCATCGAATCAATATCATTAGAGCATAAAATATATTTTCAAAGTTTGCTTAGTGTTATAAATATTTTACTGATCGACTATTCTCTTGAAATGCCATCTCCTCCTTCGGCCTAGCTTTTTCATTTCTTCCTTATTGGAGCTCCGTGGGTCTTGAGTTCGGCAAGACGACTTCGGTTCACACGTGAAAGTGCTTCGAAAGGCACCGGCTCCCAATGGGGATTCTTAGATATATTCGAGGTACCTTTTCTCATTTTATTTTCTATAAATTCGGTCAAACATAAAAAAATAAGTTTAACTTCAAACAACTCTAGAAATTAATTTATTCAGGGACGGAGTGAGCACTTCCTTTATATCCTGAAATATAAGGGAGTTTTAGTTACCTTAAGTCAAACAATCTTAAATAAATAAAGAAGAGTATTAACATCTATCATAACAAGGATGTGAGTTATGAAAATATATTTCATACTGTCTTTAATAATACTAATTTGGTATGTAAATACTAATATAATTTTTTTTATAAATTTAGTCAAACTTAGCACAACACTCTTGTATTTGGCTAGGTGTGTAACAGAACCGTCCAAATTATAAGAGCACAAATATAAAAACAATCATCGAAGTGATCAAATTCTCACACTTGAGCTCATATAACTCTGGTAGTCCAATGAAATCACGAGGGATTTAAAACCAACCAACATACAAGCTAAGATCGTAGTGATTCAACATAACAAGTCACATGTTACATCAATTTCACAAGTAATTCAATATACATCGGAGTTCAACATAGTTATTACAACTTAAGTTGAAAAGTAGCGGAAGCAAAGTAATTTGAAACTAACATTATTCTTATTTCAAATACATGTCAGTACCACGGTCGACTTCCAACAAAAGCATTAGAGATAAGGTAAATAAGAAGGATCATGCCCGTGATCACACTCCGCCACTACGGCAGGAGCCAACCAACTCTTGCAGCTGCCATGATACATCACAACCTGCAACAAGTGGGGATAAAACCCTGAGTACGAGAAGGCACTCAGCTAGACTTACCCGTCAGAAACCAGAAATAAGGTGACACCAAGGATCATGCAAGGCTGATATAAAGTGGGCTAGCTTGACAACATTTTGCATAAACGCTTAATATGGATAAGTAATCATTAATGCTTAAGCATCAAGTTAATTATCATTAACCTATCATCTATATTAGAACCTGTACTAGAGCACTCACTTTATTAGGAGCAAATAATATTAACCATAGCAGGTATAAATTGAGGCATCATTTCCATCGTGATCCAATTAACCATCCGTTCAATTTAATTGAATCTACGTTGCCGCTGCTCAAGTCAAGTGCTCACTAACCGGGAGCGACGGCGATTCGAATCGAATTCCTATCTAGCTGGAGGGTTATTTCTAACACTCACCGCGTAGGCCCCTGCCAGGGTCGCACAAACCACCTTTCGTACAATTCAGGAGTCGCGGGTTCGAATGATGCCGCATCCCCAAGGGCAACACTCTGCCAGGTGATAGGGACTCTAACCCCCCCTTGGTCTCACGCCAATATCCCCAAGCACATCCTTACTCTCCTCCAAGATGCGACCTACCATTCGACTCCCGGCCTGAACCGAATTACTCGGCTTCACGGTCGGAACGACTTATCCGGCCAACTAAGTGTTAGACTGCGTTCAACATGACTCAAGGACGTACAGCGAATCGGTCCTTAAACGACTCAGACGGGGATAGATCCATACCCAAGACCTCCATACCTTGTTGCTTCACTATCGTCATCCCGCCCGGTCTCATTTCATTTTATTAACATATGGTTCCATTCCACGATAGCAAATATAGCCAACCGTGCCGTATATGAATATCCCTATATCTCGCATGTGACAGGAAATCACCTGACTTCTACCGCTTAAAGCAGGGCTAAGCATCTACTCGATCCTAGTCTATGTAGGATTCAAGGATTCATATATCTGGACAAGGAATGATATAATGCAGCAAGGTTTTCAACCAACTCCTACCACTTAATGCAACAGTACTTATAACATATATAGAATTAATTGCTTTGAAGGTAGGAGGCTTATAATGCTCCGGGGCTTGCCTGGGATCCGACTCAAGTTAGAGTATGTCAGATGAATTCGCTTGGCGAGCATCCTCCAATATAGCACTCGTCCGATCTTTCTACCTTCGGGATGGATCCATCAAACACCGTCTTCGGGTTTGGCTCCAACGCTATTTCCTTCACACGTTTCTGCTAGCGTGCCTATATGAGATGCAAGATGCAAGTACATGAATACATGGAAGTATAATGGACAGAGCATCACATACAGTAAGCCAGACAAACACCATAATACACTCCACATGCATAGATACTTCATGTTGCTTAAATAAACATCTCTCAACCTAATATAAAAGATAACAAGCATATTAGGCATGGCACACAAGGTTTCACAAGATCTCATGTGTATTAACTTAACTACCCTCAAAGACATAAGTCACACTTAACAATATACAAGCAAACAACTATAATTGGCATTTATCAATTTCTAGACATGCAAACAGCAGCTACAAGATTTGCTATAACTAGAGTTACACACATCCAAATGACTTACAAGAAGACATTCTGGAAAGCTTATGAAATTCTATACATTTAATCTAATATCACCATAGCATGATTCTAAAGTTTAACATATCGAATTTACACAAATACAGAAACTGGTCTAACAAGACAGAGAGCAAGCAATTCTGTAACCCGACTTTAAACAGCTATAACTCCTAAACCACATAGCCAAATGCCACCAAATTTTAACATCAGCTAGATACATAAATTATCTACAACTTTTGTATAAACAAGTTTTACAACAAAGCACATTATCATGAAGAATTTTGCTAAGTTACCAGATCTGTCCAGAAACTTCATTTGCAAGAAATAATTTTTAACTTATGTTACAAACATATAATTGGACAAAACCAACTTTACTAATATTTCACACATGACTAATGAACACCAGAAAACATAGTATCCATTACTAAATAAATTCTTTTAATACATTTTCTTAATTTATTTATATAATTAGGTGGAATTATGAACACCTATCAAAAGTGCACAATAAATTCTACAAAAATTATAGTGGCCTAAATATGCTCCCAAAAGTCTACTGTATAAATTTCAAATCATTTGTACATATATATCAACCTCTATGAAAAAGACAAATAGCTATTGCAAGAATTCATGTGAGAGAAAGATAAACCAATAACTCATTCATACTACCACCAAAATTCATGAAATTTTTACCACACATCAAACATCACAGGGGTAGTATGTCACAAAAATTTCATTTCATTTGGAGCCCTACAACTGCAGTTATGAAAATGACAAATAGAACTAGCATTGAAAACCTAGAAGCATAGATCTATTTTTAGAGCTAAAATTTTAAACTAAAATATGCCATATTATATATCCACTGCAAAGACAATTTCACAAGGATTTCAAAAAGTCCTCATTTTCTATTTTACGAATTTTCTATGATTTACTATGTAATTTCAAAGTTCCTGCAAAATCATCACAAAACAGTCCTCGTGGCACTATTCATCTGAGTCACGAGTTCTGCAGAAACCCCCCTGTATTTAGTCGAATTCAAGCTCGAGCTCCCTAACGCGAATTTAAACAGGGAGTTCGCCGGAGGCTTGCGGTGCCGGCCGGAGGGGGCTCGCCGGCGATGGCTGAGGGGTGAGGGAGCACCAGGGGTTTCATGCGCACCCGCTAGTGCCCTCGGTTTGGCCCATGGTGGCCTGTGGTGGCGTGGCCACTACAGCAAGCGATGACGATGGCGGCGGCTCCGACGGTCGACTGCTCCGGCGGCCGAGGAAGGTGGGGAAACGGTGCGCTGGGTTCGCGGGAGGGTAGCGATGGCACTGGGGTGCACGGCTCGGGCCGAGGCGGCACGAAGGCGAGGAACGCGGCGCGGCCTGGAGCTCGGTCGGCGGCCATGGTGGCGGCGCTCTGGCACGCACGTCGCTGCAAGAACGAGAGCGGGAAGGGCGAGGCGAGTGGTGGGGAGTGAGCTGAGGGCGCTCTACTGTCCCAACGCGAGAGGGAAGGGCGAGGACGCGCGGCAGAAGGTGGGGGCGCTCGGCTCGCATGGCTGCCACGCCCTGGCCACACGTCGGCATTTTGACGAGTAGGTGGCGAGCGCGATCCAGTGCGTCTTGGAAGCCATTTTTGGGCTGGTTCGGTTGGGAATTTGATTGTGGGCCTTTAACAAAGTTTGATCTCCATTTGATGCTCTACAATTTTCGTTAAAGGTTCACAGCCATTACAGCAAAGGATTTAGAGATAATTAAGCCCTAATTTGAAACTGTCAATGGATTAATGTGGATCAAAGTAGAGCTCAGTTTTTGTTCATTTTGAGAAGTCTAACTGGGTCCAATTGATCCCATCTTCGGGTATGCTCTTCTCCAAATAATTATATCCATCTTTTATTTTGGGACCCAAACATGTTTCTTACTAAATTTTGGAGAACGCGGAATGTCATCGTCGATGCCCAAGATTTCAGACTTAGGTCTGCAAACAGCAGCAGTTTCGACCTTGTAACCTCTGTTTGCATCATCTACAAACTGAAATAGGGTATACTCCAAAAACAAACTATGTTGTACTCAAAACAAAGAACAACTTTTATTAAGGGATCAAGGTCTTGATCAGCTGGGTTTGCAAGATATAAAGCTCCAAAGTGGGGTACCCGAAACTGAAATTCACTCAGGACTTAGCCAAATTTCTGGGCTCCATGACAGCACTGTATTGAATCTTGTGAGCTATATTTGACTAGGTTAGAGGCCAAACTAGCTCTTGACCATTAAACAAAGTTTGTTCCTCATGACATGTACTACAACTTTTATTTAAGATCCATCATCAAAACTGGTATAGAACATATAGTTCTACGTTGATCAAAGTAGTATCATGATAAAGCTTTAAACTAGGGTTTTAGTCCAATTGAGCCATTTTCTTGGCATTTGCTCAACATGAACCCTTCATGACTTTTATTGTAGAGTTCATCTAAAGTCATTTGGGCATATTTGCAAGGTTTGGTTGATGGTCTATAATTTCATTCACTTAATGGTACAATTCTAGCAATTAGTAAAGTCATTCCAACAAGGATATAACTTATCATTTCATGTTACTTTTTAATTCCAAACTTCATGAAACTTTTCCAGTGACCCATATAGATAGGTATTAAGGTGAGACACATGAAGATATGGCAATAACACCACCCAAGCATACATTTTTGAAAAGGGCCTATATGTAAAGCAATGGTGCAACATCCAACTTTATGTTAGGCTCACCTCCGTAGGTTGACCTTGATATTGTCATCTCCACTTAATCTGTCATGTTTGAACTCAAACCCATTGCTTAATGAGGGACAAACACCTGGGGTGTTACAGGGTGGGTATCATGTAACGAGAAGTACAGCAACTTTTGTATTTTTCAATCCTGCGCAGTTGGTTTATCCTTTCGGTTGTTGACACAAGTCAAGCATATAAGTACCAATTATCTAAAAAAAGCATATAAGGCCTTGTTTGGGTCCATATGGATAGTAGTTATTTGCTAATAATTATCCTTTTTATCAAATAGAAATATAGATAATAGACTAGGTAATTGTTAGTTGGACCTCCAGATGACAACTATCTCACTAGTTGGACCAAATTAGATAATAGTAGCTAATGGGTGAAGAAATAACAAATAATAAATGCATCCAAACAACAAACACCCTCCAGGTAATATAAAGCTAATACTACCTCCGTTCATAAAAGAATGTAATTATGGAAAACACGCCCGCCGGTCAAACTAGCTCAAGTTTAACCAAATTTACAGTAAATAATATTAATATTTATGTCTCTAAATAAATTTATTATAAAAATATATTCTATAACTAATTTAATGGTACTTATTTTGTTTTATGAGTGTTAGTACATTTTTATATAATTTCAGTCAAAGTTTAAATTGTTTGACTCCTCAAAATGCGAGAATTGCATTCTTTTGTGGAGCAAGGGAATAGTTAGCTAGCTAGTATTGGATATAAGCTATTAGCCAGCTAATAATGAATCCAAATTAGACCTAAGTATTTATGCATGGATCAGGAGTAGTGGCAATTAAAGTAGTTGTCAACGACTACTGGTGATTAGCTAGAGTAGAGTAGACATGGAGCGCACAATCAATCAATACGCAGATAAGCACAGCTACCTGTCGTCCTGGCATGCTTGCGTGGCGGTTCATCTCATCCAGTGCCGACCGGCCGGCGAGCCCATGTGCTAGCCCAACCAAACCCAACTGCCGTCAGGCATATCCGATCAGACACGTACCGATACGAACACAACGTCCACAAAAGTTGGTGAGAATGCACCACCGTAACCAGTAGGTACTATTTGTTTTATTATTGTAATATTAAAGGTCTGTTTGGAGTGTAAGAATAAAAAATCAGTAAAATCTTACAAAAAGAAAGAAAGGAGCAAAAAAATTTCTAAGTTTCAAATAGGGCTTAAAAATAGAGCCACACATGGAAATGAGTGGTATACATACATACTCCCTCCGTCCTTAAATATCTGTCGCCGTTGGTGTGCGTACCATAAATTTGACTCAATTTATAAAAAATACGTGCAACATTTGTATCTTCAAATAAATTTATTAAACAACTACATTAAAAGATATTTCCAATGATATTAATTATGTATCATAAATATTAATATTTTTATTATATATTTAGTCAAAGTTGTTTCTCGGAAAGCGAAAACGACAGATATTTATGGACGGAGGGAGTAAGGAAGAAAGATAAGATAACTGAAGAGACTGTTCCTTCCTTTGAGCATGAGCATACATCAATCGGCATCCATCGTCTATTTTTTGGAGGGCCGAGCTGCAGCATGAGTGGACGGAGCGAGGGCATCAGAGGAAAATTCGCTGCCCGTGGTGAAAACATGGCCCAAGCCTTGCGCGTTGCACTCTACAGGATTCTCGGCTCCTAGTTCAATCTCCGATTTTTTTTCCCCACCGCCTGAGGTGGGCGGAGCGAGGGCATCAGAGGAAAATTCACTGGCCGTGGTGAAAACATGGCCCAAGCCTGCAATGCAGGATTCTCGGCTCCCAGTTCAATCTTCGATTCTTTTCGCCGCCTGATTTCCAGATAATTGAGAAAGATCCAGTAGGTTGGATGGGATTCTCAATTATTCTCATCAAGAATCTGATTTTAAGCAGTTCCAAACATGCCATTAATTGAACCACGGATCACTTGACAGCTTTGGTGACAGACTAATAATCTCTTAATATGTTATGTCATAAATGTGATACTACAGACATGTAATTCTCAAAAAATATTAATAAGAGGTCATGAAAAATAATTGTGTTTCGATAAATGGAAAACCGTGGATCGATTTGACCGGTAAACCACTGGTGGAGCGGGTGAATCCCCGCTGATTCGACGTATGGTCTGCCTTTTGGTTCCATATATGCTGGCCGTGGTGTAGACGTGGAGTGCTGCAGCCTGCAGGATAACATGAACAGCCGCCCTACCCGGCGACGGCGATGGAGCTGCACCAAACTCCAGAGCATATTCTACTCCTGTTCTGCCATTCTGGAATAGTTTAGCTTCATCTAGCTCACGACTTCCAATGCAGCATGCAGGTCAGTCAGCGAAATCTGCTGCGTGCAAGCCGCCAGGCACGAGCACGAGCGCGACATGGATGGATAGACCTTTCTTTCGTCATATACCTCCTACATCAACCAATGGCAATGCCAATGGATGGGCTTCGTCAAAATTGGTGCAGATAACATATAAAACCGGTCGGTGCACGTTTTCACCAGAGCACAAACAAGTTGGGCAGGCTGCGTGGTCGCTATAGTGCCCAGTGGCCAGTAGATGCTCACCAGTGAGTCAGTGACTGACGGCTGAGCCACTTGCAAGTTAAGCACGCATGGCCGCCGCACTCACCAGTCACCACACAACTCCTCATGCACACAAACGTGCACCACTTCCCAGCCAGGCATAGTCAAACAAGATGTCCAACATTTCTCTGCACTTAGTCACACTCTACCATAAAGCACGCACCAAGCTGGATCAGCCAGTAATGCGTGCACCACTTCTCCCATGGCATGGCATGATAAACCCTTTCTTCTGTCAGTCACAAAACAAGAAGATATGATAAACCCTTCTCTTCTACTACAGCATTCAGCATCCACACCTCTCGCCTGCCTCCACTACATGCCACTTTCAACATATCACAGAAACAACACACACAATAACATACGAATGGAGGATGTTAGTGGCGACATAAAAACTGAAATCAACCCAGAAACACAGCTGACAACTACAGCCGTGGATGGATGGATCGCCTGTGCGCAACAAGTCCCCATATCCCCATTTTTCATTGAATCCCAAAGTCAGTACGACGGAAATAATGCGCGAGTTAAAAAAACATCAGGTAAAACAAGGCCTAATGCAATGCGTCGACGCATGTTAACACGTGAGGGTGAGTGATAGGAAACAAAATGACCCCATATCTTTTTTTGCATCATCAAGGAACACAGTCCAGCTTATCTCAGTAAGACGGTAGTAAAACCTACAAGAGAGGAGGCAAGGAAGCCTTGGCTCCACATTTTTTCCCTTCTATTATAAAGTCTGTTCATTCTATGCTCTCTTTTTCATTGAATGTTTCATTGAATGACCACAGTGACTGTACATCAGGACTTGTTGAAGAAAACAAGCCAGCACCACTGCCAACATGTGTACCGGACGGCGACAGGATATGCGCTCCACCACCTTCCTGAGCTCCATTCAGCGCCAGTTCCTCCCTGCATAAACCATAATCCCAACAGTCATGAGCTCTAGCGTTCTCGCTTTTATCAATCAGCAATGGTAAAAAGAAAAAAAATAAACGTGAGTTCAGATTATAAGATATGGATAGTTTAGGGTTCTTCATGAATTCTATCACAGAAAGAAAGGCGGAACAAGAGGAAAATCTACATATGTTCGAATACTCTCTCTTGCCTTCAGAAAAGCCCGTCTCAATTGATTTTCATAGTTTTCCACCTACAAGGTGTTGGAGGTAACAGAGAAATAATCAGCCAGGGCTACTCTCCCAGGCGACTGCATTGCAATATATATAGAATAAGTACTGCATTGATTACATACAGCTCACTAGAGCTTTAACTAGACAGAATAGCTGCCTGGGTACCCGCACAACTCTTGGGCTACCCAAGGACTTAATGACATAGATTAACTAAAAACTTAAATACACTAAATGTGCCTGGGAAGCAGGGCTTACAGCTACAGTTCTCCCCCTAAGACCTGCTTCAACCCTTCTTGATCTGCTTGATGCCAATTCTGCTTCTCATATCTTCAAGCTTGGCCTTGCCCAAAGCCTTAGTGAGAATGTCTGCCAATTGATCAGCTGTAGGGATGTACTCAGTCCTGATGCTGCCTTCTTCAATACAATCCCTGATAAAATGTTGCTTAACTCTGATATGTTTGCTCCTGTCATGGAAGACAGGGTTCTTAGCAAGTGCAATTGCAGACTTGTTGTCAACCCTCAGTTCCACAGTCTCCACCTTTCTTCCCAACAAATCAGCCAACAATCTTGACAGCCACAGGGCTTGTGTTGCTGCTGAAGTCATAGCCACATATTCAGCCTCACAACTAGACAAAGCCACCACCCTCTGCTTGATAGATTGCCAGCTGACCAAGCTGTTGCCAAAGAAGAACAGACAACCTGTTGTGCTTTTGCTGGAGTCAATATCACCGGCTAGGTTTGAATCACAGTAGCCCACAAACCTAGCAGAATTTGGGGCTCTTTTGAACTGCAGACCATAGTCCAATGTTCCAGCCAAGTACCTCAGCACCCTCTTGACTGCTTGCTGGTGCTCAGTGGTCGGTTTCTCCAAGAATCTGCTCACATAGCCCACTGAGAAAGCCAAATCAGGCCTGGTATGAACCAGGTATCTCAAGCTTCCAACCAGCCTCCTATACTGAGTTGGATCCACCTCCTTGGCAGTGCTATGCTTGCTGAGCTTCAGGCGCTCTTCCATTGGTGTAGCTGCTGGATTGCAATCAGACATGCCTCCCAGTTCTAGGATTTTCTTGGCATAGTGAGTCTGCCTCATGGTGGTCCCATTCTTGCCTTGTTGCACTTCAATGCCAAGGTAGAAACTGAGCAAACCCAAGTCACTCATCTCAAAGGTGGATTTCATCCTTTCCTTGAAAGCCTTTACTTCATCTTTGACTGCTCCAGTGATGATCAGATCATCAACATAGACCCCAACCAGCAACACTGAGCCCTCTGAACCTTTCCTGTAAATTGCTGCTTCATGTTTGCTCTGTTTGAACCCCATTTCCTTCAGAGTAGAGTCCAACTTAGCGTTCCACGCCCTGGGTGCCTGCTTCAGCCCATACAAAGCTTTGTGCAGGCGATATACCTTGCTTTCTTCCCCAGGAATAGCAAACCCAGGTGGCTGCTGGACATATACTTCTTCCTTGAGCTCTCCATTTAGAAAAGCTGACTTGACATCCATATGATGAACAGTCCATCCTTCCTGGGCAGCTAGAGCAAGCAGCAGTCTCACTGATTCTATGCGTGCAACAGGAGCGAACACATCCTCATAATCAACACCCTCTTGCTGCACAAACCCACGAGCAACAAGCCGAGCCTTGTGCTTGATCACATCTCCTTTCTCATCTTTCTTCAGCTTGTAGACCCATTTTAGAGAAATTGGCCGATGGCCAGCTCGGGGAGACACAAGCTCCCAGGTGCCATTGCGCTCAACAGCGCGCAGCTCCTCTTTCATTGCTGCCTGCCATGCAGGATCATCTTTTGCCTCTGCATAAGAAATGGGTTCCCCAGAGTGGGTGAGGTGGAGCTCTGCGAACAAGCGCTGCGCCGGCGGCGGAACTTCCTGTTCCCCGCCCAATATGCCATCTATGGTACGATAGCGCAGCTGCTCGTCGTTGTGATAAGTGTCCAGCCGTTCCTCATCATCTTCCAAAGGAGTCACGTGCTCCACTTGTGGGCTGGCTGGAGCTGGTGGTGGTGAAGGCGTTCTGGATGTCTCAGACACCTCTTCTCCTGCACCAAGCACCGATTCTGCTGCTGGGAAAGCTTCAGGTGAGGCAGAATGGGGCTGAGGAGATGAGTGTGACTGCACTGAACCTCCAGCTCCAGGGACTTCTTCCTCCCAAGGAAATTCCACCACAAAATCACTACCAGCTGCCCCAGACGTACCTGCTGCTGGTGATGTCCAATCCCAACCTCTTCCTTCATCAAAAACCACATCCCGGCTGACACGTACACGCTGAGATGCTGGATCAAAAACTCGATAGGCTTTGGCTCCTTCAGCATAGCCAATAAATACTCCAGCTTCACCACGATCATCAAGTTTCCTGAGCTGAGACAAACGGCGAGTATATGCCACACAACCAAACACCTTCAGATGGCCAACAGTGGGTGCTCGGCCATGCCATGCTTCATAGGGAGTGACATCACCTAGAGCCTTGGTTGGTGACCGATTCAGAATATGCACAGCAGTCATCACTGCCTCCCCCCAAAACTTGGCTGGCATTTGGCGCTGCTTGAGTAAGGCACGTGCCATGGTCACCACGGTTTGATTTATACGCTCCACCACGCCATTCTGCTGTGGTGAATGAGGAGCACTGTAATGCCTTTTGACTCCTTCATTGGCCCAATAAGCAGCAAATTCTGCAACAGTAAACTCTCCTCCATTATCTGTGCGCAGAACTTTCAGTTTACGCCCACTCTCCACCTCTGCAGCAGCCTTCACCTTCTTGATAGCATCTGCTGCAGCATCCTTAGATGACAGTAGCACTGCCCACATGAATCGTGTGGCATCATCTACAAGCAGCAGAATATAGCGATTACCTGCCGAAGTTGCTGGTGTAACTGGCCCACAGAGATCACCATGCACCAATTCAAGGTGATCCTGAGCACGATATGTTGCTGCGGCAGGAAATGATCGCCTCCTCTGTTTGGTGGTGACACAAGTGTCACACACTTGCTCAACATGATCGATCTTTGGCATCCCTCTTGCCATTTCCTCCTTGCCAAGCCTCCGCAGGGCCTCAAAATTCAGATGCCCAAAACGCTCATGCCATTGCCACACCTCCTCATTCCTGCGCGCAGCAAGACACACTGGCTGTGTTGTCTTCATATGCAGTACATACAGCCGGTTCGCGCCACGCCTCACCTTGGCCAGTAGGCGACCGCTGCTGCGTTCCCAAATCTGCAGTACTCCATCAATCACCACCTTTGAGCCATTCTCATCAAGTTGACCGAGGCTCATGATCAAGTTCTTCAACGCCGGAATGAAATAAACTCCATGAAGAACACGATGCTCACCAGTCTTTGCTTCAAAAACAATTGAGCCAACGCCCTTGATTTCCACCTTGGACGCGTCCCCGAACCGAACCGTGCCTCGAACGTCCGTGTTCAGGTCTGAAAACAGGTCACGCCGCCCAGTCATGTGGTGTGTTGCGCCTGAATCAAGGTACCAGCCGCCAGCCATCTCTTCATCATCTGCTCCCAGATAAGCACGCGCACGTGGCTCAAAGAACTCAACGCGCTGCACTGTATAGTTGAGCTCCGGCGTGCTCTGTTCCATCTCAATGAAGCCGTGAGACAGAAACAGAGCTGCATCTTCCTCACACTCAGCAAACTGGGCACGTCCTTCATGTCCTCCTTGCTGCCCAGCTTGGTTACCGCCGCCACGGCCTCCTCCACGGTTTCCGCCGCCGCGTCCACCACGATTTCCTCCCCCGCCGCCGCGCTCTGTTCCATCACGGCGCGGCTGGGGACATTCACGCGCCCAATGCCCTTCCTGATGGCAGTTGAGGCACGTGTTGGGGCCAACACGGCCGGCGCCATTGCCTTCTCCACGTCCGCCGCCACGGCCAGCACCTCTGCCCCGTCCGCGTCCACCTCCGCGGCTGCGTCCTCCGCCACCGCCGCGCTGGTTCTTGAAACCAGAACCGCCAGCTTCTTCTGCGCCTTTCTTCTCCTTCCTCAAACGCGCACGCCACTGCTCCTCAGTGTACTGCTTGCCATTGATGGACACCGGCTCTGTCACAGCTTGCGCTTCACGGTCATCCACCGCCTTGAGCCTTCCTGTCACCTCTTCAAGCGTGAGCGCCTCGAAGTCGAGGAACTGCTCAATGGCGACGACGATCTGCGCGTACTTGGTCGGCACCGTGCGCAGAAACTTTCCACGACACGCGCCTCATCGATGTCCCTGTCTCCATGAAGCACCAGCTGCTGGTGCAGAGTTGACAGCCGCAGGGCAAAATCCTCCACCGGCTCGCCAGGCTTGACGTCAATGTTCTCCCACTCCCGACGCAGTCGCTGCAACGTCGCTCGGCGGACCCTGTCCACACCGATACGAGTCGCAGCGATGGCATCCCATGCCTCTTTTGCCGTCGCCTTGTCGAGGAGCGGGAGCCCCAACTCCTTGGGCACAGCAGCGACGATCACCTCCAGAGCTCGCCTGTCGTCGCGAAACTGCACTGGGCCTCCTTCGACAGCTTCCCAGAGGTCACGCGCCTGCATCCTGAGCTTCATCGTCTGGCTCCACTCATAATAATTGGTCTTGTCCAGCATTGGCCATGATGTGCCGCTGCCGGAATCGCGGTAGACCACCCTGCCTTGCGGCGACTCATAGCGACCGCCGCCACGACGCCTTCGGTCACGCAGTGGTGACTGCGAACGGCGCCTGTCCCGCGGCGGAGTCCGCGGCCGCCGGTTCCTCCGGTCCTCCTCTTCTTCTTCCTCCTCCTCCTCATCTCCCTTCTCTGCTGCTATCTCCGCCCGCAGCTCCTGCGCTGTCCTGGCCGCCGCCTCCGCGGCTGCTGCAGCCTGCTGTGCCGCCTTGACAGCCAGCGCCGCCGCCTCCTCTGCTGCCTTCAGGCGCGCAGCCCTGCCAGAGGGGTCGCCCAGCTCGCCCTCACTGGCTCCCTTGGTCTTCCTAGCCCGGCGCTCAGAGGAGGTTGACGTCATGGAGAAGATGAGTAGGTGAGGAGAAATAATCAGCCAGGGCTACTCTCCCAGGCGACTGCATTGCAATATATATAGAATAAGTACTGCATTGATTACATACAGCTCACTAGAGCTTTAACTAGACAGAATAGCTGCCTGGGTACCCGCACAACTCTTGGGCTACCCAAGGACTTAATGACATAGATTAACTAAAAACTTAAATACACTAAATGTGCCTGGGAAGCAGGGCTTACAGCTACACAAGGTCTAGTGAAATTGCACAATAGCCAACCATAACACAAAAAGGGCACAACACACATGGTAACAGGTAAAGATATCAGGCATGCATAGTGTCATGCAGGTCATATGTACCCAACTTCAAGCTAACAGGTTCCGGGGTGCAAGCCAAGCCATAAACTCGAAAAGAAAATTCAAACACCAATAGACTGAGTCTAAACTCAAAAACAAACAAGCAAGTTATATTGCACCTTGCCCAAAACATGCAAATGAGACTTAAAACTTGACAGATGGGATAACCGTGGTCCATGTGTTGAACGAGTTCTACCATGTTTCCATCATCTATCCATTTTGCAGCCTGCTGATAGACTGAGGTGCCTCAGTCCTGCATGCAGCATGGTCCCTAGGAACTAGAATTCCAACAAGACTAGAATGAACAGGCCATGCTCAGCAAACTTAACATCAGTTTTTTTTGTTCATCTGAGCCAGATTTTGATGTGGGTAGCAGCCCACTTGCGTAAATTGTATGCATGTATCTCCTGCAGTCACAGCCATGGGATAAGATTGAACACCCCATATAGGGCCTTGCCTTGAATCCTCCCTGGAGTCTAGTTGTATCCTTAGTTCCTAACTAGACTAAAGTTCCATAATACATGGACTGGGCCACATATTCTTGAGCCACGGTACCTTTACATTTTTAAACATCAAAGGGGACTGCCCCACCCATGCGAAAAAAAACAAGCTAACAGTTACCACCTTGGAAAACATTTTCCACTGCATGCCTAATGAAGCAACAGATTGAACTGACACCCTATAATAAGCCTCATTAACAACAAGGTCAAACAGGATGCAGTCACCAATCATCAGTTCATCACTAGTGAATATTTCTATAAGAACATTAAACCTTGGCAAAATATAGAACAGTAGTTCCCCATAAATAAAAACCATATGTTCAAGGATTATGGCACTGCATAATCCACAGGCTAATATTTAATTCTCCATTTTGGACTTGAGTCAACTGAGTTTCATTCAATCTAAAGCTCATATTATCAATTTATCATGTCTTCATGGCCACAATCACACAAGACCATCCCGATCTTACTATAGACATAAAATTTAAACTAAAAAACACTTGCTATCAACCAATACATAACAAATTGTCTGCAACAGAACAGCTTAGCCTGCAGCGAGATCTAATTTTTCACAATCTAATTCTAGCCTAGATTTTTCCCAAGAGAAGCAGCCTATCAACCAATACATAACTCAACAAATTGTCTGCAACAGAACAGCTTAGCCTGCAGTGAGATCTAATTTTTCACAACCTAATTCTAGCCTCTAATTTTTCCCGTAGCCCACAACATTAAAATACACTAAACCAACACAGCCAACGAAAGATATGAATGTAGAAGGCTATGGTATTGCAGGGTGCGTCCTATCATTAAATAATGCATTCAGTCTGCTTCTCATTGTAAACACAAAGATTTGATAAATCCGACAGTTCGCCACTTCAGTACCCGAACTCCCGAAGCCATTGAAAAACAAATGTCACTATTCAAAAACAAATCTTGACAAGAGCATTAGAATCTGAATAAGGGCATGCTTGGATACCAGGACTAAAGTTTAGTTGCCTAAAGTCTAGTCCTAGGTCATCCAAACAAATGGACTAATAGTCCACACCCCAACTAACAACTAGTTCACTAGTTGGCAAAGCAAAGCTGAAGTGGACTGATAGGTGACAGCTACTAGTCCATGTATCCGAACAGCACAGGACTAAACTTTAGTCACCTAACAATTAGTTCCAGTAACTAGTGGACTAACAACTAGTCCTAGCCTCCTAGGTGATCCAAACAGACCCTAATGCATTGAGCATTATGGTTCAACAGCTACATATAATTTCAGAAGAACACAACATTATGACCAGGGGCAGAACATTAGCTAACAATCCAAGAGTTCATGATGACAATTACACATCTGCCTTTGGTTTCTGTACCCTTCTTACTAATCAATTTAGACTGAGCATTTGAGCAATGAATGTGCCTCTGAATTAGCTTAACAAAAAAAAATTGCTTACCACAATTTCTAGCAGGCCTGAAACAGAACTGTAGCCAACTCAATTGTTAACAATGCCATTGTTGCAACAAAAATCTTGGCTGACTATATTTAGTGTAATTGTGTTTATGTTCAGCAATTTCAACCAGTGGACCAAATTATGCAATCAGTTCAGACACAATCCTAGCTAGCTAATTTTTCATGATGGCAGTTTGTCAATTCAACTGCAGTGTAGAACTGTTAATACCATATGTCCATACATCAAGGAAAAACGATCCATGAAAGTGAGAAATATCATAAACGCATATCAGCAGTTTAAGTGTTCTAAAAAGCTTCAGGTGCTAGGCACGAAGCAGGGTGGCGTCTAGACCCTAGTCATGGTTAAGCAGATGCTTGGATAGACTACACCAATTAGGTGCAAGCAGGATGGTAGCGCCCAGAATATAGTCAGACACTTTTTAGTAGCAACTTTAAACACCAAAAATTGATTTGACTGATTCATGAAACATATGCTAAAACCTAGAAGAACCCGAACTGCATGTACTTCTTATAAACAAAATACATGGTAAACTTCAACCTAATGAAGAGCATGATACCTTTAAATTTTCAAAGAAGAAAGGATCATCCAAACTCACACATTCAAATGGGTTCAATAATATGAGTATCAGTTAAACACTCAGTTATACTACGATAATGCACTTTGCTTTTCAATGGTCTCTCATTTCTATACATAAATTCCTTGTTTGAAATAAGTAGTATCCCACGATTAGACATGGAGATTTCACACGTGTGTGTAACTATGTATATACAAATTCACACAAACAACATTGAATAATTATCATAAAAAACTGTCAATACTTTGGTGCTTAAACGCATCGATACATGGAGCTAAGCAGTGAAGTGGAAAACCTGAATGGCAGCATGAAACAAGCATTGCATCTGGGGTAAGGACAACACTATTCTCTAATGAGTTATTATACCAAATTTCCAGCCCAAGTTAACAGTATAAGATGATCAGCAGTGATGAAAGCCTTTGTGGCAGAAAATTTTCTGAAAAGAAAAAGGACATCAAAAAGTACTTACTTGGGCCACAAAGAACCAGGCGGCCCGAAGGGGTGTTCATGGGCTGATTTGTTTGGAGACCCAAAAACCAAGTCATTGTGTAATTTTCCTGGCATTTCATGTGAAAGGAACAGGCTTGGTGTATCAGGTGGCAATTGCTGGAAAGGTGCTTTCTGCAGCCATGGATCACTGTCATTCAAACCAGTACCCAGGGAACTTATTGCTCCACCTCCGCTGCTGAAAAGGTTGGCACTATGATTGAATTGATTTGTGTTTTGCCGAAGCCACTGACTCTGAGGACCTTGCAGACCTAAACTTTCCTGAACCAATGGTGTGCTCCACATTTGCCATGTGCCTTGTTCACTGCTAGTCTCAGGCAGAATGGAACCACCAGGACCTCTTGCAACTGATGATTGCGGGGGCTTGATAGGCTTTTCTTCAGCCGTACGACATCTTGAGAGAGGAGACTCAATTGGTGAAGGCCTCCCATGTGATTCTTTAATAACGTCACTCGAGAGGAATCCACAATCTAGGTCCTGAGGGAAGTTATCTAGAGATTCTGAAACTGGCCCAAGTAATGCAATCGCATCTGGATCATAGCATGGGTCCTCAAATTGCTCTGGTTCTTCAAGCAGTGTTGATTCCACATCATCATAGAAGGGCATATGTCCAGCAGGAAAATGAGGTAGTGGGTTACTGGGAGGTGCTCCATTAAGCGGTGGAAAACCTGGAAATTGCATGGACTGGCTTGAACTTGGCTTGTAGTCCAGAGGAGGATACTGAGAGAGAAATGTATGAGCATTGTTTATTTGAGCTCCATTTGGTTCTGGCTTCCGAATCATATCATGAGCTGAAGTTGCAACATCAGGACAAGGGGACACTGATGCTGAACGACTAAACAGCTGATGCCATGACTTTTTAAGGCCAGTAGAGTGTGGCTGCACATTTGGACTAACCTGCATATAGCATTTGAGATGGAAATTCAGGTAAAAAAATAACTAATGCAATTGGTTCGAATAACAAGAATTTAAAATAAAATATCAATGCCCTTGTTACTCACAGGTCGATTAAAATTAGTCCATGCATTTCTAGTTTCTCCAGCTGTAGCAGATTTGCCTGTAGCTTGTGTGGCTGCATGCTGGACATCTCTTTTGATTGCATTACCCTGGTCAGTTGCAGGAACTACAGGTCTACTAACCTTGCTAGCTTGAGGAGCAGGGGCCTGAGCACTTCTGCCAAAGAAGGAACCACTGCCAAACCCTCTTGAAGAAGATAAGAAACCACCTGTCACACGGCCAAAGTATTTCGATCTGCTGTCCCCTGTTTTATTACTGTGATTGTTAGAATCAATGTAATGAGGCTTGTAACCCTCACGCCTGTCCAAGTCGCTCTTTCTGTCAAAGTCTCGCTTCCTATCACCTTCTCGACCCAATCTTCTATCAACGTCCTCACAATCTGAATTGCTCTTGCTTGACCCCTTGTCCTCTTTCTTCTTCCTCTCCTGACGCCGCTTCTCTGCCTCCTTCCTAGCATCCTTCTCCCCAACAGGGGTAGCGCTTTTTGACCGCTCCTCGGCTTCTGCTTTTTCATCCCTTAGCTTCCTGCGTTCCTCTACTAGCTTAGCCATCTCCTCTCGCTGCTTCCTTTCCTCCTCCTCCAGCATTTCCCTCTCCAGCCTTGCCAGTCTCTTCTCCTCCGCCTTCCTTCTCGCCTTCTCGGTCCTGCTCTCCTCAGCTTTTCCTCCATTCTCTCCTCTCTTTGCCAACCTTTTACCATCTATGCTCAAGCCCTCACCATCCCCTGAGGATGTAAATCTGAATATATTCCTCAACAACCACCTCATTGCTGTGGAACAAAAGGACGAAAGCAAGCGCCACGAGAATCCCAGGAAGGAGCTATTATTGCCGGAGGAGCAGCGCAGGTCCAGCCAATATCCACAATCCTGAGCACAAGGCCATCCGGTGGGGGCCTTCCCGGCTGAATTGAGGTCGAGCACCGGGCGCTTAGAGACATGGCCGCAGTAAGAGCACATGAACTTACCGCCGCCGGGGTTCTGGTCCTTGTACGGGTTGCTGCAGTTGCGGCAGCGCCGGGTTGCGGTCTTGCGGAGCTTGTGGAGCTCGAGGGCGTGGGCGCGGCGCTCCTCGCGGAGGCGCGCGGAGCGGCGGGCGCGCCAGAGGGAGAGGCGCGGGAGGAGGATCTCGTACCAGAAGAGGGTGAGGAGGAGGACGGAGACGCAGGCGAGGCGCGGGGAGGTGACCTCGAAGCGGTAGGCGGCCGGGAGGAGCAGCTGGGTGGCGGCCCAGATGACGATGAGCGGGACGACGAGCCACGGGAGCATGGTGGCGACGCGCCGCGACCAGCGCTGCACGGCGCACAGCGTACACATTGATTATCCGCCCGCCTCCGCCGCCCTCACGCCCTGCTGGATCGCCAGCGCCGTCGCTCGGCTCGGACCCTTGAAGGCGGGTGGGTGGGGTGGGTTGCTTGCTTGGTCGGTAATGCTGCGATTCGATTTGGGGGGATGAGGGGAAACCCTCGAATGGGGGCGAGGCAGCGGGGGCCGGGGAGGGGAATCAAAGGCGGCTGCTTTTTGTGGAGATGCGAGATGCGGGAGCTAGGAGAGCGTGGGAAGGGTGGATTCGAGGGAGGAGAGCTCGAGGTGGGCGATGGCCATGGCGAAAACCCTAGCTTTTTCAATCCCTTTCTCTTCCTCCTCTTTGGATTGCCTGCTTGAATTTTCTCTCTAATCTCTCGGTGGGCAAGGCAAGGGAGACGAAGAAATTCTACAGGTGAGAAACCAGATAACGCTTCATCCACTGTCTTCCATTTGTGTCTAAATAGAAAAGCTTTCAATTTTTTTCCTATGCAGCTCTCATGTTTATATATATCTTCACTAACCGGTTTGCAAATAAAAAAAATTAATTTAGACTATTGATAAACATAAACAGATATAAAACTTATGCGTGATGTAATTTAAAGTATAATATAATGAATTTCACATATAAATCGTGCATGTTTGTCAAGATCTAACATGTGTGGCGCACGCATTGGCGGTTTATATATCTTCACTAACCGGTTTGAGAATAAAAACATTAATTTAGACTATCGTTAAACATAAACAGATATAAAACTTATGCGTAACATAATTTAAAAATAGAAAATAATGAATTTCACATATAAGTCGTGCACGTTTGTCAAGATAATGCCTCATCTACCATGTGTGGCGCACGCAATGGCGGTTTATATATCTTCACTAACTGTTTTGGGAATAAAAACATTTATTTAGACTATCCATAAGCATAAATAGATATAAAACTTATGCGTGACATAATTTAAAGTAGAAAATAATGAATTTCACATATAAGTCGTGCACATTTGTCAAAATCTAGCATGTGTGGCACACGCAATGAGGGTTTATTTATCTTCACTAACCAACTTGCGAAAAAAAACGTTAATTTAGACTATCGATATGCATGACATAATTTAAAGTAGAAAATAATGAATTTCACATATAAGCCATGCACGTTTGTCAAGATAATGCATCATCTAGCATGTGTGGCGCATGCAATGGCGGTTTACATATCTTCACTAACCGGTTTGCGAATAAAAATATTAATTTAAGCTATCGATAAACATAAACGGATATAAAACTTATGTGTGATGTAATTTAAAGTAGAAAATAATTAATTTCACATATAAGCCGTGCACGTTTGTCAAGATAATGCCTCATCTAGCATGTGTGGCGCACGCAATGGTGGTTTGTATTTTGCGAAAACAGTTGTTAAGAAAAGCTTTCGGTCTTTTTCTTGTCATGACAACTCTTATGTTTATCTCCACTAACCGGTTTACAATTAAAAATATTAATTTAGATTACTGGTAAGCATAAAAGAGATATAGAACTTATGCATGACGTAATTTAAAGTAAAAATTGATGAGTTTCACATATAAATCGTGCACGTTTGCGAAGATAATGCCTCATCCAGCTGGTGCAGTGCACACAATGGCAATTTATGTGTTTACGAAAATGTTGTTATTAAGAAAAGCTTTCAGCTTCTTTCTTATGTCATGGCAACTCTTACATTTATCTCCATTAACTGGTTTGATTAATAGAAACATTAATCTAGACGACCAATAAGCATGAAGAGATATAAACCTGTGCATGAACTATTTTAAAGTAGAAACTGATAATCTTTACATATAAGCTGTGCATGTTTGCCAAGATAAAGTCTTGTCTAGTAGGTGCAGTGCCCGCGATGGAAGTTTGTATTTTGCGAAAAAGTTGTTGTTAAGAAAAGCTTCCATTTTTTCACTCTTTTCTTGTCATGGCAATTCTTATGTTTATCTCCAATAACCGGTATTTTATTAAAAAATAATTTAGACTACCAATAAGCATAAAGAGATATAAACTTGTGTGTGACATAACTTAAAGTAGAAAATGATGAGTTTCACATGTAAGTCATGCACGTTTGCCAAGATAACGTCACACACAAGTTGTCACACACGTTTGCCATTGTGTGCGCCGCACACACGTTTGCCTCATCTAGCGGGTGCAGCACACACGAAAAAGTTGTTAGAAAAAAGCTTTCAATTTTTTTATGTCATGGAAACTCTTGTGTTTATCTCCACTAACCGGTTTTCGGTTAAAAACTTCAGAATTATATAATTTGTGCATGACATAGAGCCGGTTCATCTGGCTTATAATCCGTCTTTTTCAGCTTGTTTTTTCAGCAAGAACAGTATTTTTTTCTCACAACAAATCAGCCAACAGTGTTTTTCAGCCGGCTTATCCGCCCAACCGAACGGGGTCATAATTTTAAAGTAGAAAGTGGTTTCACATATAAGTCGTGCACGTTTGCCAAAATAAAGCCTAGTCTAGTAGGTATGGCGCACAATGAAATTTTGTATTTTTGCAAAAAAAAAGTTGTTAGGAAAACCTTCCATTTTTTCTTTCTTTATCATGGCAACTCTGATGTTTATCTCCACTATCCGGTTTGTGATTAAAAACTTCGACTTACTATCGATAAGCATAAACAGTTACAGAACTTGTGCTAATTAAAACTAGAAAATGATGTTTTTCACATTTTCACATATAAGTCATGCATGTTTGCCGAGATTCGTCTAGCAAATGTGGCGCATGCAATGGCAGTTTATGTTTTGTGAAAAAAGTTGTTAGAGAAAGTTTTATTTTTTCTTTTCTTTTATGGCAACTCTTGTGTTTATCTCTAGTTCTTCACTAATCGGTTTGCAATTAAAAGCTGTAACTTATAGACTACTGACCCATAAAGAGTTATAAAACTTATACGTGACGTAATTTAAATAGAAAGCAATGAGTTTTACATATAAGTCATACATGTTTGCCACAATAACATCTTGCCTCGCCGGTGCGGCGGACGTAATGGCAATTTGTGTTTTGTAAAAACATTGTTGTTAGAAAAGACTTCTGGTTCACTTTGAAAGCATCTAGGTCCCGAGGTTTGGTTTCGACAATTGATGACAACGCTTTATTACCATGACTAACGTGTGTTTTGTAGAAACTTTGGTAAGTTAGGTCATGGAGGTTTTAACTGCTTTGGGCACCATGGTATTCATGCCCCTTGATGGAAATCGTTTCGGTTTTCAAAAGAGTGACGTCAAGATTAAAGACGGTTAGTTCCGGATGTCGAGGTGTTGAGATACATTTGGAATAATCGTTAGGATCTTCGTTTTTCTCTTTTGGCCGTACTATAAAGGGGGGCATGAGCGGGTAGCTTGACCTAGGCGAGTCCTACTTTTAGGTGTGGTGCACACTTGTTAAACTTGGCGCTAGGCAGCTCTAGAATAGCTCAAAGTTCAGTTGGAAGCAACTTGGTTCAAGTTGTGACGCGTTTCGGAGAGTTTCGGGTCGTTTTCCCATGACCGGACGCGGTCCTCGGCATGACCGGACGCGTCCGGTCAGTACAGTTCCGCGGCTAGGGTTTCAGCTCTGACGACCGGACGCGGTCCTCGCGAGGACCGGACGCGGTGGTCAGAAGTCGACACGTGTCACTTGAGGGAAACACCCGATCGGACGCGACCTGGGTGTGATCAGCGCGTCCGGTCACAGTCCAGTAAGGTCCAGAGACGACCGGACGCGTCCGGTCATCACCGATCGGACGCGGTCGCGCGTCCGGTGCGAGTACAGTATGCTCCCTGCACGATCGGACGCGTCTGGTGCCCCTGACCGGTGCATCCGGTCACTCAGTTGATTTTCGGATTTCGACCGTTACGAGCGACCGGCGCGTCCGGTCAGTTCAACCGGCGCGTCCGGTCAGCCCGTGTTTTGCTGAGTCAGCGGGTAACGGTTCGTTTTGTTTGTGGGGTGTATAAATACATCCCCACCACCTCTTTTAGAGGTCTCTTGCTCATTTAATCAACTGAAAAACACCTTTAGAGTGCAAGGGAGTGCAAGAGCACTAGTGAGGATAGAGATTTGAGAATCAAAGCTTGAGAGTTCCTCACTAGCGATTAGAGAGTAGCAAGTGTGCATCCACCTTCTCATTTGGGCTCGTAGTGGTCAAGTGAGAGTTCTAGCTTGTTACTCTTGGTGATCGCCATCACCTAGATGGCGTGGTGGTGATTGGGAGTTCGGTGATCATCTGGAGGAGCTTGTGGATGACCCAACTCATCTTGTGAGCGGTTTTGGGTGATTCACCGCGACGGAGTGTCGAAGAATCAACCCGTAGAGAGCACTTGATCCTTGCGCGGATCAAGGGGGAGCTACACCCTTGCGTGGGTGCTCCAACAAGGACTAGTGGGGAGTGGCGACTCTCCGATACCTCGGAAAAATATTGCCGTGTTCCTTGCCCCTTTACATTCAAGCATTTACATTCTCGTATTTACTTTCATTGCTTGTTTTACATTCCTAGATTTGCCATGTTAGACTAGGATTGGAAACTAGGGTGCAAAACTTTGTATCGGTAGACTCTCTAGGAACACAAGTAGACACTAGGGGTGAATTCCGGCTTGTAGGATTTAATTCTTGCATTTAATTTTTAGAAAAGCCCAATTCACCCCCCCCTCTTGAGCATCTTGATCCTTTCAATTGGTATCGGAGCCGTGTTGCTCCTTTTTTTAGGCTTTACCGCCTAGAGCAAGATGTCTAACGGGGAAGGACCACCTTCCACCTTTGAGGGGGATGATTTTCCATATTGGAAAATCCGCATGGAGGCGTATCTCGAAGCCATAGATGTTGGATGTCTTAGAGCCGCAACCCAAGGACTTCCCGCTATCAAGGATCCCGCAAACCCCATTGGTGACGAGGAGAAGTACGACCGGTGGAATGCAAAGGCCAAAAATGCACTCTACCGGGGCTTAGGCAAAGATATCTTCAATCGTGTGTGTAATGCAAAGAACGCTCATGAATTGTGGGAAAATCTTTGTGCTCTCCATGAGGGAACTAAGAGTGAGCGTGAGGAACGCTATCACATAGCTTTAAAGAAAATTAATTCTTTTGAGATGCTTCCCAAAGAAAGTGCTAATGACATGTACACTCGCTTGAATGTTCTTGTAGAGGACCTCAATGCTCTTGGGCTCACTAAAATGAGCCAATCGGATGTTGCAAGGAAGATCTTGAGTGTGCTTCCCGTTGAGAAGTATGGTCACATTGTCACGGTGCTTCACCAAAGTGATCTTTCCACCGCAACACCGACTCAAGTATTAGGGAAAATAAATGCTCATGAGATGTACATGCATATCACTCCGGAAGAGGGCTCATCATCTTCCAAGAAGAGAGACTTGGCCTTCAAAGCTAGTCATGACAAGAAGAAGAAGAAGGGTCAAGCCATGATGGTGCAAGAAAGCTCAAGTGAAAGTGATGTTGATGATGAATCACTTGCACTCATGATGAGAAAGACCACCAAGATGCTAAAGAAGCTCAACAAGAGTGGCATCAAGTTCGATGGCAAGAAGAAGAAATTCTTCACAAGTAGCAAGAGAAAGCCAATCTCGGAGATGGATTGCTACAATTGTGGTGAACTTGGCCACCTAGCTCATCAATGCCCTAGACCACCAAAAGACAAGTACAAGAACAAAAACAAGGGCAAGAAAAATGATTCAAGTGATGAAGAAGAAGAGAAGAAGAAGAAGAACAAGCCATACAAGAAGAAGGATGGCAAGAAGAAGGAGTTCCACAAGAAGAAGAAGGGAGGAAAGGCATACATTGTTGGTGATTGGCTCACCGACATTGAATCATCTTGTGAGTCCTCCGAAGATGAGAGCGATGATGAGAAAGAGAAGGTTGCCGCATTTATGATGGGGCCATCATCTTCACCGATATCTTCATCACCACCTTCACCGCCTCCTTCACCATCATCGTCCACTACTCACCTATGCCTTATGGCCAAGGGTGAACGAAAGGTACAAAACCATGATAGTGATGATAATGATGATAGTGATAGTGATGATGAATATGACGCACCTTCTTATGATGAACTTGTAAAATTGCTAAACAAATACACTAAAATCATAAGAAGGACTAGAAATGAAAATGATGATCTTCAAAATGAAAATGAATCACTCTCATCCAAGCTTGAAAATATTCAAAAGACTAGTGGTGAGCTTAGAGTTCAAAATGAAGTGATGTCTTCCACTCTCAAGGAGCTCAAAACCTCTTATAAAGAGCTTAAAGATCAACATGATAAACTTGAGAAGAAGCATGATGAGCTCATCACTAGACATAATTCTCTAAAGGACAAATACACCACATTAAAAATTGACTATGATAGTCTTGTGGTTGCTAATGAACTTGCTCTTGAGACATATGTGCTACTAACTATGTTATTAAGTGTGATATAGCTACATCATGTGATGATTTGATCATTGAAAGCATTGAGCAAGGTTCTAGTAGCAAAGGCAAGAGTGTGGTTGAGTCAAGCAACTATGATGATTATGCCAAGATCAAGTGTGAGAATGAGAAGCTTGCAAATGAGAACAAGAAGCTAAAAGGTTTGATGGCTCTTGAGAAGCAACCAACAAATGAGTCACTCATTGAAGAAAACAAAAAGCTCAAGCAAGAAAAAGAGCATCTCAAGACCGGCCTAAGCAAGTTCACAAGAGGCCAACATTTGCAAAGTGAGCTCCTCATGAACACCGTAATGAAGATGGATAGAAGTGGTATTGGGTACTTGGCAAATCAAGAGAAGAAAGCAAAAGCTCAACAACAACAAAGCAAGTCAAAAGCCCAAGCCAAAGAGATGTGTTGAGTGTGGTCAAGAAGGTCACTTTGCTCATGAATGCAAAACTCCACCACCACAACCCTTGCCCAAGCATGCTAGAACTTTCGCCTTCAATGCTCATTATATGCTAAGAAAAGATTCAAATGGAAAGATGAAAGTCATGTTTTTGGGTTCTCCAAACAAGAATAGGCCAAAGAAAATATGGGTTGCCAAGTCACTAGTGGAGAAAGTCAAGGGCCCCTCTCAAGTTTGGGTCCCTAAACAAAAAGCTTGATCTCTTGTGTGTAGGTGAACTACAAGACCGATGGATCTTATTGGGTTATTGATAGTGGTTGCACTCAACATATGACCGGTGATCCTCGTATGTTCACCACCATTGAAGAGAATGGAATATGTCAAGAGAAGATCACATTTGGGGATAATTCAAAGAGCAAAGTCAAGGGTATAGGCAAGATTGCAATATCACATGATCACTCACTCTCAAATATGCTCTATGTTGCTTCATTGAGTTTCAACTTGTTATCCGTTGGGCAACTTTGTGACCTTGGCTTCCAATGCTTGTTCACACCAAATGAAGTGAAAGTTTCAAAGATAGATGACAAGCAAGTGATATTCAAAGGCTTTAGATACAACAATCTTTATCTTGTTGACTTCACCTCCGAAGATGCAAATTTGATGACATGTTTGTTCACCAAGACCTCACTTGGTTGGCTTTGGCATAGGAGGCTTGCTCATGTTGGAATGAACACTCTCAACAAGCTATTGAAGAAAGAACTAGTGAGAGGGTTGAAGGATGTGAAGTTTGAAAAGGACAAACCTTGTAGTGCATGTCAAGCGGGCAAACAAGTTGCAAACACTCATCCAACCAAAGCTTTCATGTCAACTTCAAGAGTGCTAGAACTTCTACACATGGATTTGTTTGGGCCTACAACATACAAGAGCTTGGGTGGTAATCTCTATTGTCTTGTGATAGTGGATGACTACTCAAGGTATACATGGACTTTCTTCCTTCATGACAAATCCGAAGTGGCAAATTGCTTCAAGAAGTTTGCAAAGAGAGCTCAAAATGAATTTGAAGTCAAGATAAAGAAGATTAGAAGTGACAATGGCAAAGAGTTTGACAACACCAACATTGAAGCTTATTGTGATGAAATTGGAATCAAGCATGAGGTCTCTTCAACCTACACTCCTCAACAAAATGGTGTAGTTGAGAGAAAGAACCGAACTTTGATCACCCTTGCAAGAACAATGCTAGATGAGTACAACACTCCGGAGAAGTTGTGGGCCGAGGCAATCAACACCGCATGCTATGCTTCAAATCGCCTCTTCCTACAAAAGTTTCTTGGCAAGACCCCCTATGAGTTGCTTAATGGGAAGAAGCCGGACGTCTCTTTCTTCCGGGTGTTTGGTTGCAAATGTTACATCTACAAGAAGCGTCAACACCTAGGGAAGTTTCAAAGACGTTGTGATACTGGTTTTCTTGTTGGTTACTCATCAAAGTCCAAAGCATATAGAGTATTTAACCATGCCACCGGTTTGGTTGAAGAAACATATGATGTGGAATTTGATGAATCTAACGGCTCCCAAGGAGCAATTGAGAATTGTGATGATGTAGGTGATGAACCCTTGAGGGAGGCCATGAAGAACATGCCGGTGGGAGACATCAAGCCAAAAGATGATGATGACGATGTACAAATTGTTGATCCACCATCTTCATCACGTGTGCCTCAAGATGATGACAAGAATGAGAGAGTTGAAAATGAAGACACTTATGTCTCTCATGAACAAGCCGAGGCACAAGCTCAAGATGTTGATGCTCCCCATCCACCTCCTCAAGTGGTTGATAGAAGAAACTCACCACTACTTCAAGCACATCCACAAGATCTCATCATAGGGAGTCCTACAAAGGGAGTAATGACTCGATCTCAAAAGCTAGCTTCTTTTGTTGAACATCACTCTTTTGTCTCTTGCGTTGAACCTAAGAATGTAGAAGAAGCTCTTCAAGATCTGGATTGGGTGAATGCAATGCATGAAGAATTGAACAACTTCACCCGCAATCAAGTATGGACACTTGAAGAGCATCCTAAAGGTGCAAGAGTCATTGGAACCAAGTGGGTGTTCCGAAACAAGCAAGATGACCAAGGCATAGTGGTGAGGAACAAGGCAAGACTAGTTGCAAAGGGGTTCTCTCAAGTTGAAGGTCTTGATTTTGGAGAGACCTTTGCACCCGTTGCAAGACTTGAAGCCATTCGTATCCTCCTTGCATATGCATCACATCATGATATGAAACTATATCAAATGGATGTGAAAAGTGCATTCTTAAATGGCTTTATAAATGAACTAGTCTATGTTAATCAACCTCCCAGGTTTGAAGACCCTAGATATCCTAATCATGTTTATAGGTTGTCCAAGGCGTTATATGGGCTCAAGCAAGCCCCTAGAGCGTGGTATGAGCGCCTCCGGGACTTCCTCATTGAGAAGGGCTTCACCATTGGGAAGGTCGACACCACACTATTCACCAAGAAGTTTAATGGGGATATCTTTATTTGTCAAGTATATGTTGATGATATCATCTTCGGATCAACAAATAAAGATTATTGCAAGGAATTTGGTGAATTGATGTCGAAGGAGTTCGAGATGTCAATGATTGGTGAGCTCACATTCTTCCTTGGATTTCAAGTAAAGCAAATGAGAGAAGGGATTTTCATCTCTCAAGAAAAGTATACCAAGGATCTTCTCAAAAGATTCAAGATGGAAGAATGCAAACCAATCAAGACCCCAATGCCATCAAATGGACATCTCGACCTAGATGAGGGAGGTAAACCGGTTGATCAAACTCTCTACCGTTCTATGATTGGTAGCTTGTTGTACCTTACCGCATCTAGGCCCGATATCATGTTTAGTGTGTGCATGTGTGCCCGCTTTCAAGCGTGCCCTAAAGAACCTCACTTAAGTGCCGTAAAAAGAATCCTAAGATATCTTAAGCTCACCCCAAGCATTGGTCTTTGGTATCCCAAAGGAGCTAGATTCCAACTAGTTGGCTATTCCGATTCGGACTATGCCGGTTGCAAAATTGATAGAAAAAGCACATCCGGAGGGTGCCATTTGCTTGGAAGATCTTTAGTATCTTGGTCATCTAAAAAGCAAAATAGTGTGACTTTGTCCACCGCCGAGGCGGAATACATTGCCGCGGGGGCTTGTTGTGCACAAATCTTATATATGAAACAAACCCTCCTAGACTATGGAATTGTTCTTGAAAAGGTGCCACTTTTATGTGATAATGAAAGTGCCGTTAAAATTGCTAACAATCCGGTACAACACTCTCGCACCAAGCACATTGATATCCGCCATCACTTTCTAAGAGATCACGTTGCTAAAAATGACATATCACTAGAAGGTGTAAGAAGTGAAAATCAATTAGCGGATATCTTCACTAAACCTTTGGATGAGGCAACCTTTTGTAGGTTAAGAAGTGAACTCAATGTGCTTGATTCTAGCAACTTTAAAAAATGAGCGTGTGTTGTCCCTTGCATTGCATTGTATAATATGCCATGTGTTATTTTATCGCAATGCTTTTAGGGCTTGGCTAACACGGTTACGATAACCCTTCTTTGGAGGAGTGAAGAAGCCTAGCCGTGGATCAAACTTGACAAGCATCCTAGCTTTACCTTCTTGTATTGCATTGCATATGCATGGTTGTTTGTTTGGCGTTTCTTTTTGGTTTCGCTTTGAGCAACCTCTGTGTTCGTCCATGGATAAAGAGAGCATTTTGACGCTCCTAAAGGTTCAAAAACTCTATTGCATGGCCATACGTTGCTCCTTGGGTGTTTATTGCCTATTTTCTTAAAAATAATACTAGCCTAAGGCAATCTATTTTGAAAAATTTGAGGGTTTGAGTGAGGTCACTCATATCGTGTTCCAATTGGTGTTTATTTGTGTCTTTTTGAATTGGAACCTGATTAGGAGAAGTCGCGTCGTAGTTCGGAATGAAGAAGGGCGAAGAACAGTGACCGGACGCTGGACCGGACGCTGCACCGGACGCAGTGATGCTTCACCACCGTGTTCGGTCTCGGCGTCCACCAGCGCGTCCGGTCATCCAGAAGACCAACTCCAGATCTAGTGATCGGACGCTGCACCGGACGCGCCACTGTTGACCACCGCGTCCGGTCCCGGTTACCACCACCGCGTCCGGTCATTCGCGATAAATTCCCGAGCTCCCCTCGACCGGACTCTGACCACGTCCGGTCAGTCCTCACCGGACGCGTCTGGTCACTCCAGGAGCTTACTGGAGTGTGACCGGACGCTGCACCACCGCGTCCGGTCATAACGACCACCGCGTCCGGTCATCACGCGTCGAGCGGATCTAACCCCTTCATATAACGGTTCGTCTTCGGCCGTGTTTTCTCATCCGCTCGAGCCTCTTCCGCCGCCGCCTGCCCTATCTCGCCAAATCCGCCGGAGCCGCCGCGCCTTTGCCGTCTTCCTCGCCTCCGGCAAGCCCTGCCGAGTCTCCTGCCCACGCCGGCCCTCGCTCGCGCGCGCGCCAGCCCGTCCCTGCCCGCGCCTGCCCATGCCAGTCGAGCAGCCGCGCCACCGCCGCCCGCTCGCACCTCCGCCGCCGGTGAGCCGCGCCCTTGCCGCCGGTGAGCCGTGCTCCCGCTTGCCAGCATCACCTCCGGCAATGGACTGCCTCATGCTCGCCTCCGATCGTTCTTCGTCGAGTTGCCCTAACCCTAGGGTTCGCGTAACGTCGTTCGATCGTTCGTCGTCGAGGTTTTGTCGCGCGTCGTCTTCTTCGCGAGGTTGTTTCGCGTCACCTTGACCTCCTCACTAGGGTTTGCCGTAACTCTTTCTTTTTAATCCTAATTGCATCACGTTTTGGCAAATCAGAGCTCGTCCGGCGATTTCAGGGAATCTTGCGATCTAGGTCACCTCATCTTGTCAGTCGTCTCATCGATCCGAGGTAGCTTCGCGTTTCAATTCACATCGTATCTCATATGCTTGCTATCTCTAGGGTTTCGTACCTTTTAGTTATATATGTGCTTATAGTAGATCTCTCTATTCCGTCATTGCAGCGAGTCTGTTCATGTGTCAGGGTGAGATTAGTTTGCTGAATCCGAGGCCAAGCCTGCGGATACGGATTGAGGCCAAGCCTCTCGAGTGACAGTTCACCATCTTTCAGAGGTTTTTCGGTCAGTTTTTCAGCATGGTGCATTGCAAGAACGCCGGTGGTGCTCCTGGTGACGGGGACGACAGTCCTCCTCGTCGGTCTGAGATTGCACGTGGGAAGCGTATCAAGATCATGGCCAGAAAGAAGAAGAAGACACTTACAGAGGCAGAGATTGCTCAGGCCGTGGCAGATGCAGCAGAGCAGGCAGAGAGAGGTGGCAGGAGCAGTGGCATACACATAGGCAGAGAAGGTCGACAGCTCGGCACAGAGGCTACTGAGGGTACTGAGGATACTGGAGCTACAGAGGGTATGTCAGTTGATCCACCTCCAGAGGCCACAGAGGCTCCAGAGGCTACAGAGGACACAGAGGAGCAGCCAGCTCAGTCTCCACCACGTCGTCGCTCCACACGCACACGTACTCAGGTGACTCCTAGGCCAGAGGGCCAGCGTCGTGGAGCACGTCCTCCTCCCAGAGCTAGAGGTTCACCCCCGGTCGAGCACTTTGACTTGAGGGGTGCTACAGCACGTCAGGTGCAGGGGTTGAGGTTCGTGGAGGTCAGTCGGTGGTTTCCACCTGTGAGGGATCACAGAGCTTCAGAAGGCTTCTATACCCCACTTCAGGAGGATTTCTACAGGGCTCTAGTTGACAGCGGTATTGCTTTCCGACCACAGAGGGTCTGTCGACTTGAGTCACTGGTTGAGGTTGTGGGAGAACAACTACGTCCGCACCTGTCCTTTCTGCCAGGCTTGTCAGATCTTCTTGGACGGACAGGTGCATACTGCGGCACATGGGTCAGAGAGTTTTATGCTTCACTATGGATTGATCCTGCCCATGATTTCATTCACTTTGCATTCCGAGGCCGCGATCACCGTCTATACAGCACCAGAGTGCGGGAGATTCTCAGACTCCCAGCTTCCAACACGAAGATACATCAGCTGTGTTTTGGTCAGACTCCTCCACCGAGACGCCCTCACGGCGGGGCAGTGCCACCTACAGACTTGATTCGACCCTGCTTCCGTGAGCCTTTTGGCGAAGGGTCTCGTCGCACGCCTACCAGTTTGACACCACTTGCCAGAGTTCTGGATGCTATAGTCAGACGCACTCTACTTCCCCGACTTGGCTACAGAGAGAGACTGACTCGGATGCAGCTATGGGTTGTTCACCACCTCCTCTCACAGACACAGTTTGACATTTGGGATCTCATACTTAGTGAGATGGAGGACACCATAGCTGAGGGCTTCAAGGGTAATCGTCAGCTGCCCTGTGCACACTGGATCTGCTTCATCATTAGATCATCTATTCAGCTACCAGCAGAGATCCGAGCTGAGATATCAGATACTACTACTGCTTTCCCTGAGTATGATATCCGTCAGCTTTGGGCTTCAGTCACTAGAGATCAGGCCCCAGTGCCAGGACAGCGTGAGCAACCTGAGATTCCTGAGACAGCGGCTGAGCAGGACGCCACAGTTGATGAGCTTGCAGAGGCAGAGCTTGCCGATCTTGACGCTTAGCCTGCTGATCTTCCTGAGGATGTGACATCTGACAGCACTGATGAGGACTACCAGCCCATCCCCAGGTACCGGTCTCCTCGGTCTCACGACCACGAGGCCGGTGGCTCTGGTTCAGCCTCCCGCACAGACCCAGCCATGGTGGCTATACTTGAGAGGTTGACCCAGGCACAGGAGCAGCAGCAACAGCAGATACAGCGACAGGCTCAGGACACAGCTGCAGCACTTGCACAGATTCAGGCTCGTCAGGACGAGTTTCAGCGTCAGCAGCTTGAGATCCAGAGGCAGCAGGTTGAAATGCAGCGACAGCAGTACGAGATTCAGCGACAGAGTGCAGCTAGTCAGCAGCAGTATTTGGATCTCCTGCGCCACCTAGTCACTGTTGGGGTTCCTCCGCCTGCTTCTATCCTGACTTCTGCTTTACAATCCAGTGATCCATCGAGTCAGGGACAGCCGAGCTTCCAGTTCACATCTCCACAGCAGCAGGTTCTCCAGTCATTCCAGTCCCCGAGCTTCACGTCTATTCACACGGGGTTTACACCTTCAGACTAGCCTCGCCCTCACCTCCTGACAGGCACACCCTTTGGTGATTACAGTGTTACCTACAGCGAGTTGACTGGTCAGCCGACGCCCTCGCACACTACCTTTGCTACTTCTTCAGGGTTGTCAGCTTCAGAGGCAGCTATTCCTCCAGTGACAGGGACCGGTACTACAGAGACTTTTCCTTCGTCAGTTGCCTCGACAGATCCTCCTGCTATTGGCTCGCTACAGGCTCAGGTCACTCAGACGGATTCTCTTATTGCTACTACGTCAGTACCTGTTCCTGCCGCTCAGACCCAGACCGCTTCACAGCCACGTGTTTCTTCAGAGGGTCAGCCAGATAGCTCAGATTCCGAGGGAGATTCTCTACACTTCGTGATTACTCCGCGCACCTCGGCACCCGACACGACTCCGTCTGTCCCCCCGTCAGATCCTTAGATTAGTTTTTTGGCGCTTGATGCCAAAGGGGGAGAGAGAGTAGTTTCAGGGGGAGTTTTGAGAGAGGGTTTTCGTTTTTTCTTGTGTGCTACATTCATGCATCATGTTTACTTTTCAGTCATTGCATTCGTGTGGCATGTCGTCGTGTGATAAACCTTGAGTCTTAATGTTTTTTACAGTCGCAGTGTTAACACTTGTCACCGTTTTTAATTATAGTTCTAAGGTTGTGCTTCTGTGCCTTACTCCGATTTCTTATGAGCTATATCTGTATGTGTACTAACGTTCTTTGTCTTATCTTATGAGTACACTCTTTTGGCTTGGGGCACATAAGCAATTCCTAACCCCTTGTGCTTATTGCTTTTTGCTTATGTGAACCATGCATGCTCGAAAACCTCAACTCAAATCTTTTATATCTTAGTGTTGTCATCAATCACCAAAAAGGGGGAGATTGAAAGCATCTAGGCCTCGAGGTTTGGTTTCGGCAATTGATGACAACGCTTTATTACCATGACTAACGTGTGTTTTGCAGAAACTTTGGTAAGTTAGGTCATGGAGGTTTTAACTGCTTTGGGCACCATGGTATTCATGCCCCTTGATGGAAATCGTTTCGGTTTTCAAAAAAGTGACGTCAAGATTAAGGACGGTTAGTTTCGAATGTCGAGGTGTTGAGATACATTTGGAATAATCGTTAGGATCTTCGTTTTTCTCTTTTGGCCGTACTATAAAGGGGGGCATGAGCGGGTAGCTTGACCTAGGCGAGTCCTACTTTTAGGTGTGGTGCACACTTGTTAAACTTGGCGCTAGGCAGCTCTAGAATAGCTCAAAGTTCAGTTGGAAGCAACTTGGTTCAAGTTGTGACGCGTTTCAGAGAGTTTCGGGTCGTTTTCCCATGACCGGACGCGGTCCTCGGCATGACCGGACGCGTCCGGTCAGTACAGTTCCGTGGCTAGGGTTTCAGCTCTGATGACCGGACGCGGTCCTCGTGAGGACCGGACGCGGTGGTCAGAAGTCGACACGTGTCACTTGAGGGAAACACCTGATCGGACGCGACCTGGGTGTGATCGGCGCGTCCGGTCACAGTCCAGTAAGGTCCAGAGATGACCGGACGCGTCCGGTCATCACCGATCGGACGCGGTCGCGCGTCCGGTGCGAGTACAGTATGCTCCCTGCACGATCGGACGCGTCCGGTCGCCCCTGACCGGTGCGTCCGGTCACTCAGTTGATTTTCGGATTTCGACCGTTACGAGCGACCGGCGCGTCCGGTCAGTTCAACCGGCGCGTCCGGTCAGCCCGTGTTTTGCTAAGTCAGCGGGTAACGGTTCGTTTTGTCTGTGGGGTGTATAAATACATCCCCACCACCTCTTTTAGAGGTCTCTTGCTCATTTGATCAACTGAAAAACACCTTTGGAGTGCAAGGGAGTGCAAGAGCACTAGTGAGGATAGAGATTTGAGAATCAAAGCTTGAGAGTTCCTCACTAGCGATTAGAGAGTAGCAAGTGTGCATCCACCTTCTCATTTGGGCTCGTAGTGGTCAAGTGAGAGTTCTAGCTTGTTACTCTTGGTGATCGCTATTACCTAGACGGCGTGGTGGTGATTGGGAGTTTGGTGATCATCCGGAGGAGCTTGTGGATGACCCAACTCATCTTGTGAGTGGTTTTGGGTGATTTACCGCGACGGAGTGTCAAAGAATCAACCCGTAGAGAGCACTTGATCCTTGCGCGGATCAAGGGGGAGCTACACCCTTGCGCGGGTGCTCCAACGAGGACTAGTGGGGAGTGGCGACTCTCCGATACCTCGGAAAAACATTGCCGTGTTCCTTGCCCCTTTACATTCAAGCATTTACATTCTCGTATTTACTTTCATTGTTTGTTTTACATTCCTAGATTTGCCATGCTAGACTAGGATTGGAAACTAGGGTGCAAAACTTTGTATCGGTAGACTCTCTAGGAACACAAGTAGACACTAGGGGTGAATTCCGGCTTGTAGGATTTAATTCTTGCATTTAATTTTTAGAAAAGCCCAATTCACCCCCCTCTTGGGCATTTTGATCCTTTCACACTTTCCTAACAAGATTTTGGTTAAATCTAATTGATCTTGAGAAAATGCAAAAAAATGTACAAATTAATACAAATTTCATCGATAACATGATTACAGTACAAGATCAATACCATGACTTTTCATAAGCCTTGTGCTTACCTCCATTAACCGGTTTTTTCCATTACAAATTTTAACCTAGAATTACTGAAAAGCTTAAAAGAGTTATTGTGAATATCGGTGTGATATGAATACATGATGTAGGGTATGAACGGAAGTTTCACTTAGAGGTTGTGCATGTTGTAATGGGAAAAGTAGTCAAGTAACACCTTGTCTAGTAGATATGTGCACATAATGTCAGTTTGTATTTTGACAAAAAAGTTTCTTGTTAGCTTAGGAAAAAAGCTTTTTATTCGCTTCTTAACAAGGTTCAATTAAGTCCATCTCAAAGAAATGCAATAACAATTATATGAGTTATACAAATTTTATTAAGATGTGATTTATATAGTATAAGCATATACTGTGTGACTTCCACAAGGAAGGGTAAAAAAATCCTATATGAAGATGGCGAGAAGCTTATGAATAGAGTCACGAGAAACCATGACTAGATAACATCTGTTTTATTATCGGCCATGGCGCACATAGATAAGCCTGTGTTTTGGAGAACCTTTCCCTCTCTCTTTTTCACTGGGCAAATCTTTGGTAAATGATTTTGATTAGTTCCATCTCATGAAACACACTATAATTTTGTATGGGTTATGCAAATCTCTAAGACACGATTTAAATTATAGGATCGTCTTTGATTTTTAAGCTTAGTCACTCCATCCATAAATATAAGGAATTAATTCTAGAATTTTTAAGAACAAAATAAGGTCCTCTTTAGTATTGCTTACCGCAGCGATGCGTTGTGGCTAAGCCAAATGTGGGCTCAGAGCCATGTCTTGCATTTTGCATGTCGTACTCTAATTTCTCATGTTTCTCATTATCCATAGTCATCGTACATGGGCTAGTCATGAATGCAGCCCATAAATATAGGAGGGACTAATCGATGTCTCTCCTCATTCTCTTCTTCCTCTCTCTCTTCTTCTTCTACTACTTCACCTATGTCTAAATTTTGTAGGTAGAAGCTTAGTGGGGCTCCATTGTGTTCATGCCGGTAGGGGGGCTGGAGCCCACCATCACCCCCTAAAATCCACCCCTGCATGGGACATTCTGTGAGCCTTAAAACCATGTCTTGCTTAATCATGCCATCGATGTTGAACCAACCAAGGCCCAAAAGGATGAAGGGAAAGGACACATGTACCTCTTATTAATTCTACTAAAAAATGCACCTCTTATTAATGTTCACAGACCAACACTGGTTATCTTAAGCATATGCGTTCTATTGGGCTAATCAATGCTTTACATGGTAGGAAGTGGGTCCATAATCTTTGAATTTAATCAAGTGTATAGGTTATATACTTAGAATAGAACTCCTAATATTCATGAAGAAATCTAAAGCCTCACGATTTCTTGTATTTATAGATTGACATAGGAGTTCATTGTTATCCTTCTAAAATAGTACTACCAGTTTTGAAAAATTAAGTACTATGTTTTATTGTTTTGCTATATATGCAAGTCAAAGTACTTATGTTATCCCATAGTTTGTCATCTCTAAAAAATTCCCATTTAAAAATCTGCTATATATGGTGTTGTTTTGTTAGACCCGTCGTCATTCAAATATGACTCATGAGGCATATTGTGGTCTTCTTGGATCAGGGTAACATAGTTGGAAGTTTTTTCTTAGACAACTTACCTTTTGACCTATTATCTATCTTCCAATGGCATGTTAACCCTCGTTTTGTTCTGGCTTTAGTTGTTCTAAGTTCTAAGTGTTGTGGTTCATTAGGTGGTGCTTGTGTAAGAGGTGGTAGTATTTCTCCTTAGTTGCTTATTGTTTGGATCAACTTTGTGGTGGTTTTGCCAATGTTGTTAGTGTTTTCTCAAGAGTTTTTAATTGTATGGCATTTTCTATTTTGGTATTTGCTTGTGATCTTTCTAGTTTCCAATGTTTTGGTTTTTCTAGTTGCAGCTATTGTGTTTGGCTGGTCTTTGTTTAGTTTGTGATCTTTTGAGTAAGTTGTCTAGTTGCTTATTGAGTTGTTTTTAGTTATTTGTTGAGTAGTTCGATGTCATGGTGGTAAGGTTTTCATGTTCGTTTTTTTCTTAAAAACTAGGCCAATCTTTTTCTCATAAAATTGTGCAAAGCTTTTGTCATTCTTTAAAAAAAGACATATATTGACAAAATGAAGCATGATTCTCTATTCACCTTACCTGTCTCTGAAATTGATTGTATGCATCGTAATTTTTAGGTGACTAAAGTAGGCATCTAACCAATACAATTGTGAACATATAGAGTATTCGCTATTACCGTTTCCATTATTTGCAAGTGAATTTCTCATCTAAAATCAACATAACTTTGTATTTCACACTTTTTTCTCACAAATTCACTTTGGAAACAAAGGAACGAAAGTCCTATATAAAACTTGAAACATTTTTTTTGGGAGGATAAATTTTTCAGAACGCATGTGTGCCGTTGGTTCTGGGCATCTATTGAGGCCATTCACGGGAAAGCGATGAGGCCCAAGCTCCTTCCTCTCTTCGACGCTTCCCCGTTCCTCACTCCACGCGGACCAGACATTGAGATCCTGCAACCGCACCCCTCAAAAAAAAAAAAAAAAAAAGAGATCCTGCAACCGCAACAATGGCGGCCATGGCGAACACCTCTCGTCTCCCCACCACCTGCGGCCTCCCATCCGTCAGCATCGGCGCTAAGAGCAGGAGGCTAGCTATGGCGGCCGTCAGATGCCGTCCCGACGGCAGCAGGAGCCACCGGAGGAGCCTTGGGGTCTTCCTGTGTCGATCCTCGTCCACGGCCGGAGCCCAAGGGGGCACGAGGATGGAGGACTATAACACCGCCATGAAGCGGATGATGCGTAACCCCTACGAATACCACCACGATCTCGGTACTGACTCGTTCCATTAGTATTGCTTTTTCTTGTGATGGCCCCTTGTCGATTGCTACAGGTGTGGAAAATGGGTAAAGGCTGGAGCTTGTTTTGTGACGTGTGATGTTGCCTGTTACTAGTAACTTATCCATAAGGATTTCAGAAGTCATCTTAGTGATGCCACGCAATTAATGTCGTACTTGGTGAAATTACTAATGGATTTGCTTGAAGATTGGACTTTGGTACATAGCCTCCAATTTTCTTGGTCAAGTTTAATGTATATGATATTCTTTTCGAGATTAGTCATAGCTAATTTTAAGACCGCATATCGTGAGATGATGTCATTGCTGTGCTCACAGGGCTTTCGGATGCTTGCCCCTTCATATCATGAAAATTTGTTACCTTGGTGGTTAAATGTATATTTGGTTGTGTAGATATTTGTTCATGCTTTGTACGATCCATCCACATTTTTCAGTGATCAGTGTGGCAGTTGGGCAATTCTTGAATTGATTTCTTGTTTCTTGATATGAAGATTCTGTGATCTGGATTTGCCCATTCATGACAACAAGATGCATACCCTTCTATATTCAATGCGAATATGCAATGGGCAAATTCTCGTCCCGATTCGCACAAAAAAAAAACAACAACAAGAAGATGCATAAAGAAGCCTCATTGGCATTGTATTGCCAAATTGTTGCCTATATATTGCAGAGCACACTAAGACTGTTGCCAACTTGAAGGAAAAAAAACTTAATCTTGCAGTGTTGTTAATTGATTGTCTACTGTGTTATTGTTGATAGTTTGGTCGACTAAATTTATAGCTTGCTAGACCTGTTTGTCTTCAAAAGAACATTGTACTCATTATTCTTATTAAGTTTATAGCAGTTCAGTAATCAGAATAGCCAAGCTCTATGTCAGGACACAAACAAAGTACATTTTCCTTAACTTAGTCTACTTCTCATTTACCAAAATCTTCTGTTTTCTGAAATATTAATGTCACTGGTAAGTTCTTGTGGAACTCCCACTTAAATGGTAGCAAGATAACAACTTTGTGTAAACATTTGGGGCCGCTTTTGTCAGTCAATTACATCTCCTTCTTTGCCTTAAGTTGTTTTTTCTCCACAAGATGCTATACTAGATGCAATAATTGAAGGATTATTCACTACATTTGGAATATAGGTATGAACTATGCTGTCATAAGTGAGAACTTGATTGTTGGCTCACAGCCTCAGAAGCCTGAAGATATCGATCACTTGAAAGATGAAGAGCGAGTAGCCTATATTCTTTGTTTACAGCAGGACAAGGACATCGAATATTGGGGCATTGATTTCCAATCCATTCTCAATAGGTGCAAAGAACTTGGCATTCAGCACATAAGAAGACCGGTGAGCTTCTTATACCCATTGAGTGTGTATATATAATTCTATATGCCTAGATTTCTTCTGAATTTCTGATAACTTAAAATATACTAATTAGTGTTCCTCTTAGCTCAGTCTGCATTTCAGTTATTGACACTAGTAGCATCTGACCTTTTCTATATGCTTACGATTGCTTGGTTGCAGGCAGTGGATTTTGATCCAGATTCATTGAGGTCACAATTGCCAAAAGCAGTTTCGGCGCTAGAATGGGCTATATCACAACACAAAGGGCGAGTTTACATCCACTGCACTGCTGGACTTGGGAGAGCACCTGCAGTTGCAATTGCTTACTTGTTTTGGTTTGAGAATATGAATGTAAGTTTCTTCCATCTCATCATATGCAGAGTACTACAAGATTACAACTGTTGTTGCTTATCTATCCTTTACATGCAGCTTAACACGGCTTATAAGAGGCTAACCTCCATAAGGCCCTGTGGACCCAATAAAAGAGCTATCCGTGCCGCAACCTATGATCTAGCTAAGAATGATCCATCGAAAGAGCCTTTTGAGAATCTTCCAGAGCATGCTTTCGAGGGCATTGCAGACTGGGAGAGGAAGTTAATTCAGGACCGGGTGCGTGCTCTTCGCGAAGCATGAGCAGAAGAAAATATTAATATAGACTTTAAGGTGAGTTTACATTGCCAATACACTACATAGACAGTCTATATTGTATTCCTGTAATAATACCTTCTTACAGGACAGGAAGTGGAGTGAACTCATGATAGACCCAATGATCCTTCATCACCAGATCATTTGATATTGGAATGAAGAGATTTGATCAAAATGCTCTCAATAAAGATTATACAAGGTCGTATTTGATGCTGGGTAGTTTGTAATAGGCTAATAGCTAGTAAGAAGGAAATAAAGAGGGGCTTACATAAGCTTCTAGTTGCAGACCACCTCATGCCTTCACCATGCAAATGGGATGCCCATCCGTTAATAGCACATTGTAGGTTTATTGTGTAAATAAACCTGTGGATGTATGCCACAGTATAATATTCATTTTAGGAACATCACTTAATTCATTTCTGTAAAAGTTTATTTGAAGATATGGCCAAATTGCAACTCTACCATATCTTTGGAAAGTTTGAATCTTCATGTCCAGTTCAGTTTTTCTTTCTGTTTCTTTTCTTTTTAGATGTATTTGCACTTTGCTGCGTACTGTCTCTGCATGCGCACTGTGTGTTGTAGTATATATGGTTAACTTATGCCTACAAAGAAATTGCCATTCCTGGAAGGTTGGGGACAGGTAAAGAAGCCGCTGTGCCAACAACAATGCTGTCCTGCTGGTGCTAAGCGATGTTCCTTTTATCAATCATGCAGTTTATATTTTGAAAAAAAAACCAAGGAAACTAAAATAAAGATGAACAAATAAACATATGCACAGCTTTTGTGGAAGTTGCTGGAAATTTACCCAGATTCCATGTTAGCAAGAATAAGCCGCCTTTTACTTACCAAGTCGATTACTCTGCAAATTTGCCATTACCACGACAGAAGATGCAGAGAACGTGCACCCAAACAGAGGATTTACTTGTTAGTTGTTACTCTTGGGAGCTCATGCATGTGCCATTTCTGCGTATGCTATGGAAACTAGCTTCTTGTGGAAACTATAGAAACTTCAATCAAAGTCCACAGGATTCTAATCCGATGGCCTCAGCTGAAGGTGGGTTGTGCTTCATCTGAGATCATCGGATTAGAATCTTGGTGGGAGGGTTTAAGTGAATAAATGACCCACCTTCATCTGAGATCATCGGATTAGAATCTTGTGGACTTTGATTGAAGTTTCCATAGTTTCCACAAGAAGCTAGTTTCCATAGCATACGCTCTCTTTCTAAAAAGCAATATGTTCAGTTCTTTGTTTTCTTCTTCTTTTTTTTAGAAGTATATGCAATTTGCATTTTGCTACTATCTCATATGTCATAGAAGTATATGCATTTTGCATTTTGCTGCTATCTCATATGTCATACTGTGCCACGGGCCCCCGAGTGTTTATGAGTAAGTTACATCGACAAAGAAATGACATTCCAATAGGAAGTTTATTTCCTGAAATCCAATTATCTTTTGTCAAATTTCTTTTCTTTCCTCAGATAATTGGATCACGGTATTCTTTAGCTGTGGATGATCGGAACAATACGCTCAAAGACATACAATTACCTGGCTTACATTGTATATTAATTCTTCCGTGTAAAAGAGCATGCTTTTACATGATATGAGACCTGATGGTCAATTTCTCAAGTGCGTACATCCACGGCCTATTAATTTCTGATAACTTGAAGCCATCATATACTCATACTTGTATGTATACATATGTATCAATTCAACTATATATATGGGAGCATGCATGTTCTAGAGAGGCATGCATGCAGCTGCTAGTAAGTTTGATCTTGTGTACTTATATTTCAACTATATATGATGCTGACTGAATCATTCGTGTCCGGCCTCCACATTCAGATTCAAGCTGCTCATCATCAAGGCAACAAGGCTGCTGCATATATGGAACAGAGAAGACAAGATCAGACATCTACTACTTCCACGAGCAGTAACATAATGTGAACCATTTTTTTTCTCGAATACGCAAAAGATTTGAGGATCATTGAATTAAGAAGAAGAGTACAAATACACAAACGACGCGCTTATGACAAGCGCCACCGGAGGTCTTACGGCCGTAGGCCGGACCAACCATGAACTGAAAAGCAAGCCGTTAAATCTTGAAGAAGAATTAGAAGAGTATTCCTTGCCTGAAGTCGGCTTCTCCCAGACGTCAGGAATGCGGCCGACGAGTGGTGGGCTTTGCTGCCCAGCTGCATCCATCCATGGCAGCATCATGCAATTTTGTAACAGTCAGTTACGTAATGCTCGTCCATGGAGCGAGTCATGCAAGCAACAGCCATGGAAGAAGAGAGACAGATCGAGGAGCGAGCGAGGAGGAAGAGGACTCACTGAAGCAGATGTAGAGGACCTGTGGCGGCAGGACGACGCCGCAGGCGATGGGCAGGTACATCATGCGGACGGGGTCCACGGGCTTAGGCAGCATCTTGTTCACGTCGCCGAGGATGACGGGGCACAGGCACCGCAGCGTGTGGTCGTCGCCCTCCGCCGCGCCGGAGCTGGAGCTGTTGAGGAACGCGCCGAGGCCCGCGCAGCACTCGCTCTGCGGCGTCGGCGTCTCCGGCTCGCTCCCCGTCAGGAACGTCCCGCACGTCATCAGCCCCGCGAGCGGGGTCACGCAGTCGGTCGGCGACGACGGCGCGGAGCCGCCAGAGCCGCCGCCGCCCACGCTGCCACCCAGGCCGGGGAAGCCCGGCAGCTGCGGCACCACGGGCCTGGCGCAGGGCGCCGGCGACGCTGGACCCGACGACGACGGCACGCCGGGCATGGGTGACGGCACCACTGGGGAAGAGGAGCTGCCGGGCATTGGCGGCGATGGCCTGGCTCTCGGGTACCCCGGGAACACGGGATTACGCGGCCTGCTGCCCGGGCGGCCCGGGAACCGGAGCACGTCGGCGTCCGGAGCGTTGCTCGCCGCTACCGATGGCTGCAATGATGTGAGCACGGCGGCGACGGCCAGCACGGTGGCAATGCACTTCGCCATGGATGCTGCTGCTGCCTTCTTGCTTCTGATGACTTGCTACAGATCAACCGCTGGAGCGATCGAGCAGATGAAATGCAGGTAAATAGCTAGAGAGGTCTGTGCCCATCCGATGATTCACTGCCTCGTCTTTATAGTTCAACTAGTGTGTCATTTCTTATACGGTTAGCACGAAGAACGTGAGATATTGTTCTATTACTCCTGTCGACAAAGAAGTGTTCATGTTCCAGAAAGCAGGCATATGAATAAGGCCATGTTTAGTTGCCCGAATTTGACGGTCACTGTTTGGAACTGTAGCACATTGTAGCATTTCGTTTGTATTTAATAATAATTATCCAATTATTGACTAATTAGGCTCAAAACGTTCGTCTCGCAAAGTACAACCAAACTGTACAATTAGTTTTTAATTTCGTCTACATTTAGTACTTTATGCATGTACCACAAGTTTGATATGACGGAGAATCTTCTTTTTGCATAGTGCAAAATTCAGGAGTTTGGGAGGAACTGCAAAGGCCTAATATGAAAGAAGGTCAGGTGTACCACCACCTCGCACAATCTGTGTTTACAGCCATTTAGTGTGGGATCTGGAAGTAGGTGAAATGCAGAATGCTGTGTCTGTCAGGACAATAGTAGTTTCAGATGACAGATCCGGCCCTACTACATCATTATAATAACTCACACATTGCATGCTACGATTTCCTGCAGTGCACATCGAAATGGAGTACTGAATTTGTATATTGTTCTAATATATGGTGGTATTACTATTTCTCCCCTCTTGTATGCTAAACTCTTCTGTAGTGTAGTAATGGCTCTACTATACTCTGAAGGTTTCTCCGTCAAACCTGAAATTCCTGCGGCGCGTGTAAACTAAGTATTGATGACAACCTAACTTCTGGCCATGTCTGTTCAAACGTTCTGGAAACGCATCTCCAAGGACACTCGCAGCGTCTCCCTGTGTTCAGTCAAAACTCAGAACCCTCTTGACTTTGCAGTGAGCACAAGAACGAACATGAAAGATGAAGGGGCCCCATTTTTTGGTCCCTATATATATATACCTGTTCAGGAATAGGACGGGGCAGAAGCAGCCTGAAGCCTGGCAAGATTAGTCTGGAGCCGGCCCAAATGAAATGCAATGACAAGCCACACGAAGCAGAGCTGACATTTGAAAAGAAATACAAAAAAAACCGTTAAGTGCTATCTCCCAGAACTTATAATAAACAAAAAAAAGCATGCTGGGTGCAAACAACCTTTATCAATCCTTTCAGGTGATCTAGTTCAGCACTAGCTTGTTTCAAGTGTATAAAATACTTTGTGCAAGGGATAAACAACCTTTATCAATCCTTTTCTTTCTTTTTTTTGCCACAGAATGGCACTAGGAATAGGATTATACATTGATTAAATTTCCCTAGAAGTATGGAACATTGCATTTGCCATTCGATCGAGTGATGCAAGGCTCGAGGACCACCCTGAGCCACTATTTTAGAATATAAAATAACATATATCGCACTAGAAACAAAGTAATCAACTGATCACAATACAATTCATACCGGCAATGCAAACAGGGTGACCTTGGATGTTTTCTTCTCAAGGCTACTGAACAACCACCTGTAAATACCAGCGGCTGTTGCATCACCAAGCCTCTGGACAATCACATCTATACAGACCTACATAAAAAAAAATTCAAAAGTATTTTCTTCTAAATTATGGCAAGATGGGTACAAAGCAAGAACAATGTTGCCTGATTTACCAATATGAAGGAAACTCTTATTAAATGATCTGATGCTCAAAAGGTAGGTAGGCAATTGCAAAAACTGACTCTTTCCACTTAATATCTAATGTTTCTAAAAACAGGCTTTTAGTTTATTATACTGCTATTTAGTAACTTCTGCTTTTTAGACAATTACTCCCTCCAGGTTCCTAAAAGAAGTCATTTTAGACAGCAACAGTCTCCAAAGCATAACTTTGACTTCTTATTTTTACATAAATATTTATTTAAAAGTGATATTGTATAATTTTATGTAAGTATTTTTTTAAGACAAATCTATTCATATGATTTTCACATTTCCAAACTTAACAACTTAAAAGTTACTCATGATTTATATTCTCAATGTTTGACCCAAGCCTTGTCCAAAACGACTTCTTTTAGGGACCTGGAGGGAGTAGCTTTCTATCTTAAGAGAGCTGTAGATCTCATGGAGTTGCAATGCTGAATGATCACTTCACACCAAGCTATGATTCATTACCATTTTTTGACAACAATATGGAATAATTATTTTGTGTGTGTGAAAGAAGTCATGACAATATGAAAGATGGGCTAAACCAGTGCCTGATCATTTCGGAAGTACCAACTCATCACCCTTTTGTTTCCTACAATCAAGGTTTTAGAAGGTTCCAAGAAACATTTTTTTACCTTTGCTTTGTATTTTTCATCCTGTGAGACAACAGTGAATAATAACTCCCTTCCAGGTCTTGTCAAAACATAAGTCGTTACCTGCAAAGAATCAAAGGTTAATTGTATTCTTGAATATAGCTGAATTTATAAATGATAGGATGGAGTAGAAACAATATTTGATAGAGGTACACAACAGGCTCCAATTATTGAACTACATCTGTTATTTTATCATGCCCAAAATCTGGCATAGATAGATGAAGAAATTGGTTGCAGCTAAAGTGCAACTGCCCTCAACTTATGAGATGCACAAGCTCTTTTGTATCATGCCTACAATACTACTATATAACTAAATAAAAAGACAAGATTTAAAGCATATCAGAATATGCATATTCACCACTAGATGATAACGACTACTCTGCTTTCCTTAATGTAATTTTGTCTTGATGCATAGTTAGCATGTTGGCATCTACCTGTGGAAAAAATAGCTATTAAACTGGTACCTTTCTAATTGTTTCAGTGACAGCCACAGCAACCCAAGTTGGCCATACAGCAAGGGCAACCAAATTTGAGGCAGCAACAAAGGGAGATGCACAAATAGCAACTGTGACACCAGCTACTGTAAGAATATGACCCTGAAATATTTGTCAAAAACATACCAACAATTAATAAAATAAAAAAAGAATGCCTGCAAAAGGACTAGACTTCATCAGTTTCACTTTTGGTTGATGTATCATAATGTATTTGGACTACGGGAGTAGAGTGAACTGAGAATAATCAGTAGATGCAAACTACCGTCAAAGTGAGCTGTCCCGCAAGAATAAAAACTGCTATAAAGCTGTTTATCAGAGCAAATGTTCTCCTTCTGGCCGTTGGGCTTGATATTGTAGTAGCAACTATCGTCACTTTCTGAAAATCATGGAGAAGAGGTAACTGGGAGTAAAATATGGCTCATTTGTATTATGACATGTATAATAAAGAAACAAGCTCAATGATGCATGGCAATACACAAATACAGAATAACCGTACCTGAAAGTAAAATACAGATGAGACAACTGCACTTAACCAAAGAAACAGAGATATGTATATCAGGTAGGGTGATCGCAAGATCAGCCAGAAACCTTCAAACATTATGAAAAATTCAGGTTTCGATTTTTGTGATTGGATAGCTGGTCTAGGTGAAGTGACCAGTGAAGACATTTCATCATCATCCACGGTATTAGGAGCTTGTCCTGCCCTGCAGTTAGCAATAAATTGGAATGTCTTAGATTGCAACCCATGAATATGGGAAGCAACAAAAGATAATATAAAACCATCAGTGAAGCCTGTATATTTATTGCAAAAGCGACTTTTCTGATAGAGGTCTGTACTACAAATTGTCAATATAGATTGCCACAAAGAAATAGTTGATCATGAATTGAAGGACAAGGTTGTGGCTCAAAGTTTGATAATGGAAATTGACCCACAAATGTGTTCTATAAAACATACAGATTGCCCAGGTCAAACATATCAGGATGATGAATGAATAACATGTAATTAGTGTCCAAAAGGATTTAATACCCTGTTTGACATAATTCAGCCGAAGCATGATTTCCATCGATACAAATTCCTTTTGATGACAGCGCAGCAAGTTCCATCAAGAGTGAAGAAAATAGGAGCAGAACTGAGGAACAATTGGGAGATGTGAAGTCACATTCCATGAAACATTAGAAACTAACTCATTAATTTACTCAAGAGAATGAATGAATGATACATACATGGTCCCAGCCACGCCATACTTGCAGCAAACAATGAACCAAAAAGTTGCCCTAGCGTAGCACCAGCCCCGATAAAACCAAATAATCTTGAACCTGACTGAACTAAAAGAGAAATAAGAAACTGAAGAACAAGAAAAGGGTTGAACAGGCAATAAGCAATAACAACTACATGATTATTGGCGCAATAGTAAGTGGTACCTCACTGTCCATGACATCAATTACCCTTGCCCAGGTTGATGATATTGTAATGAGATTTAGCAAAGCAACCTTCAGAGGAAGAGAGTTATTCAAATCAATTATCATCTTGAGTATTGAAAACATGAAGGGCACCATGCCATTATTAGGAAAGGACATACCCAAAGAAACAAACTTATTCTCACAACTATGTAGAACCAGCTCTGATTTCTCCATCCTGCAGGTTTATCTGAACCTCCTTCACTTGACTTCATCATCAGACAAGAGAACAAAGGACAACAGCTCTTTTGTGTCAGGAATTGTCGCTCAAGGTTCCAATAAAAGAAATTTTGATACACACAGGAAGTGGTGAAGTGAAAGAAAGAAGTATTCCTGGACAGTTAGTTTTCCAAAGATTGCAAGGAAATGTGGTAATATTGATTGATATGGTGTTCGAGAAAAAAAAATATTGAAAGATATGGACAGCAAATGTTTATCAGCATCTATTACCTGGGAGGTAGTTCCAGACTGCCCTGGTGTAGAGGTATACCAAAGCACAAAAAATGCAAGAAGAGATATGCTGAAAAACCTGTGTATCATCACCAAAGCCTGAAAGAAGATATACACATGATAAAATTAGCTTGTATCCTTATAAAAGAATAAATTTCCATGTAATTTCTACTACGTAAATAGTTTTACAAGATTATGTGAATTCTGAAAATGGAAAAGTTCACTAAAAATAAAAAAAACCAGAAAATCAGGCAATCAATACTAAAGGGGGGAATGTTTTAAGAGAAAGTGGCCATAATCATTCAACTAACTTCACTATTTTTTTTATACTCAAACAGCAAGTGCAGCAAATAAGTCAGTGTTCCAGTGTCACTTTTAGCAGCAACGCACAAAAGCACACAAATAATGCAAGAATCCCACAGACAAAGGAGGGCCAGGAGTCCATCTACATCTCGCAACATAACAAAGACAAAGATCCCATCTTTAGAGCTTAAACAATTAGAAAAATCCTATTTTTTGTGTACATGAAACAAGAAACCACAAATCAATCGTGGGGGAAATGATTGAACCGGACCAGGTGAAACAAGAAACCACAAATCAATTTTAGGATTCCCAAACTAATGGATGCCCCCAGGCTAGGAAAGGGAGGTGGCACGGACGGACGAACCTTGGACTTGGGGATGGAGGGGAGGGAGAAGGCGAGGGAGGCGATGGGGGCAGCGACGACGGTGAGGAGGAGGGAGCCGGCGAAGAGGCCCGGGAGGGTGTCGAGGCCCAGGGAGATGGCGCCCTCGTCCCGCAGCGGCAGCACCACGAAGTAGGCGCTCAGGATCTGCACCTCCAGCACAAACAATTCAGATGGCGTATCGTAACCTGCAGCAAACCGAGGACTACGGCGAGATGGATCAAAGGTTGGCTTACGAAGAAGAAGGTGGCGGCCGCGCTCATCAGCCGGGGGATCTCGTGGGGGCGGACTGCCACGAGGGAAGCCACCGCCGCCTCGGCGCGCTCCCGGATGAGCCGGCGAGGCGTCGCCATTCCCCTGCTCCTCTCCGGACGGCTTGGGTTGACTCTACTCTTCCGCATCCGCAGTCCTATGACTCCTGCATCGGCCGGCTATGTGCTTGGGAGTCTCGAAGAGCCATTGTTTATGCCCAAATTGATCAAAATTCAATCTCTCATCCAAGTGCAAGTGCATGATCAGGACATCATTTTAGGAGCAATGCTTTCGTTGATCGAAGCAACCACTGAACGAAATGAGTCGAGTTTCTGCTGTTTCTGAAATCTCTCGTTCGTACTCTGAAATCTCAACCTTTGATGCAAACAAAATAGAATACTGCAGCATCTACATGCCACCAGGGCTGAAATTTTCTGGATATAATAAATTGATTGACTGCATCCGTATCTTAAGACAATGTGTTTATTATGATACCAAATGTGTTTATTATGATACAAATGTTTTTACCCTTCATCCCTCTGGATGTCCATAAAAATTTACTTAAGACGACGTGATTATTATGATACAACGACGTGATTATTATGATACAGGATGAAAAGAATGCAGGGCACAAGACACGTCCGTCATCATGCATTTATATATGACAATTATGGCCTCGTTCGGCTGGCGGCTGGTGGCTGAGGCTGATTTATTGTGAAAGAAAAATACTGCTGGCTGGTTGGTGGCCGGTAGCTGGTGCTGATCTGGTGTGAGAGAAAAACACTGCTGGCTGGCTGGCAGCCAGCCAGCGGAACAAGGCCTATATGTACAACGGCAATTGGACACACTATTTCCAACCACTGCTAAACGCTTCGCGTAATCGCGTGTTCTTCTCCAACCTTCAATTCAAGCGTCACTCAGCAACGCTCCCTGCAAGACTGAGCTGAAAGTCTTCTTCTGGCTGGCTGGACACGCCTGTAAGAGCGCGCAAACATCATTCTTCTCGAGGAACTTCTCACCGTTCACCAGGACGAGGGGAATGTATTGCAGGACCAGCTTCTTGCACTGCCAGCACGAAAACAAGATTAGTCCATGCCATTGCATATCATGTCATCGCAAATCAACTGAGCAAGAAAACGATTCCCAATATAAGTTGTGCATGCCCATCTCTGTTTTTTTTTAAGAATTAGTGTTTCCGCAAATCATTAAGATTTTTTATATGGCAGGGAAGTAAATCTGACATATTGTGAGTTGAGGGCTGAAAAGTTTACACACATCAAAAGTCAAATAGCTTACCTGCTGAACATGACCTTCGATCTTATTGCACTCCTTGATAAGAATCTGAATTATCTCAAGCTGCAGACATCAATCAAGTGGAAAATGTCAGACGCAGAATGGCAACTCATGGAAGGGAACACGTAAATTACCTCAGCATCTGGATCTTTCAATTTGGACATAATTTCATCAAGCAGATGGTGGCAGAACACACATGTGCTGTTACTTCTCACACCAGAGAAAATAGCCGTGTCCCTGCACAGGCCATACTGTTTGCAGAACGCTTCTGGTTTGATCTCAGTAATCTTGGCAAACAGGAGAGTTGCATAAGAGTCCATCAATTCAACACACTGCAGAGATAGGGAAGTTGTTAGAGAAAATTACAGTAAACCCACATAGTATATTATTTAATTTTAGGCAGCACCTTCCCAGCATGGTATGTAGTATGGAAACCAAATGTTTATGTATTTAATATCTTGCAACCATGCCAATATTTTAATTTTCTACAATACATACACATCTATAGTTATATAAGAATAAACAAAAATATGTTCAAGATGATCACCTTCTCTTCAAAGGAGAATGACTTAGAGCAAGCGTCATGAAGGAATTCCATGACCTTATCTTGTGTCTGTTTCTCGCTGAGATAGTTGACAGCTTCGCTCGTGAAGTTTTCACAGGCTGAGCATAGTAGGCCGTTACCCTTGAGATGGACAGGAATCTTGGTTGAATAAATTTGTTCCTTCAAGGTCGAGCCATGATCTGGGAGTTCAACTGCACAAGATGAAGAAAAAGTGAGAAGGCAATAAACTGGGTATGATCCAATCTGCAGGCAAAAGATCCAGCGCTACTAATAAGGAAAGGATGTTTCATGGGTTGCAGTGGATGGATGCCATGCTGAGCCTATGTTATGTTATGTAGTATCTATATATGCCACCCAAGCAATTGGCATAGGTGGATCAGAAAATAAAACATGCTTAATTTCAACTTATTTAGTAATCAAGTTAACTGTTTAGTACCCTAAACATCTAGACATACGGCAACTGCACCTTTTGGGTAAAGGAGATGTACAACTGTACATAAGCAAACCAGCATGACATGATGATATTTTCTATCTATGAAATAACAGTAGTAACAAAGAGTGCGACCAACGGTTATTATAGTTTTGCAGCATAAGTAAGTCAACGGTGCTGATATGGAGTCCCCGAGTAAGAACACAAACATAAGGATGCCAAGTCTGTTACCAGCATCGTTGTCCTGTGCAGCAGGTACAAGACGCCTGGCCTCTGCAGCAGGTCCCCAGGCGGCGACGAGCAGCAAGAGGAGCGCGAGACAGAAAGGCGCTTTGTAACCCATCTGTATGGTGAATTCGCGATGCTTTCCTTGTCAACCTGCCATGGGAAGAAATACATCACATACAGTACAGAGCTTCAAAAAATCCAGTTAATTTCGGTTAGCCAGGAACCGAGGGGCGAGGGCAGCCCCCTTCCAGATCCAGCAGAACACGGGGAACCAACCCCAGCGAGAGATCGACTGGGAAGCCGATCGGCGAGGGAGGGCGGGGGAACGGAGACCAACGGAGGAAGGGGCCAATCAGCCAAGCAAACAAATCGAACAAGGGGGCCCAAAAATCGTCGGCGAGATTGCAGATTACGGACTGTGTGGAGAACCAAAAAAAACAGCGATTTGAAGAAGAGTAAACGTCGCCGCACCTGAAGGTCGAGATGGAACCGATCAATCGAATCGAGGAGCAGCGAGGCCGCGGGCGGAACTAGAACTTCACCGTGCCCGCGTGGTTGTTAATAGGGATCCTTGTTAATATGGGCGGCGGACGAGCGGCGGTGCCGCGGTGGGGGAGGTAGCGATTTCCTGTCCTTGTCGGCTCCGGTTGGTCGTTGCGGTTGCGTGCCGGATTCCCGTTCCGTTCCGTTCCGTTGAGGTCGTTTGGCAAGCCAAGAAACAGAGGGTACAGAGTCTGTTGGTGGCACCTGCAAGGCTGCAACTTAGGCCTTGTTTAGATTCCAGAATTCACCCTAAATTTCACTATGCAAAAAGGAGATTCCCCATCACATTAAAATGTCGGCAAATGTATGGAGTACTAAATGTAGATGAAATCATAAACTAATTGCATAGTTTTGTTGGACTTTGCGAGATGAACATTTTGAGTCTAATTAATCAATTTTTAGACAATTTTTTACACTAAATAACAAAAGTGCTACAATACTCGGGGGTGACACTGTACAGATTCGGCCACCCCGATTAGGCGATCTAAACAAGGGGTTATTTGAGGCCCGGTCTGGCCCAATATGTCCAGCCTACCAAGCCACACCGATGTAGGTCAGGACTAGTTTGAGTGACACGATGGAACCACTTAATCCTGCCCTGGAATGAATAATGGTGGAGAACGATTCCAGAGTTGCCGAACAAGGCCTCAATGTGGTGTAAACAAGTTTTGCACTCAAAGGTGTGACCTTGGTTAACCTACTTCTCACTTAAGGGCCCGTTCGGTTAGGCAAAAACTGACTGGGAATCATTCCTGCAGCTCATAGACTATGTAATCCGGCCAGGAACTATTTCCGGGGAGTGGTTCCCTAACAGATCCTTGGAAAATGGAGTAGCCAAAGTTTGACTCCTGGCTGGAATGACTCAGGTGTCACACGAGGACCGAGCAAGGCTCAATGGCCTGTTCTGTGTTTGAGCACACAGTTAGTGCCGGTGCCCACCAAGTTTTTAAATGATGGCAGTGCCCCTGGCAGCATTAAGGCGGTGTTTGGGATCGCTCCGTTTCACGTTTTTCAGCTTCACTCTACATTTTTTTTAGCCAAACGGTTTTAGCTCCACGTACTCTGTTCGAGTAAAAAGGATGAAGTTGTGAGAGCACCTAAAGGGGTGCTCCACAAACTCTAGGTTTTTGTGGAGCTCTTCCATAGTGAAGTTTATGGAGCAGAGTTTGTGGAGCAGTCCCAAACACCCCCTTATAAGAAAAAAAGACATGTCAATGGTGCACGCTACTCTGTTTGTATTTTTCCATGAAAATGGATTATTGGTATATATTGAGATATTGAATGCTTATTTTCATGCCGAAGAGAGGGTAATTCTTCTCAACGATTAAGTGTAAAACAATTGAATACAACGCCCTTTATGAAGGGAAACATTCGCCAGAACTCCACACACTAACTCAAGAGCTGCGCCCAGCCTAAGCTACTACTAGCAAAGTAAACAACTCACGCCTGTTTGGATCCTTGATCCCAGGGACTAAAATTTAGTCCTGCATTTTTTTGCTAACTTTTAGTTCATGGGATCTAAACAGGTGGGATAAATAGGGCTAAAAGGGAAGAACTAAAGTTTAGTCTATTTGCTCCACAAGAGGATCTAAACTGGGCTAAAAGTGCCTTGGGGGACGCAAAGACGGCCCATACTCCCACCCACTTGATGCTGTATGGTTGTGCATGTGCATGGCTAAATTAAATTAGATGCAAATTAGTCATTGTTGGTTGAAGGACTAAAGTTTAGCCCATGATGCAAACACCTCCATCAAGGGCTAAACTTTTGCTCCTTTAGTCCATGGACTGGGCTGTTTGGAGCAATGAGCAAAACTTTAGTCCTTCATCCTATAATGACTGATTTGTCCCTCATTTAATTAAGCCATGCACATGCACAGTGGGTGGATGAGGGTTACAGGGCATCCAGTGCGCCCCCAAGGCACTTTAGCCCAGTTTAGGGCACCTTTAATCTCATAAATCCCATCCTGCTCGACCTCATCTTATCTCGATTTCAATCTCCTCGATATAGAGCAAGACAGATCCCATAAATCCCCATCCTCCTCGACCTCCATCTTATCCCAAGGAATCGATTTCAATCGCCTCGATCTAGAGCAAGACAGGTGGGATGGGGAATAAATATTAGGCTTCGGAAGGAAGATGAAAGGAGCAAGGGAATCAGACCTCTTGCCTATGGTAATGCAGGTATCACGGACTCCGGTGGGTTTGTGCATCCGAGCTCGTGCAGCCTCGTCCGAGGGGTGCCGCAGCCGCTTGCGTGGCCCCATCTGAGAGGGCACGTGGGAGGGGCTAGGGGCGCGCGGCACCGAGCGGCGGTATGGGGGCAGGGGCAGCAAGAGAATGGATGGGTCACGCGACTATGTGCTGTTGGGCGGTGGCGGGGGCCACCAATTTTCTTTGTGCGCCAATGGGATGGGCGCAGCGTGCTAAAATGAAAACGGACTGTACCGACCGATCGTTTGACCCTAATACTTGTTTTTAGTGACCGATTGTCCGAGGAAACAGCTAAATATATATATATCGACCGATGCAGAGTCGGTAGAAGAAAAAATAGCGACCGGTAATCTGTTAGAAATTTATAGCAACCAATTGTTGGTTGTTAATATTATGTTTTAGAGACCGTTGTTCGACGCTAATTGTTGGTTGTCGTACAGTGGGGTCAACGTAACTGTTGAGAGGGCCGTGGAATAATTAATGAACGGTTTTGTACGTTTGCTCTGTGTATGTGTTAGCAGTGTGGAAGGAGCTGCATGCTGCTGGCTTCAGCCGTCAGGTTCAAGAGAGCATTCTCCCTTCGTCCCTTTATATAAGTCGTCCTAGCAGCTCATTCATTCATCCAGGTTCATAGCCACCGTACGTGTATTTAGTCACAGGCAGTGTCCAGGTACGTGTCCTAGCAGCTCATTCATTCGCTGCACCTGACAATCTGCTACAACGACAACTAAAACGGGACAGAGGGAGTAGATGATATCTACAGTAACTTTTATCACATAGCTTTTTGTCGGTACCAACAGTACGGGGGTACCACAGCTATCGCCAAAACACTAACAAAAACCGAAACCAGTAGAAAAGATAGCCCGCTCGACGGGGCGCCTCGACCGCGTCCCGGCTCCGACTCGTACGAGGCCCGCTCGACGGGGCGCCTCGACCGCGTCCCGGCTCCGACTCGTACGAGGCCCGCTCGACGGGGCGCCTCGACCGCGTCCCGGCTCCGACTCGTACGAGGCCCGCTCGACGGGGTGCCTCGACCGCGCCCCGGCTCCGACTCGTACGAGGCCCGCTCGACGGGGTGCCTCGACCGCGCCCCGGCTCCGACTCGTACGAGGCCCGCTCGACGGGGTGCCTCGACCGCGCCCCGGCTCCGACTCGTACGAGGCCCGCTCGACGGGGCGCCTCGACCGCGCTCCGGCTCCGACTCGTACGAGGCCCGCTCGACGGGGCGCCTCGACCGCGCCCCGGCCCCTCGACGCCCTTTCTTTACCTACCCGGGACAAAAGCCATAGCATTCAATGCGGTTACCTACTACCACCGACCGACATGGCTACGGCATGGGTCAACGCGGGAACAATACCCACGTCAAGTCTCACTGTTTTACCGCCCATCCCGTGATGGGAGGTGAAAGCCGTCACTGTATCCACCATACCGCGCACTATTCACCATCAGTCACCCTCGAGGGAGGATAAGACAAGGTCCGTCCCCCGCGATACCGGGGATTCGGCCTTATCCATCCGACCTCGACCCAGCCTCGACCCGGCCCCGACGCTCGACTTAGCTCGAAGGACGGTATGGCCTGGCACTCTGGGTCATTTCACCCTCTTGTCCCGTACCGCGTCAGGATATCCAGGGATGGCCGGCCATCCCGAAGCCACGTCGCTACAGTCAACTCAACAGGAATCGACGAAACATCGCCTCAAGCCTCCCCTCGACTTGGCCACCTCTTGCCCTATAAAAAGGCAGGCCAGGGCGAACCAGAGGAGGAAGACGAACCAGAAACATCACGGACAGACGAAACAACCAACCACCCGACCGAACAACGAAGGCAAGAGATCAACATCTCAAGCAACCATCTTTCTCCTTTTTCTCTTTGAGACTTGGGCTCGACACCCTCTCTCGCCTGCTTGTAACCCCTACACGAGCACCTCGGTGCAAGGAAATACAAACCTCTCTTCCCCGCTGGACGTAGGGCCTTCTTTTGCCCGAACCAGGATAAACCCCCGTGTGTTCTCCTTGCATCACCATCCAGGAAAGAGTCACGCAGCATTTACTCGTTGGTTTAGGACCCCCTTGGTCCGAACACCGACAGTTGGCACGCCAGGTAGGGGTACGCTGCGTGCAAACCTTGCTTTGTCGCCGTTCTTCCTGGATGGCTAACCCCGAACGCCCGATCCCGTTGGGTACGGTGATCTGGTTTGGGAGTTTGGAGTTCATGTCGCTCGGCTCTGGCTACGACATGGTCCTACTCCCACCCAGGCACCCAACCGACGAAGATTACGAGCTCTCCCAGCCCGGGGGAGCAGTCAACCGGCACCGTCGCTCCAGGCGGTCACGGGCCGCCCGGCGACGGCGAGCCCGGTACAACCACCATCTCCACCTGACGGAGGGCGATGGGATCCCCCGGTCCGGCACCCCCCAGACAGGCACCAGCCTAGATCTCCTTTTGGAAGATTTGGGAAGGACGAGCCTGGCTGAGGGTGGCGTGCCGACGAAGAATCCCGCCGCTCCCCCGTCCGGTGAAACATCACTGTCCGTAGCATCTATTTCGCCACGAACAGTGACGTCCCCATCACCATTCCCGTTTGGACTAGACTCGGTCGCCCGGGTGTATGCATCCTCCGTGAGCACTCGCATGAGCGCTTATGAGAAACTCCCCGGACACCATCTACGCTCCACTCTGGACCTCGTTGCGTCCACGCCGGTTTCTGATTATCGGGACTCTACGGAGACACCGGAAACAGAACCCCGTGTGACTGCTTCTCCACGTCACCACCTCGGTGATGGTTGGCATCGGCCACACATTCCCCCATCATTTTACTACTTTGGCGCACCTGACTCCGACTCGGCCGACGACACCTATGATCCGACTCGTGAGTGCTTCAACATCGACGTTGAAAGCACCTCGGAATCAGAGGACGAAGAGCCGGTCGAGGAAAGGCACACGCCCCCTCATGTCGAGCTTCCTGCCGAGCGAAATGAGCCCCAGTTCCTTGCGGATCAAGGAGCGCAGCTCGGACAGATTCGCGAGTTGCAGGACCAGCTTGACGAGGAACGCGAAAACCTGGATCTCCTCCAGCAAACCCTCGAGCGTGAGCGTGCGGAACACGCATTTGGCGGGAGAGCTCGTGAGAGGGCTCGCGACGTCAACCGTCGCATCGACGAGGATCGGGCGGTCGACCCCCCGGTTTTCGCTCGAGCCAGCCAAAACGTTGTCGCCGCTGCCATGCTCCTGCGCAACATGCCCGAGCCGTCAAACCCTGACGCCCGTCGGGCTCGAGACGAAATCCGAGGGCTCCTCGAGACTGCCGCCATGCAGCAGGCCGAGAGCTCTGCCTCGAGGCGGCGCGAAGCAGCCTCGGAGCGGACCCTCGAGCCTTCCCGACAGGAGAGAGAAGCCTCGGTTCATCCCGAGCCTGCCCGGCGAAACCGGGCAGCACCTGCCCCTGAGCCCATCGCCAACGACCGCGAGCCTCGAGACACCCGTGGCAACATCGTCGAGCGTCGCACACGCAAACACGGTGACGGTGTAGCTCGAGGCTACCACGTCCACAGGGGCGGACGCTACGACAGCTCGGAAGACCGTAGCCCTTTACCCGAACCTCCAGGCCCTCGGGTGTTCAGTAGGGCTATCCGTGAGACGGTGCCCCCGGCTCGGTTCCGTCCCCCCATGACTCTCACCAAGTATAACGGCGAGACCAAACCCGAACTTTGGCTCGCCGATTTCCGCTTGGCGTGTCAGTTGGGCGGGGCCACCGATGACCGGGCCATCATTCGGCAACTCCCCCTGTTCCTCTCCGACACCGCCCGAGCCTGGCTCGAGGATCTCCCACCTTGGCAGATCCACGACTGGGACGATCTCGTGAGGGTGTTCGAGGGAAATTTCAAGGGAACCTACATGCGCCCCGGCAACTCGTGGGACCTCCGGAGCTGCAAGCAGAAACCAGATGAGTCCCTCCGGGACTACATCCGGCGCTTCTCCCGGCAGCGCACCGAGCTCCCCAACATCACCGACTCCGACGTGATTACGGCCTTCCTCTCCGGTACCACCTGTAAGGAGTTGGTCCGGGAGTTGGGCCGTAACACCCCGCTCACTGCCAACGGATTGATGGACATCGTCACCAACTTCGCCTCCGGCGAGGAGGCGGTTGGTGCGATCTTTGGCGGCGAGCCGGCAAGGGAGGAGCAGAAGGTCGACAACCCCGCGAGTTCCACCCGAGGCCCCAAGAGAAACAACCGCAAGAAGAAGAAAGGCCAGCAGGGCAAGCTCGAGGCCCCGGCCGACGAGCTCGTCGCTGCTACCGAGCACAAGAAACCTCGAGGCCCCCCCGGCGGGGGCGTCTTCGACAAAATGCTCAAAGAGCCGTGTCCCTACCACAAAGGACTCACTAACCATAACCTCGAGGATTGTCACATGCTGCGCAGGTACTTCGGGGGTGCCGGCGCTAAGAAGGACGACAAGGGGGAGGACCCTAAGGGTGACGACAAGGACGGGGAATTTCCCGAGATCCGCGACTGCTATATGATCTACGGAGGACCCTCGACCTGCCTCTCCGCGCGTCAGCGCAAGCGAGAACGGCGCGAGGTCTTCTCCGTACAGTCGACAGTACCCCGCTTCCTTGATTGGTCTGCGGTGGCCATCACTTTCGACCGTGATGACCACCCAGACTACGTCCCCAACCCGGGGGTCTATCCACTCGTCGTTGACCCCGTCATCGCCAACGCACGCCTCACCAAAGTACTCATGGACGGCGGAAGCAGCCTCAACATTATCTATTCTCAGACCCTCGACCTATTGGGGGTCGACAGAGCGCGCCTCCAGCCTAGCGTCGGGGGCTTCCACGGAGTCGTGCCAGGGAAACGGGCGGAACCCCTCGGGCGGGTCGATCTGCCTGTTTGCTTTGGCACGCCGGCGAACTTCCGAAAGGAAACTCTCACTTTCGAAGTGGTCGGATTTCGTGGAACGTACCACGCTATCCTGGGACGCCCATGCTACGCCAAGTTCATGGCGATCCCGAACTACACCTACCTCAAGCTCAAAATGCCTGGCCCAAACGGTGTCATCACTGTAGGGCCCTCGTTTGAACATGCCTACGAGTGCGACGTCGAGTGCGTCGAGCACGGCGAGGCCGTTTTTGGGTCAGCGATCTTGGCCGCAGACCTCGACGGTCTAGCCAATGCGATCCCCGACCCAAAACGCCATGCCGGCAGCTTCGAGTCCGCCGAAGACGTCAAGCTCGTACCCCTCGACCCCGCTGATCCCAAGGGGAGGGCGCTGAACGTCAGCGCCACCCTCGATCCTAAATAGGAAGCAGTGCTCGTCGACTTTCTCCGCGCGAACGTCGACATCTTTGCGTGGAGTCCCTCGGATATGCCGGGCATACCCAGGGAAGTCGCCGAGCACGCCTTGGAGATCCGGGCCGGAGCCAAACCGGTGAAGCAACGCCTGCGCCGCTTCGACGAGGAGAAGCGCAGGATCATCGGCGAGGAGATACACAAACTGCTGGAGGCCGGGTTCATCAAGGAGGTTCATCATCCCGAGTGGCTAGCTAATCCTGTCTTAGTTAGAAAAAAGAGTGGGAAATGGAGGATGTGCATAGACTATACTGGTTTAAATAAAGCATGTCCGAAAGTTCCCTTTCCTTTGCCACGCATTGATCAAATCATTGATTCCACCGCGGGATGTGAAACTCTCTCATTCTTAGATGCATATTCCGGTTACCACCAAATCAAAATGAAGGAGTCCGACCAGCTCGCGACTTCGTTCGTCACCCCATTCGGCATGTATTGCTACGTTACGATGCCCTTCGGTCTCCGGAACGCGGGGGCAACGTACCAGCGATGCATGCAACATGTTTTTGGGGGGCACATTGGGTCGACCGTCGAGGCTTACGTCGACGACATCGTGGTCAAAACCCAACGTGCCGGCGACCTGGTTAGCGACCTCGACGTTGCATTCAAGTGCCTCAGAGCAAAAAACATCAAACTCAATCCAGAGAAATGTGTCTTCGGCGTCCCACGAGGTATGCTTTTAGGGTTTATCGTATCTAAACGTGGCATCGAGGCCAACCCTGAAAAAATCTCTGCAATCACCAAAATGGGCCCCATCCGAGATCTCAAAGGCGTACAGAGAGTCACGGGTTGCTTGGCGGCACTCAGCCGTTTCATTTCGCGCCTCGGCGAAAAAGCACTCCCTCTGTACCGTCTCTTGAGGAAATCGGACCATTTTTCCTGGAACCTCGAGGCTGAGGAGGCTCTCACAAAACTGAAAGCCACCCTCTCTAGCTCACCGATCCTCGTCCCTCCGACCCCAGGGGAACCACTCCTACTCTATGTCGCAGCGACATCACAAGTTGTCAGCGCTGCCCTGGTTGTCGAACGGGCCGAGGAGGCACACACCTTGCTCGTCCAGAGGCCGGTCTATTTCGTTAGCGAGGTGCTTTTAGAAACAAAGTGTCGGTACCCACAGATCCAGAAACTGCTGTATGCTGTCATCTTGACACGGCGCAAGCTCCGACACTACTTCGAGGGTCACCCGGTTACTGTGGTTTCTTCTTTCCCCTTGGGAGAGATAGCCCAGAACCGGAAAGCCTCGGGTAGGATTGCCAAATGGGCGGTCGAGCTTATGGGCGAGGCATTGTCCTATGCGCCGCGAAAAGCTATCAAGTCACAGGCGTTAGCAGATTTTCTGGCCGAGTGGACTGACACACAACTCCCTCCTGCACAGCTCCAAGCGGAGCTGTGGACCATGTACTTCGATGGGTCATTAACGAAAATGGGAGCAGGCGCGGGCTTGCTCTTCATCTCACCCCTCGGGGTTCACATGCGCTACGTCATCCGGCTCCATTTCCCTGCGTCTAACAACGTCGCCGAATACGAGGCACTCGTCACGGGGTTGAGAATCGCCATCGAGCTCGGGGTCCGACACCTCGACGTCCGAGGCGACTCTCAACTCGTGATTGATCAGGTGATGAAGAACTCGAGCTGCCGCGACCCCAAGATGGAGGCCTACTGCCAGGAAGTACGGCACCTCGAGGACAAGTTTAACGGCCTCGAGCTCAACCACATCGCACGCAGGTATAATGAGGCCGCTGATGAATTGGCAAAAATCGCGTCCGGTCGAGCCACGGTTCCACCGGACGTCTTCGCGAAAGACCTTCAGCGCCCATCCGTCGACCTCAGGCCAGACGGGGGGGTCGACGAGGCGTCGATCGACCTTCCACCCAAGGCAGAAGCCCCCTCGACCGGGGCTGAAGCCATGCAGGTGGAAGACTCGACGTCACCGCCTGACCTCGAGCCTGATTGGCGCGTCCCGTACCTCGACTACCTCATCCATGGGGACCTCCCCTCGGATAGGACTGAGGCTCGACGGATCGCACGTCGGGCCAAAACTTTTGTGATTATGAGCGACAGCAGGGAGCTCTACCGTCGTAGCCCTACCGGTATCCTCCAACGTTGCATCACGAAAGAGCAAGGCAGAAATCTGCTCGGCGATCTTCACTCGGGGGCTTGCGGTCACCACGCTGCGCCTCGAACCCTTGTCGGAAACGCCTTTCGACAAGGATTCTATTGGCCAACCGCGGTCTCCGACGCTGTCAAGCTAGTACGCTCCTGCGAGGGTTGTCAGTACTATGCGAGACAGACTCATCTTCCGGCACATGCCCTACAGACTATCCCCATCACATGGCCGTTCGCCGTTTGGGGGCTCGACCTTGTCGGACCACTGAAAAGGACGACCGGCGGCTTCACCCACTTGCTCGTCGCAATCGACAAATTCTCCAAGTGGATCGAGGCCCGCCCTATCACCAGCATCAGGTCCGAACAAGCTGTACTCTTCTTCACTAACATTGTTCATCGCTTCGGGGTCCCCAACTGTATCATCACGGACAACGGCACCCAGTTCACTGGCAAGAAGTTTTTGGATTTCTGCGACAACCACCACATCCGTGTGCTCTGGTCGGCCGTGGCTCATCCAAAAACAAACGGGCAAGTGGAACGTGCCAACGGCATGGTTCTACAAGGCCTTAAGCCCAGAATCTTTGACAAACTAAACAAACATGGCAAAAGATGGGCTGCCGAGCTACCCTCGGTCCTGTGGAGCCTAAGAACAACGCCGAGTCGAGCCACGGGGTTCACTCCGTTCTTCTTAGTCTACGGGTCTGAGGCTATGCTACCAACCGATATAGAATACGGGTCCCCAAGATTAAAGGCATACAACGAAGTACACAACGACGCCACAAGACAGGACGCCCTCGACCAGCTCGAGGAAGCCCGAGATGTGGCTCTGTTGCATTCTGCCAGGTACCAGCAGGGTCTCCGACGCTACCACGACAGATACGTCCGCAAGCGTGACCTCAACGTCGGCGACTTGGTGCTACGGCGGAACCAGAACACCAAGGGACGGCACAAGCTCACACCACCATGGGAAGGGCCGTACATCATCGCAGAAGTACTAAAGCCGGGCACCTACAAGCTATCCAACGAGAAGGGCGAAATCCTCACCAACGCTTGGAACATCGAACAGCTACGTCGCTTCTTTCCTTAAAAAGCCTCGAGGCTCTGTATTTCCTTTTTTCGTCAATAAAGAATACAGCGATGTTTAAAATTTCTCGTTTCGTAATAAGGAAGGATCGACCCTGCACTCCCAGAGTCGACCCTCCCTCGGGGGCTGGCAAGGGGGGAACCCCCGGTCCCCGAAAAACCGAAAAAACTTGCGCTCTTTTTTAAATTTAAGAACCGTTTCTTAGATCGACTTCGCTGAAAGAGCACCCTAAGGTTCGAAAGGGCTCTCGAGCCTGGAGCATCACCTACGCCTCCGGGGCTACGGTACCTCCACTCGACCCTTGCGCCTTTTAGAGGTACGCCTTCACGCTGAGAAGATCTAAACAACGGTTCCTAAAATTAAAAAAAAGAACATACCCCCTGTCGCTTAGATCAGGCTCTCACACGATTTACTAGGCCGCAACATCACCCTGAAGCTCGAGGGCAGTCGAGCCGCGAGATCACTTACGCCCCCGAGGCTACGGTACCTCCACTCGCTCCCTTACGCCAAAGGATGTAGCTGCGCGCTAGGTAAATCACGCGAGAACACGATCCGTGCGATAAAGGGAAGAAAAGCTCGAGTAAAACTAAATCAACCGCGAACCGGTTTATGTTTCGAGTCTTTTAGGCCTCCGCGGCCACCGCGATCAAAATTCGAAATACTAACTTATTACATGGGCCTTCATGCCCAGATTTGGCTCACAGGCCTTCGTCATCGGCAGGAGGAACCACCTCGGCTTCAAAAAGCGAGGCCAGACGACTCCCAGGCTCTTCGGCGGCTTCGATCAGCTCCACGCAGGCGTCCTCGTTCTCCTCGTCCGTTCGGTCGGGGTCTGTGATGAAGCCCTCGGCAACGAGCCTCATATCAAACACAAACCCCGAACGGACAACGGCCAGCGCCCTCTTCACGCCGTGATGGAGGCCGTTCCGTATCTTCTCCCGGGCAAGGCGGCCCAGCGCCACCATCCGTCGGACGAAGGAGTTCCCCGGAACATCTTCCCCGGTGTCGGTGTCGGGCTCGACCCCTAGGCCATCACACACAGTGGTGATCACGCCCTGGAGAAGTTGGGTCCTCCGGACCTCGGCTTCGAAGAGGCTCTGGAAGGAGTTGGCGCACGATTGGGCCTCTCGGTTCTCTCTCTCCAGCTCTGAAACACGACAAACAAATTAGTGCCCAACGCGGGGCCTTCAACGTCGTGACTATAACAACCACACTTACCCTCGACGTGGGTCTGCAGGCCCACGACCTCGTCGCGGAGCCCCCCACATGTTCGCTCGAGCCCCAGGAGGGCGTTGTCCTTGTCACGGATGGCCGCCTTTAGCGCCTCGACCTCCTGCCGAGCAGACTCGAGAGCTGCGTCCTTCTTTTGGACGGCTCCCTGCAGCGTCGTGACCTCAGCATGGAAGGCGTCGCGCTGAAGACTGACCTGGGAGACATCCTCCTCAAGCTCCTTCACCCACGCAGACAAGGGCTCGAGGTCCCTGCGCGCCTGGGTAGCCTCCTCCCGAGCCTTGTCCAGGCTTGTGCGCATCACGGCCTCGGCCGCCCATGCCTGCGCCGCCTCTTCCTTCAATGTGGCGTATGCGACGCGCAGTTCAGCCATCTCGGCGTTCCGATCGGATAGCCGTTTCTGGGCCTCCTCGATCAGAACCCGTTGCTGGGACAGCGCGCCCCACACGCCACTCTCGTCCCGGATGAAGAGTGACTTGCGGCGGGAGTACTCCTTCAGCTCCTGAACGCAATTCGAAAAGGTCACAAATCCGAAGAAAAAACAGCCTATCAAGCGAGCCGACGGGTCGATCATACCTCGGTGGCATCCCCCATACTCCGCACAGCGCCGGACGCCACTCGAAGCAACCGGTCGAGATGCTGGCGGACGCCCTCGAGGTACTCCCATCGGTGCACTTCGTCTTTGTCGCTAAGGACAAAGACGGGCTCGGCGTCGGGGTTCGTAGCGTCCCTGAACTCAAGGGACGGCCCCCCCACTTCGGCAGCTCCGCCTCGACCCGCGCTATCGCCAGCGCGGCGATGTCGGGCCACGAGGAGGACGACCCGGTCGGGGCGTCTCCCGGTCCCGCGGAAGGACCGGCCTCGCCCGCGGTATCCGCCTCTCCAACGGTCGTCGAGACACCGGCCTGGTCCGCGACCTCACCCCCCTCGACCCCTATCGTTTGTTTTCCCTTGTCCAGGGAGATGTTGTCGAGGGGAGCGTGAGGGCGGGCACTTACGACCGCCGGCGCCACCGGAGCCGGCACCTCGACCGACGACGGCTCCGGTACCCTCGCCTCGACCGTCGGCACCGCCGGAGCCGGCGTCTCTTCTTCGGGTGCTCCGGATGGGGGCTCGACCGCCCCGATCTCCACCACGCCCGCTGGCTCTGCCGACGCGACCTCCTCCTTGGTCACGTTAGCACCCGCCCGCTCCGCGTCGCGGACGGGTGCCTCGCTCGTCGCGACCGCAACGGCAGCCTCGGCCGTCCCCGACGGCCGGGGCCCCGCCTCGACCACGTCAAGAGCCGCCGCCTTTGCCGGTTCGGCCCCCTCGACGGCGGGCTCCGGGCCGGCAACCGCCGCGGCGTCGGCCGACCCTTGCTGATGTCGCAGGCGCCCTTTCGCTGCCTCGACCTGACGGACCCAGGCCGCGTCCTGCTCCGCCGTCCGGTTGAGGACAACGGCGCTGGCTCGCAGCGACTTCACAGGGGTAGGCCCCATTGGCTCCGCCTTCCGCTTCAGCCTGCGAAGTGAGAAGAATTGTCAGCCGACGGACTTTGGGAAAGGCAGGACAACCAAGTTGAGATACTTACCCGGAAATCGGCACCAAGTACCTCGACCCTGCGCGGCTCGAGCCTCCCGGGACGGCCGCTGGTGGCCCCGCGGCGGCCTCACCAGCAGGCCGAGCGCTCCTGGGAGCCCCGGCCAACACACCGCCCTGCGCCCTTTGTGCTCCCGAGGCCAGCTGGCCTCGGGTCCTTACTCCTACCGGCGCCGCCGCTGATGACGACGCCGGTACCACCGTCTCCGCCCCTGCCGGAGCTTGCGAGGCCCCGGCTGGTGCGGACGTCCCCGACGACCCCTCTCGCCGGGTCCGGGGTAAAATGGCCCCTCCCCTCGAGGGGCCAGATCCCTTCTCCACCTTCTTCCCCTCGACCTCCTCGACCACGACGACCGAGGAGGACCCCCCCCCGATGGGCTCCAGCAGGGGGCGAATGTCGGGGAGATCCCCAAGCCTGGTCGCAATCTCATACCGCGACAGGGCATCTTCATCTTCATCGCTGCTGCCGTCGTCCTCCCCCGAGACTGTCTCGGAAGGCGACGGTGACAGGGGCACTCCGTCGATGGCTTGCTGGCGCCGGCGCTTCTTCAACGCCTCCGCCTTCTTGGCCTTGCGGATCGCCCGCTTCTTGGCCGTCTCCTTGGCCTGCTTCTTCTGGGAGGCATGCAGGCGTCGAGCCTCCCGGGCGGGCCGGTCCTCCGGGACTGGTGGGCGCGTTTCCCGCAACGCCGACAAATCCTACACACCGGCCTCGACCACATCAGCGAAATCCACAGAAAAACAAGAAAAGCAATACCTCAGCCCCGGGATACGTACCACGGATTCGCACCCCTCGGTAGGCCTCATGGGAACCTGATTGGCTTCCTCCGCCTTGAAGTTCCCGACCATCCGGCGAGCCCGCCGGAGAACCTCCTCAAGGGTGAGGGATTCGTGGCACATCCGGGTGCCCTCCAGGTTCGCCTCCGGAGTCATCTGGTCCAGGCGGAGACGACGCTGGCACAACGGCATCACTCTACGGCGATGGAAGCCCGCAGCCACCGCCGCAGCCGTCAGGCCCCGAAGGCGAAGCTGCTGCAGCGCCGCCAGCAGCGGATCCAAGCGCGTCTTCTCGGCCTCGGGCACTCCGTACGACCAGTGCTCTTCTCGAGCAGTCAGCACGCGGCCGGTGTACCTCGGCAACTGATTTTCATCATTGCGGAGATAGAACCAACCCTCGTGCCACCCACTGTTCGAGGAGATGAGTCGGGCCGGGATGTATAGATCCGTCCGACCCGATCTCACTTGCAGCACGCAGCTCCCCACTCGGGCCGCGGACAGGACGCCTCTCTCCCCTGCCCTCTTGGCGAAGAGCTCGGCCTTGAAAAGGTGAAGCCACAAGTTCCACTGTGGCTCCACCCCAAGGTAGCCCTCGCAGACCGCCGCAAAGATGGCGGCCTGCGCTACGGCGTTGGGGGAAAGGTGGTGAAGCTCCACCCGGTAGTAGTGGAGGAGCGCACGCATGAAGACCGACGCCGGCACGCCGAACCCCCGCTCATGAAAGCTGACGAAGCTCACCACGTACCCTTCGGGGGGCACTGGCTCCTGGTGGGCGGGGGGCGGTGCCACCCACTCCGGCCGCGCCGAGTTCGTCCTCGGCCGCAACAGCCCGTCCTCGACCAACTCCTCCAACCTCCTCTCCGTCACCGAGGAGGCGGCCCAGTCGTCGGCGGGAAGGATCTGGCTCTTTCCTGCCATCGATGTCGTCGGGAGGGGATGGGAGAAAAGGATGCGGTGGCTGCGGCAAGACGGGCGGAGAACGCGATGTGGCAGGGGATGTCTAGGGCAAAGGATTGCAGGGATGCAAGTAACCGGTGGGGAATGGCGACCCCAAGGCCTTAGCTTTATATGCTCGGACGGAAGCCCAACGGCCGCGCGAAAAGTAAGGAGCAGTTTCTCGCGATAAAACCGCTCGCCTAACCGTTTCCTTATATCTCGCAGGAACTGAGCACGTGGCCGCTCCCCACGTCGTAACCATACGCCGATAACGCGCCGGTCTCGCCTCCCGAAAAAACGCGCCCGGACAACGAAATACCTCCAGGTATGTCTTAAATGGGTGCGAAACCCGCAATAAGTCTCGAGGGAACGAAAGCTGGCCCTCGAACGGGGTTCGACAGCTGCCCTCGAGCAACAGAGTTAGGGACGACCCAGGGTGCGCCCGTACATGGCCAAGGGCTCGAGCCACGCTCTCGAGGCACCCCAGGACGTATTCGAGGCCGAAGGAGAAGGTTGTGGTAGGAATCCCTCCGGGGGAGGCATCGAGCCCTCGAATCCTGTCGAAGGGAATCGAGATCCACACGACCACTTCTTGGCATTTTTGAGGGCGCCTCCGGGCCACTAGCCGACCCCTAACGAACGGGGCACGGGTTCTCACTCGAATTTCCCCGCTAGCAGCTCACCGGAGATCGTCGTAACTCGGGCCCAAACGAGGGTAGTGCGACATTCTCCACCCCTCCTCCTTTTTTCGAAAAAGGAGCGTGAGGGTCGCGAAAGACGGCCGGGACTCTGATCGACCTCGTGCGTGCGAGGCTCGGGGTCCCGACCGCAAAAATGGGTGCGAAGCCCGCAATAAGTCTCGAGGGAACGAAAGCTGGCCCTCGAACGGGGTTCGACAGCTGCCCTCGAGCAACAGAGTTAGGGACGACCCAGGGTGCGCCCGTACATGGCCAAGGGCTCGAGCCACGCTCTCGAGGCACCCCAGGACGTATTCGAGGCCGAAGGAGAAGGTTGTGGTAGGAATCCCTCCGGGGGAGGCATCGAGCCCTCGAATCCTGTCGAAAGGAATCGAGATCCACACGACCACTTCTTGGCATTTTTGAGGGCGCCTCCGGGCCACTAGCCGACCCCTAACGAACGGGGCACGGGTTCTCACTCGAATTTCCCCGCTAGCAGCTCACCGGAGATCGTCGTAACTCGGGCCCAAACGAGGGTAGTGCGACATTCTCCACCCCTCCTCCTTTTTTCGAAAAAGGAGCGTGAGGGTCGCGAAAGACGGCCGGGACTCTGATCAACCTCGTGCGTGCGAGGCTCGGGGTCCCGACCGCAAAAATGGGTGCGAAGCCCGCAATAAGTCTCGAGGGAGCGAAAGCTGGCCCTCGAACGGGGTTCGACAGCTGCCCTCGAGCAACAGAGTTAGGGACGACCCAGGGTGCGCCCGTACATGGCCAAGGGCTCGAGCCACGCTCTCGAGGCACCCCAGGACGTATTCGAGGCCGAAGGAGAAGGTTGTGGTAGGAATCCCTCCGGGGGAGGCATCGAGCCCTCGAATCCTGTCGAAGGGAATCGAGATCCACACGACCACTTCTTGGCATTTTTGAGGGCGCCTCCGGGCCACTAGCCGACCCCTAACGAACGGGGCACGGGTTCTCACTCGAATTCCCCCGCTAGCAGCTCACCAGAGATCGCCGTAACTCGGGCCCAAACGAGGGTAGTACGACATTCTACACCCCTCCTCCTTTTTTCGAAAAAGGAGCGCGAGGGTCGCACAGCAAAAGACGGCCGGGACCCTAATCGACCTCGCACGCACGAGGCTCGGGGGCTTGACCGCAACAAAATGTCCCCCAATCAAACGCAAACAAGACCTCGGAGGAGTCTCCATACTCCACCGAGGCCTCGGGGGCTACACCCGGCGGGTGCGCTCGCGCGCCCCCACCGGAAAAATCACGACGCTACGACTCCAGTTCTGACTAACCTCTGGGAGAGTGATCACACACTCACCCAAAGGCTCGGGGGCTACTGTCGGTACCAACAGTACGGGGGTACCACAGCTATCGCCAAAACACTAACAAAAACCGAAACCAGTAGAAAAGATAGCCCGCTCGACGGGGCGCCTCGACCGCGTCCCGGCTCCGACTCGTACGAGGCCCGCTCGACGGGGCGCCTCGACCACGTCCCGGCTCCGACTCGTACGAGGCCCGCTCGACGGGGCGCCTCGACCGCGTCCCGGCTCCGACTCGTACGAGGCCCGCTCGACGGGGTGCCTCGACCGCGCCCCGGCTCCGACTCGTACGAGGCCCGCTCGACGGGGTGCCTCGACCGCGCCCCGGCTCCGACTCGTACGAGGCCCGCTCGACGGGGTGCCTCGACCGCGCCCCGGCTCCGACTCGTACGAGGCCCGCTCGACGGGGCGCCTCGACCGCGCTCCGGCTCCGACTCGTACGAGGCCCGCTCGACGGGGCGCCTCGACCGCGCCCCGGCCCCTCGACGCCCTTTCTTTACCTACCCGGGACAAAAGCCATAGCATTCAATGCGGTTACCTACTACCACCGACCGACATGGTTACGGCATGGGTCAACGCGGGAACAATACCCACGTCAAGTCTCACTGTTTTACCGCCCATCCCGTGATGGGAGGTGAAAGCCGTCACTGTATCCACCATACCGCGCACTATTCACCATCAGTCACCCTCGAGGGAGGATAAGACAAGGTCCGTCCCCCGCGATACCGGGGATTCGGCCTTATCCATCCGACCTCGACCCAGCCTCGACCCGGCCCCGACGCTCGACTTAGCTCGAAGGACGGTATGGCCTGGCACTCTGGGTCATTTCACCCTCTTGTCCCGTACCGCGTCAGGATATCCAGGGATGGCCGGCCATCCCGAAGCCACGTCGCTACAGTCAACTCAACAGGAATCGACGAAACATCGCCTCAAGCCTCCCCTCGACTTGGCCACCTCTTGCCCTATAAAAAGGCAGGCCAGGGCGAACCAGAGGAGGAAGACGAACCAGAAACATCACGGACAGACGAAACAACCAACCACCCGACCGAACAACGAAGGCAAGAGATCAACATCTCAAGCAACCATCTTTCTCCTTTTTCTCTTTGAGACTTGGGCTCGACACCCTCTCTCGCCTGCTTGTAACCCCTACACGAGCACCTCGGTGCAAGGAAATACAAACCTCTCTTCCCCGCTGGACGTAGGGCCTTCTTTTGCCCGAACCAGGATAAACCCCCGTGTGTTCTCCTTGCATCACCATCCAGGAAAGAGTCACGCAGCATTTACTCGTTGGTTTAGGACCCCCTTGGTCCGAACACCGACACTTTTAATACAGATAGCTTTATTTGACACTCTCACGTAACTTTAAAATGTGGACAATAGTTTAGCTCTCGATCAAGAGCTAGTTTTTTCTCTCTCTTCTATTAAAATATAAGAAAAATACTTAGAGCTAGCTTAAAAGTCGTTTATTGGAGTTGCCCTTAGGGCACCCATAATGGTTAGAGCTAGTTACTAGATCCAAGCCAACTTCTTTAATAGTGCTAACTTTTGCACATAGCTTTGGCATAAATAGCTCCATGTGACACTCTCACGTAACCTTAAAATGTATGCAAGAGCCTGGTTATTGATCAAGAGCTATCTATCTCTCTTTTCTATTGAAATAAGAAAAAAAAAGTGTAGAACTAACTTAAGAGTCAATTGTTGGTGCTGCCTAGTGCTAGCTGGGCCACAGTACAGTGACAGTGTGTGTGAAAGAAGGCCTAATCATTCATATGTAGGAGGGAGGTGACTACGACAAATCAATTAGCGAGCGAGCTTGCCCTCTACATCTGTTGATAGATCGAGGGCGTGACCAACAGGTGAGGATCGGAGCGAGCTAGGCGTCGTTCGTGCTAGCTGCCCGCTGTGGACGTACGGGCGTCATCGTCATCGTCATCGATCGGTGACGTGATCGATCATCAGCTAGCGTTCTGGCCAAACAATATTAAATAGTTTAGCAAAAGATATGAGAGCGGTGATTCAGAACGAGAACTTTGCTACTTTTAATGTCCTTAAAGATCTTGAATCTGCTAGAAATTGTTTATATGCCAAACAACAAAAAGAATGCAAAGATCATATTCCTGTTCAAATTGTTGAATTTAATCCTGTGATTGATAGTTCTACTGAGATTGTGATCATAGATGACAACTCGGATGTGGAGGAAATGTTGATTTTGCAATCTAATAAAAAGAAAGCATCTGTTAAAAAGAAAGTTAAATTCTCCCAGGGGAGGAAGCAAGACCAGAAAGATCTTGGCTTGCAAGATTCAAGGAATATTTGCATTCTTGTGAATCTTAACAAAAGAAAAAAAACAAAGAAAAAAATGGTAGTGCAAGGGCTCATTTGGAACTGTAGAGGCCTTAAAAAAAGGGGTCACTACATTCTTAAAAGATCTAATTCTCGAACACAAGTTTCATTTCATTGGCCTTCAGGAAACTATGATTGAAAATTGCGAGGACTCTCTGTTAAGAAAGTTTGATATAAATCAAGATTATCTTTGGTTATGGAATGCATCTAAAGGAAAATCTGGTGGTATCTTGGTAGGGGTTGTACTTGAACGTTTTGATGTTGGGTCTTTTAAAAAAGGTGAATTCATGATCCAAATGAATCTGTGGGATAAAATTTTAAAAACAAAATGAAATATGTTGGTGGTCTATGGTTCTGCTCATGATGACAATAAGGTACCCTTTTTAGCTGAGTTATCCAATTTCTGTGCTTCAAACAGTGAACCCATGATCATTGGTGGTGACTTTAACATTATAAGATACTTAAAAGAAAAGAACACGTTGGACGGTGTACATAGACACACTGCACTTTTTAATTCATTGATTCATTTCTATGAACTAAGAGAATCGACTATGAATGGTGGCCTTTTTACTTGGTCCAACAATCAGGAACCTCCTGTGTTGGAAAATTGGATAGAATCTTGGTAACAAAAGAGTGGGAAGATTTATTTCCTAGAGCAATTGTGAATAAGTTACCAAGAGAAATTTCAGACCATAATCCGTTGATAATTTCAACTGGAAAAAGTGAAAATTTGCCCTTTATTCAATTCAAATTTGACTTAAGTTGGCTTCAAAATCCTGAGTTCTATGAGCTGGTGGAGAAAATCTGGACAAAACCATGTAGGGCTAAGTCTACTCTAGATAAAATCCAGCAGAAAATTAAATTGATTAAACAGTTTTTTAAAGGCTGGGATTTCAACAAGCAAGGTGAAATGAGGAAAAAAAAGAAGAGAGTTTCAGGAAGAATTGGCATGTTTAGAATTATTTGAAGAAGACATCGGTTTAACCTCTGATCAAATTGAAAGAAAAACATGGCTTCTAGTTGAAAATTTGAAAAGTTTAGAGCTAGAAGAAATTTATTAGTATGAAAGATCCCATGAGACTTGGTTGCTTAAGGGTGATAGTAACACCTCATATTTCCATAAATGTGCGAATGGAAGGAAGAAGAAAAATAACATTATTAGTTTGGAAAGTGAGGGACAAATGATTGAGGGAGATGAAAACATTTTAAAACATGCTACCGAATATTACACAGATCTGTTTGGTCCTCCAATCGAGTATGATGTGCAAATGGATTCTGACATATGGACAAATATACCAAGAGTATCGGATAGCGATAATGAGATCTTATGCAAACCTTTCTCTGAGCAGGAAATTAAAAATGCTTTGGACCAAATGGAAAAAATAAAGTAGCCGGTCCGGATAAAACCCCAATAGAGTTTTATCAATGTTGCTGGAAAATAATCAAAACTGATATTATTCAATTGTTTGATGATTTCTACAACCAGAAAGTTGATATCAGTAGGATCAATTATGGGATTATCACGTTGTTACCCAAAATCAAAGAGGCCTCAAGAATTCAACAATTCCGGCCCATCTGCTTACTAAACTGTTTATACAAACTTTTCACAAAAACTTTAACTCTCAGGTTAGAATCAGTTGCTGATAAATTAATTCATAACACTCAAACAGCCTTTATGAAAAACCGAATATCATGTCAGGCATCATGTGTATGCATGAAATTGTTCATGAAACAAAAAGGAGAAAGGAAATCGGAGTTGTATTAAAGTTGGATTTTGAAAAAGCATATGACAAGGTGAAGTGGAACTTGCTTTTTGATTGTTTGGAAAAGCGAGGTTTTCATAGTAAATGGTGCTTCTGGATTAGACAAGTGATTTTGGGAGGTATTGTTAGTGTCAAGGTAAACAATAAGATCGGGTCTTATATAAAGAGTTATAAGGGAGTTAGGCAAGGAGACCCATTGTCCCCCATCTTGTTCAATTTCGTAGCAGCTTGTTTGACGAGGATGATTCATAAAGCTCAAGAGAACAACTTAGTTACAGGTTTGATCAGCCACATCATTCCCAAAGGGGTGGCGATCTTGCAATATGCGGATGATACCATCCTTTTTCTGAAACACGATTTGAATGGAGCTACTCACATGAAATTACTGTTATATCGGTTTGAGATGCTTGCTGGGCTTAAAATCAACTTTAACAAAAGTGAAATTCTGATGATAAATGACGAGGAAAATTGGGGACAACAATATGCTGAAACTTTCAATTGTCAAGTTGGTATCTTTCCCATTAAATACTTGGGGGTTCCAGTTAGCCCAATCAGGCTTAAAGTGAGTGATTGGCTACCCTTAATTGAAAAAGGAAATAAAAGACTTGATGTCTGGCAGGGTGGTAATCTTTCCATTGCTGGCAGATCCATTCTCATAAGTGCCAGCTTGACTAATGCACCAATTTATCATATGTCGGTTTATCTTCTTCCTAAATCAACCATTAGTATAATGGATAAAACAAGAAGAACTTTCTTCTGGCAGGGCGGTAGAACCAAGAGAAAATATCATTTGATAAAGTGGGAAATAATATGCAAGAACATGAAGAAAGGGGGTCTGGGGATCAAGGATTTGAGAAAATTAAATATTAGTTTGCTATGCAAATGGTGGTGGAGGTTAGAAACTGAGGAGGGCTTATGGCAAGAAATTATCAAGCACAAGTATTTAAAAAACAAATCAATTCATGAGGTGAGTCATAAATTAAATGATTCTCCAATTTGGGCTGATATACTGAAAGTAAAAAAACATCTACCTACAAGGTAGAGGGGTGACCCTGGGAAGAGGGAACTTAACTAGATTTTGGTTCGACCCTTGGTTGTATAAAGATCCTTTAGTTATATCTGCTCCCCTTTTGTTTGAACTTTGCGAAAACAAAGAAATCACGGTTGCTCATTTTTTTAAGTGGTACAACAATTTCATTTAGAAGGTGGTTTTATGATGATCTAAGGTCTAAATGGAACCAGATTCTGCAGGATGCTGCAAACTTTCAGGTTGGTAACAGTGATGATAAGGTTGTGTGGAATTTTGGGAAGAAAGGTGAATTTATGGTTAAATCGGTTTATGATGCTCTAACTGGTTCTCATGGTGGGATTTATCACAAACGAATCTGGAAAGGTAAGATTCCAGAAAAAATTAAGATTTTTCTTTGGCTACTTGCAAATGATGCTGTTCTAACCAGAGAAAAATTGAAGAAACGGAAGTGGCAAGGAGATCCCAGTTGTGTGTTCTGCGATTCTTGTAAGACGACATCTCATCTCTTCTTTCAGTGCCCTGTTGCTAAGATTATCTGGATAACAGTTGCTAAATGTTTTGGTGCCCCAAATATTCCAACTAACCTTGACCAGTGCTGGTTATGGTGCGAGAAGTGGTTTCCATTTGGCAAAAAATTTCATCCCTGGGGAGTGGCTGCTATTTGTTGGGCACTATGGAAATGTAGAAATAAAGTGGTGTTCGAAAAGAAAGTGGTTAAGAACCCACTGGAAATAATCTGCCATGCCTGCGCGCTAATGATCTACTGGTCAGGTCTGTTTGCAGAGTTTGATAAAGAGCAGCTGATCGAGGGCGCCAACACGATGCTGAAGGTCGCTAAGGAGCTTCTTGCAGCTCAAACAACTAGACAAGTCAATCACCTGCTCCTGGAAGATGGTCAACCGGAGCAGCCTGAAGATTCTGCGTAATCTGCCTTTACTAGCTACAAATCAGGATGTGAATTAGTGGCGGCTAATGTCTGTGCTTTTTGGTCGATGCCTATGGATGGTCTTTGAAGCTTTGTTGGCTGGTGGATGACGTTATCTTCTTTGGAAGTTGTTGCTGTTTGTCACTTTTTAAGTCTGTAATGATCTAAAACTGAGAACCTGTTCAGCGGTCGCGCTGTTTCTGGTCAGGCAGGTGCCTGTTTTCCTTTTGTTCTGGTTGTTAAGTCTAGAAGTCTGCTCAGTTTGGCTCGGTGGTCATCTGCTTTCTCTGGTCGCTCTTTTTTGTTACCTGTCTGTAATCTTCCGGTGTGTATTTCCGTTTATCTTGAATGGAAATGGGTTTTCCCGCGTGGAAAAAAAGCTAGCGTTCTGGCCGTTGCGCTGGGCTTGGGCGGGCGCACGTCGCTGGAGGCGCTGCCGGTCGGGGGGACCGGCGGGCTTGATCGATCATGGACCCCGTAGTGGAGCCGGCGGGCTCGCCTGCGACAGCGAAGACCCATAGGCAGTGTGTACTACCGTGGCCGCGCGTTCGACATCGCCTTCAAGGAACGGCCGGCAAGCAGTCGACCATAGTTTTAAATCTCCCGCTGCCGCTATAGCCCGCTATAGCCTTTTGAGGCAAGGTGCCGCTATTTGTGTTCATGTACAATTTAGCCGCTATATCCCGCTATAGCCCGATATAGCTCCGCTATTAGCTGTTTTAGAGATATACCGCTAAACACCTTAGCCCGCTATTTAAAACATTGGTGGCGACGCGTGTGGATCCTGCGAGCTGCTGCAGCGGCGCGTCAATGGGCTTAACAGGCCCCATCAACGGGCTCGCCATTTTTTTTATTTTTTAGTCTATTAACGGAGACAGACATATGTCCACCTCTGTAGAACTCGATTTTCGCAGGCATGGTAGTGGAGGTGCACCGGTTGCCCGCCTCCAAAAAAATCATTTTTGGTCGGCTCTAAAAACTCTATATTTAGTAAAAAAAGGCTATGTATCTAGAAAAGGCAAAACAACTTCAATTTGGAACGGAGGTAATACTTATAAAAAACCTTCCAAGATACTATCTAGATGTGCACTATGCTTTTGCTAAGTTTTTTTAATCTCTAGCGCAAAATAATTTTACACCCTAAGTTCCAACCCTATCAACTAAACTAGCAAGCTAGAGTAGAAAAGGTAAGCACGATACCAAGAAATGGAAGTGTGGAAACATAAATGAGATAGATAATGCAAACTCTCCCACGTATACTTTTCCTGAGGTCAAGAAGCTCGCTCTTCCCCCTAGTTCTTTTTAGAACCCCTCAAAAGGATGCCCTTGCAAGGGCTAAACTCCTTGTGGGTAACTCTATGGATAGCCCACGATCATTCCCAACACACAATTGGTTCACCGTGTGGTATTCTACAGGACTGCACCCCATTGTCTTCACTACATCGAGTTTTTGGCCAAAATGTGCGAACTTCGCTCGTTCCCTTGGCACAACCTAGGTGGTCACTCCATACATCAGAGGATCGCAAGACTATAAAGCCTCTAGCGTACAACACTTGGTGCACGCAAGCACCGATTGCTTAGAGTTATGTGAACCTCACTAAACACTACTCCCCCCCATCCCAAAAAGAATGCAATTCTAGCTTTTTTGGGACTGAGTAGGCCTAAACCTAGAGCAAGCACTAAATGTGGACTCTAACTAAGCCTAGGTACTTCAAAAAGCACTCTTACTAATCGCCTAATATCTCCTTAAATTATTTTGTGGCTAGAGCATTGATTGATGAGCATCAACTCACTAGCAACTTCCCTTAGCTCTAACACACCCTTGAAGTGGAAAGCCTAGTCCCTAGAAAAGGTGATGGCAAGGGCTAGCGGCTAGGTGCCTTGCCGAGTCAGCGACAAACCTCAGTACTTCAACTCTGTTGCCCTCAAACTTTGTCAGAATAAGATAGATAAAGTACGTGAGAATAGTTTTGGATTAATCAACAAAACTTCTCAAATCAATAACTACAGAGGAGAGATTAGATCAATTGGCAAGAACATTTGGATGCTCCAAAGGCTCATTTGCATTCACCTACTTAGGGCTTCCTTTGGGCTTAACTAAACCGAGAGTCCAAGATTATCTGCCCCTAGTTAACAAATGTGAGAGAAGACTGACCAGTGTATCTAATTTCCTCTCTTAGGCTGGCAGACTAGAACTGACCAATGCAGTTTTCACTGCACTCCCAACCTTCTACATGTGCACCCTAGCTCTTCCAAAAACTATGGTCAAACAGATAGATAAATACAGAAAACAGTGCTTGTGGAGGGGGTCGGGTGTGAATGGAAAGGGGCAACCAAAAGCAGCATGGCCAATAATTTGCACACCTAAAGAAGAAGGAGGCCTAGGAGTAATCAACATTGAGGAGCAAAACAAGGCACTGCTGCTCAAAAACTTACACAAGTTTTTCAATAAAGCTCAAATTCCCTGGGTTTAGATAGTTTGGGAGAAACATTATGCAAATGGAAGACTACCAACTACAACTAAGAAAGGGTCTTTCTGGTGGAGGGATAACCTAAAAAACCTTTTGAGTTTCAAGCAGATGGCACAAGTTCAGATCAGAGATGGTGTAACCTGTCTGTTTTGGAAAGACAATTGGAGAGAACAAAGCTTAGAAATCAATTTTCCAGAGCTATTCTCCTTTGGCAAGAATAAAACCATCTCTGTTGCAGCTGCATGGGAGCATGATGATCTGACTCAACTGCTACATCTCCCAATTTCAGAAACAACATATAGTCAGCTTCAACTTGTAACCCAGGAACTAGCAGGCTTACAGTTGAATACAGAGCATTACATCTAGCAATATTCATGGGGGAATAAATTTTCATCTTCAAGAGCCTACAAGATTTTGATGGGTCACTCACAGCATCACCTTCTATTCAATGGATTTGGAAATGTTATTGTCAACCAAAGCATAAGGTGTTCTTTTGGCTTTTGCTGAAAGACAGGTTAAGTACAAGGAACATTCTCAGAAGGAAAAACATGTTTCTTCAATGATACAGTGGTGTCCTCTGTGCTCAGAACACAGAAGAAACAGTTCATCATCTTTTTCTGCAATGTGAATTTGCAAATCAATGCTGGGAGTTCATAGGAGTTGACATTCCTTCTGAGTCAGATTTCCCTGATAGCATGGTCTTCCTCAGAGATGCAGTAAACTCACAGTTTTACATGGAAACAATAATCCTTCTCTGTTGGGCAATTTGGACTACAAGGAATGCTTTCATTTTCAACGACATCCAGCCGGAATTAATGGCTAATAGAAGAGTATTTCAAAAGGAGATAAATTTGCTTTCGCACAGAGTCAGTACAAGATCCTCTCAAGCTTTTGATCAATGGCTACAACAATTCATTTGAACCCTGCGTTGTGGCTGTTTTTTTTTTGTATCTTTTGATGTTCCCTGATGCCCCTATTCCTTAGGAGACTGTAATTTATTACGTTGTAAAATTGGTGCTTTTTTTCTTTCAATAAAATTATCTGTAGGGCGCAAGCCCCTCCAGCATTCTCAAAAAATGCCCTAGCATGGTTTCGATGGATCAAAATAAGTCTAAACTTGAGAACAAGAAATTAATCTACAATGAGAAGAAATCAATTTGTGGATCCAGACTAACTTAGCCTCCCCACTGTGGATGGAGGCATCGGCCGTGCAACAAATCTAGTAGAGAGAGGTCAGACGGGGAGGAGGTGTTATGGGTGGAGGAGGGTAGCTGGTTTCGAGAATAGGTGATTTGGCATATACGAGCAGGCGTCGGGCAGGGAGGAGGCTCGCTGGTGTCGATCTGCGAGGCTAGTGACTGGCATCGAGGGAGGAGAGCCCATCATCGGGCTGGTGTGATTTGGACTAAGACAAGGAGGAATTAGGCAGAGACAATGTGATGATTGTATGGACATTGACTGTCATCTCGGTTTGATGACTGATAGAACTAGGACTTATTTGGGTGGGCTTTTGGACTATCTAGGTTTTGAGATAAAGTGGAATTTTAGCTAAGGTTTTATAAAAGGATTTGCTTTTACTCCACTAGCTATTTCTCAATGTGTTTACTAGCAATGCTAATTCTTAGTCAAGAATCCTAAAATCTGCTCTCTCTCCATTTCTCTCTCTCTCTCTCTCTCTCTCTAATAGCATGTTACCTTCTTTTAGTAGTACCAGTAATTGTTCTTATCCTACAATTTTTTCATTCACCCCACACGACAAAGTAAAATAGAAAACATGAATGCACTTATATGTTGTTTTGTCTAGGTTCTTTGCAAGGCAAGCACATCCAACGTGTGCTTTGATGGATTCGATGCCTATGAGTACTTCTATTTATTGAAATGGCCCTAAGGCAGGAGAGGACGGGCTACCATTTGCGCACGTGCGTGCACACAACACACTCATGCATGCATACCCACCTGCAGACACACGAACCCACAGACAACCACAAACACAACCACAACACACCCATGCCTCTTGATAAGTTGATTATAATCCTTGCTTATGGGTTTCTTCAAACACAAACTCTATTGTTTCTCTCTCTAGATATAATATTTTTTGTGTATTTTATAGAAAACCACAAAGTCCTCCCTACCTCCACCGAGCAATAGTCTTTGTTGTGTGCCAAACAGGCAAACACCATATGTGTATAGATGTGATGTGACCACTTCATGTGCTTACAAAATTTCGAGCCTTCTAAAAATTGTTCTCGTGCAGGTATCGGAATGTTATCGGAGGGTATCTTTGGTGCTCCAGCAGGTTCGTATCAGTGTAAATAATCTGAACGTTCCCCCCTATTTGTGAGGTTTTCATTCTTGATAAGATTCTAGCACCTTCAAGATTTCCACCTTGGTTCCTAAAAATGCGTGTAAAAATTTTATGGTTTAACCTAGAACATTCTACCCCAGAAGGCTCAACTAAGATAAACATTTGTTATTAGAAGACATGCTTAACCATTACTGCCGGTTCCGAAAAAGTCTTCTTTTTTCTTTCATTTCTTCAATGTAGTGAAAACATTGGCCTCCTTGGGCTGACAAAAGTTGGAAGTAGGAGAGTGATCCAGATATCAACTGAGTTTACGATATTGTTCTCCATATTGGTAGTTTTTTTTTCATATGGTTGCCATGAGAGAATTTGCAACTCTTTCGCTCAAATTGTGATGTCCCATTTGTGCACGTGCGTGCACACAACACACCCATGCACGCAAACCCACCCGCAAACACATGAACCCACACACAACCACAACCACACCACACCACCCCCACCACACCACACTCATGCAATTAATATGTAACTTTACATCCAACACGAGAAGAGGCGGGGGGCGCGGATCCGGCAAAGAGTGAGCGGATCCGGCAGCGGCACACATGGGGAGGCCAAATCCGGCGGCTGGGACACCTCCGGGGCACATGGGGGTGACGGGCTCAACGGTGGTAGCTCCGGCGGCGCAAGGGCGGGTAGTGGCTCCCAGCGGCATGCGCGGGGGCGGATCCAGGCATCAGGCTCGGTGGACTTTTTTTTTAAATCATGAAATTATTTACGCAGGCGGGCATTTGTGCCTGCCTCCATAAATCAATTAACCGAGGCGGACAAAGCAACTGTCTCCATTGGTTTGCATTAACACAGACCTTTTGACGGAGGCATGCAGTTGCGTTGACCGTCTTCGTTAACCTGAAACGCCCGCCTCCAATAAGATTTGTGTAGTAGTGACAAAATCTGTTGTTTCTCTCTCTAGATATATTATTTTTTGTGTGTATAGTTTCTGTTGTGTGCCAAACTCCGTATGTGTATAGATGTGATGTGACCATTTTGTGCTTACAAAAATTTCGAGCCTTCTAGCAAAATGTTCTCATGCAGGGTGTTGGAATGTTCTTGGTGGGGATCTTTGGTGCTCATCGGGTTTATCTGTATCAGTTAAATAACTTAGCGTTCTCCCCTATTTGTGAGGGTTTTCATTCTAGATAAGATTCTAGCACCTTCAAAATTTCCACCTTGGTTCGTAAAAATGTGTGTAAAAGTTCTATGGTTGAACCTAGAACATTCTACCCCAGAAGACTCTACTAAGATAAAATTTGTTATTAGAAGACATGCTTAACCATTACTGCTTGTTCTAAAAAAGTTTTCTTTTTCTTTCATTTCTTCAAGGTAGTGAAAACATTGGCCACCTTGGGCTGACCAAAGTTGGAAGTAGGAGAGTGATCCAGATATCAACTGAGTTTACGATATTGTTCTCCATATTTGGTTAGGTTGCCACGAGAGAATTTGTAACTCTTTCGCTCAAATTGTGATGTCCCATTTGTGCACGTGCATGCACACAACACACCCATGCACAAAAACACACCCGTAGACACACGAACCCACACACAGCCACAACCACAACACACCACACCACACTTATGCAATTTTAACACGTAACTTTGCATTCAACTGTGTGTGCCCGTACTAGTATCCAATTTAAACCCCTCTTTAATTTGGCTAGTGTTTTTTGCAAGCACCATTCACAATCCGCTGAAGTAGAAAAGAAAGGCTTTAGCTTCTGGGGCCAAAGGAGGTCTCAAGGAAACAAAAAGGGTAAGCACAATAGAGACTGACTCCATGTCCTTAGCTTGATGTAAATAGACATAGAGGAGTATTTTCTTCCTCCTACATCCTATACTTTTTTCTTAGCCTCTTGATAACAATCCTTGCTTATGGTTTTCTTGAAACACACTAGTACAAAAATGATTTTGCGAGACATTGCCTAAACATTAACAGAGGCGGTCACAAAATCCAACAGCCTCAGAAAATGCCTAAGGATTTTCGGAGGCGGACATATTTATTTATGGAGGCCGTCCTGACTAACCTTCTCGCAAAATGCATTTATGGAGGTGGACATTTTATTTACAAAGGCAGTCACGATTGCCCGCCTCCAAAAATCGATTTATGGTAGCGGTTCCTAAAACCGATTTATTGAGGTAGGCCTTTTAAGGCGTCCACCTCCAAAGATGGCCTGCCTGCCTCGGTTAATCATGGACGAGGCCCAGCCATAGCCCAAATCAGGCTTGTATCGGCCTTGTATAAGAGCAGCGGTTAGAGTTTCCTCTCAATCTCTCTCTCAGTCTCTCCCTCTCTCAATCGAGCGCCCAGCCCTCCCTCTTTCCCCGGTGCAGTGCTCCCCTCCCTCTCCCTCTAGATATATTATTTTTTGTGTGTATATTATAGAAAACCATAAAGTCTTCCCTACCTCCACCGTGCAATAGTTTATGTTGTGTGCCAAACACCGTATGTGTATAGATGTGATGTGACCACTTCTTGTGCTTACAAAATTTTGAGCCTTCTAACAAAATGTTCTCGTGCAGGGTGTTGGAATGTTCTTGGTGGGGATCTTTAGTGCTCAGCAGACAGCAGGTTCATCCGTATCAGTTAAACAATCTTAGCGTTCTCCTCTATTTGTGAGGGTTTTCATTCTAGATAAGATTCTAGCACCTTCAAAATTTCCACTTTGGTTCCTAAAAATGTGTGTAAAAGTTTTATGGTTGAACCAAGAACATTCTACCCCAGAAGACTCAACTAAGATAAGAATTTGTTATTAGAAGACATGCTTAACCATTACTGCTTGTTCTAATTTTTTTTTCTTTTTTTCTTTCGTTTCTTCAATGTAGTGAAAACATTGGCCTCCTTGTGCTGACAAAAGTTGGAAGTAGGAGAGTGATCCAGATATCAACTGGGTTTACGATTTTGTTCTCCATATTCGGTAGTTTTTTTCATAAGGTTGCCACGAGAGAATTTGCAACTCTCTCTCAAATTGTGATGTCCCATTTGTGCATGTGTGTGCACACAACACACCCATGCACGCAAACCCACACACAGACATACGAACCCACACACAACTACAACCACACCACACCACCCCCACCACACCACACTCATGCAATTTTAATACGTAACTTTACATTCACCTGTGTGTGCCCGCACTAGTAGCCAATTTAAACCTCTCTTTAATTTGGCTTGTTTTTTTTGCAAGCACCATTCACAATCCGCTGAAGGGGAAAAGAAAGGCTTTAGCTTCTGAGGCCAAAGGAAATCTCAAGGAAATAAAAACGGTAAGCACAGTAGGGGCTGAGTCTATGTGCTTAGCCTTTCTTTTTGGTTTTCTTCAAACACACACTACTACAAAAATGATTTTGCGAGACACTGCCTAAACATTAACAGAGGCGGTCACAAAATTCAGCTGCCTTGCAAAATGTCTAAGGATTTTTAGAGGCGGACATTTTCATTTACGGAGGCGGTTACAATTAACCGTCTCACAAAATGCATTTACTGAGGCAGATATTCTATTTACGTAGGTGATCACGATTGCTCGCCTCCTAAAAGTTATTTATGGAGGCGGTCAAAAAATGACCGCCACCTAAAATTGATTTATCGAGGCAGGCCTTTTAAGGCGTCTGCCTTAGCCTGTCTGCCTCGGTTAATCGTGGCTGAGGCTCAGCCAAAGCCCAAATTGGGCTTCTATCGGGCTTGTATATAAGAGCCGCAATTAGGGTTTCCTCTCAATTTGTTTCTCCGTCTGTCCCTCTTTGAATTGAGTGCCCGACCCTCCCTCTTCCCCCCTTGTGGTGCTCCCCTTCCCCCTCCCTCTCCCTCTCCCTCTGCTTCTCCACAGCTGGCATGCAGGGCAGCACCCCTCCCTCTCCCATGTGCATTGTGTGGCGCTCCCTTTCTCCTCATGCGACGCACCCCCTCCCCCTCCCTCTCCCACTCCCCTACAGCCGGTAGGCAAGGTGGCGCCCCCGACATGCGTTGCCTCTCCCTCCCCCTTTCCCAACGCGGATCCAGCCTCCAACTGGCCACCGGTGGCAGATCCAGCCACCAACCGGCCACCAGAGGTGCGGGGGCGTGGATCCGGTCAGCAGAAGTGGCGAGGGCATGGATCCAGCCACCACCGAGTGGATTCAGCCACCGGCGTCTGCGAGCACATGGATCCGATAGGAGCAGCGACGGGGGGCATGGATCCGACCAAGAGCGAGTGGATCCGGCGGCAGTGCGCGCTGGGAGGCCGGATACGGCGGCTAGGACACCTCCAGCGTGCGGGGATGACGGGCTCGATGGTGGTGGCTCCAGCTATGCAAGAGCGGGTAGCGGCTCCTAGCGGCGTGCGTGGGGGTAGATCTAGGCACCGGGCTTGACGTGCTACCGGGCTCGGTGGGCCTTTTTTTTAAAAGTCTTGAAATTATTTATGCAGGCGAGCATTTGTGTCTGCCTCCGTAAATCGATTAACCGAGGTGGGCAAAGCAACTGCCTCCATTAACCTAAAATGCCCGCCTCCAATAAGATTTGTGTAGTAGTGACAAAATCTATTGTTTCTCTCTCTAGATATATTATTTTTTTGTGTGTATTTTATAGAAAACCATAAAGTCTTCCCTACCTCCACCAAGCAATAGTTTATGTTGTGTGCCAAACACCGTATGCGTATAGATCTGATGTGACCACTTCTTGTGCTTACAAAATTTCGAGCCTTCTAGCAAAATGTTCTCATGCAGGGTGTTGGAATGTTCCTGGTGGGGATCTTTGGTGCTCAGCAGGTTTATCCGTATCAGTTAAATAACTTAGCGTTCTCCCCTATTTGTGAGGGTTTTCATTCTAGATAAGATTCTAGCACCTTGGTTCCTAAAAATGTGTGTAAGAGTTTTATGGTTGAACCTAGAACATTCTACCCCAGAAGACACATCTAAGATAAGAGTTTGTTATTAGATGACATGCTTAACCATTACTGCTTGTTATGAAAAGTTTTCTTTTTTCCTTTTGTTTCTTCAATGTAGTGAAAACATTGGCCACCTTGGGCTGATCAAAGTTGGAAGTAGGAGAGTGATCCAGATATCAACTGGGTTTATGATATTGCTCTCCATATTCGGTAGTTTTTTCATAAGGTTGCCATCAGAGAATTTGCAACTCTTTCACTCAAATTGTGATGTCCCATTTGTGCACGTGCGTGCACACAACACACCCATGCACGCAAACCCACCCGTAGACATACGAACCCACACACAACCACAACCACAACACACCACCCCCACCACACCAGACTCATGCAATTTTAATACATAACTTTACATTCAACTGTGTGTGCCCGTACTAGTAGCCAATTTAAGCCCCTCTTTAATTTGGCTAGTGTTTTTTTGCAAGCACATTTCACAATCCGCTGAAGGAGAAAAGAAAGGCTTTAGCTTCTGGGGCCAAAGGAGGTCTCAAGGAAACAAAAAGGGTAAGCATAGTAGAGATTGACTCCATGTCCTTAGCTTGATGTTAATAGACATAGAGGAGTATTCTCTTCCTCCTACCTCCTTACTTTTTTCTTAGCCTCTTGATAACAATCCTTGCTTATGGTTTTCTTCAAACACACACTACTACAAAAATGATTTTGCGAGACACTGCATAAACATTAACGGAGGGTCGGAGGCGGTCACAAAATCCAACTACCTCAGAAAATGTCTAAGGATTTTCGGCGGCAGACATTTTTATTTATGGAGGTGATCACAATTAACCATCTCACAAAATGCATTTATCAAGGCGGACATTTTATTTATGTAGGCAATCACGATTGCTCACCTCCTAAAATCGATTTACGGAGGCTATCTTTTAAGGCGTCTGCCTCTGAAAATGGAGGTCATTTTCGGAGGCGGGCCTGTCTGCCTCGGTTAATCATGGCTGAGGCCCAGCCAAAGCCCAAATCAAGCTTCTATCGCACTTGTATAAGAGCATCAGTTAGGGTTTCCTCTCAATCTCTCTCAGTCTGTCCCTCTCTCAATTGAGCGCCCAGCCCTCCCCATCTCCCCCATGCGGTGCTCCCCCTCCCCCTCCCCCTCAATATCCTTCTCCATAGCTAGCATGCAGGGCAGCGCCCCTCCCTCTCCCCCGTGTGAGGCGTGGCACTCCCTCTCTCCCCGTGCGATGGACTGCCACCCCTTCCCTTTCCCTCTCCATAGCTGGTAGCTAGGGCAGCTCCTTTCCCTCTGCCTCTCCCCGACAGCTGGTAGACAGGGCGGCGCCCCTCCCTCTCCCTCTCCCGACACGCGGCGCCTCTCCCTCTCCCTCTCTCGGCGTGGGTCCAGCCCCCAACCGGCCACTGATGGCGGCGGGGCATGGATCTAGTCAGCAGTGGCAGTCAAGATGGCAACGGGTACGTACCCGACGGGTAGTGCCCACCCGTACCCGCACCCGCAAAATTTTACCCGTCAGGTTACCCGTACCCGCATGCGGGTAAAAAAATAGTTCCATACCCGTACCCGCCGGGTAATTCTCACCCAACGGATAACCCGTACCCGATAGCATACCCAAAAATTACCTAAAAATATCAAATAGTCACATGCAAAAATAAATCATTCTAAGCTTCCAACAAGTTACAAACATGCTAACAAACATTATTAGCATCATTACATCAAAGGCAATCTACTAGAAATACAGTGGATATCTCAATGGGCAAAATTCATGACTTATATGCGCTAAAATAACTGAGGTTGGCTAGTTATTTTTGCGGGTATGTATTACCTGTGGGTATGCGGGTATGGGTAGTATACACCCGCACCCGTACCCGCCATACCCGATGGGTATAGGATTTTTCCCAATAATGTACCCACGGGTAGAAATTTCATCCCATACCCGCCTCTTTATCGAGTAATACCCGTCGGGTACTCGGGTTTCAGGTACCCGTTGCCATCTCTAAGTGGCGGCGGGGGCATGGATCTGGCCACCAATGAGCGGATTCGGCCACCGGCGGTTGCGGGTGCGTGGATCCGGCATGAGCAGCGATGGGGGATGCAGATCTAACCAAGAGCGAGCGGATATAGCGGCGACACGCACTGGGAGGCCGGATCTGGCTGCTAGGACACCTCCAGCACGTGGGGATGACGGGCTCTGAAAGGATTAAGATGCCCAAGAGGGAGGGTGAATTGGGCTTTTCTAAAAATTAATTGCAAGAATTAAGTCCTACAAGCCAAACTTCACCCCTAGTGTCTACTAGTGTTCCTTGTGATTCTATCGGTAAAAGTTTTGCACCCTAAGTTCCAATCATAGTCTAGCATGGCAATTCTAGGAAAGTAAACAAGAAATGAAAGTAATACATGAAAGTAAATGCTTGAAAGTAAGGGTTAGGAACACGGCGATGTTTTCCCGATGTATCGGAGAGTCGCCACTCCCCACTAGTCCTTGTTGGAGCACCCGCGCAAGGGTGTAGCTCCCCCTTGATCCGCGCAAGGATCAAGTGCTCTCTACGGGCTAATTCTTTGACACTCCATTGTGGTGAATCGCCCAAAACCGCTCACAAGATGAGTTGGGTCATCCACAAGCTCGCTGGATGATCACCAAACTCCCAATCACCACCAAACCATCTAGGTGATGGCGATCACAAAGAGTAACAAGCTAGAACTCTCACTTGACCACAACAAGCCTAATGAGAAGATAGAAGCACATTTGCTACTCTCTAGTCACTAATGAGGGATATCAAGCTTTGATTCTCAAATCACTACCCTCACTAGGGCTCTTGCACTCCCTTGCACTTGAAAGGTGTTTCTCAGCTGAACAAATGAGCAAGAGACCTCTAGAAGAGGTGGAGGGGATGTATTTATACACCCCACAGACAAATCCAACCGTTACCAGCCAACTCAGCAAAACACGCACTGACCGGATGCACCGGTCGACGTGACCGGACGCGCCGGTCGAGTGTAACGGTCGAAAATCAGAATGAAACCGCTGAGTGACCGGACGCACCAATCAGGGGTGACCGGACACGTCCGATCGTGCAAGAACCTTACTGTACTTTAACCTGACGCTCGACCGCGTCCGATCAGTTATGACTGGACGCATCAGGTCAGCTAAGTACCTTACTGGAATGTGACCGGACGCATCCGGTCATTTTCTAGTCGTGTCCGATTATACTTTTACCCTCTGAAACACATGTCAGACTGATCAACGCGTCCTGTCCTCGCAGGGACCGCGTCCGGTCAACCAGGTTGAAAACGCAGTGACTGTTAGTACTAACCGGACGCGTCCGGTCATGACAGAGATCGCGTCCGGTCAAGGGTAAACAACTCAAACGACTTCGAAACGTGACACAACTTGAACCAAATTGCTTCCAACTGAACTTTGAGCTTTTCCTGAGCTACCTAGTGCTAAGTTTGATAAGTGTGCACCACACCTAAACAAAAGACTCACCTAGGTCAAGCTACTCGCTCATGCCCCCCTTTATAGTACGGCCAAAGGAAAAAAGCGAAGATTCTAACGACTATTCTGGATGTAACTCAACACCTTGACATCCGGAACTAACCGTCCTTAATCTTGTCGTTGATCCTTTGAAAACTGAAATGATTTCCATCAAGGGGCATGAATACCATAGTGCCCAAAGCAGTTATCAACCCCATGACCTAACTTATCAAAGTTTCTGCAAAACACACGTTAGTCATGGTAATAATGCGTTGTCATCAATTGCCGAAACCAACTCCCGGAGCGTAGATGCTTTCAGGCTCGACGGTGGTGGCTTCGGCTATGCAAGGGTGGGTAGCGGCTCCTAGCAGCATGCACGGGGGCAGATCTAGGCACTGGGCTCGATGGGCTACCGAGCTCGGCAGGCTTTTTTTAAATCTTGAAATTATTTATGCAGGAGAGCATTTGTGTCCACCTCTGTAAATCGATTAACCGAGGTGGGCAAAGCAATCGCCTCCATTAACCTAAAACGCCCGCCTCCAATAAGATTTATGTAGTAGTGACAAAATCTATTGTTTCTCTCTCTAGATATATTAGTTTTTGTGTGTATTTTGTAGAAAACCATAAAGTCTTCCCTACCTCCACCGAGCAATAGTTTCTGTTGTGTGCCAAACACCGTATGTGTATTGATGTGATGTGACCACTTCTTGTGCTTACAAAATTTTGAGCCTTCTACCAAAATGTTCTCATGTAGGGTGTTGGAATGTTCTTGGTGGCGATCTTTGGTGCTCAGCAGGTTCATCTGAATCAGTTAAATAAACTTAGAGATGTCCCCTATTTGTGAGGGTTTTCATTCTAGGTAAGATTCTAGCACCTTCAAAATTTCCACCATGGTTCCTAAAATTGTGTGTAAAAGTTCGATGGATGAACCTAAGAACATTCTACCCTAGAAGACTCAACTAAGATAAAAATTTGTTGTTAGAAGACATGCTTAACCATTACTGCTTGTTCTGAAAAAAGTTTTCTTTGTTTCTTTCGTTTCTTCAATGTAGTGAAAACATTGGCCACCTTGGGCTGACCAAAGTTGGAAATAGGAGAGTGATCCAGATATCAACTGGGTTTACGATATTGTTCTCCATATTTGGTAGTTTTTTTCATAAGGTTACTAGGAGAGAATTTGCAACTCTTTCACTCAAATTGTGATGTCCCATTTGTGCACGTGCGTGCACACAACACACCCATGCACGCAAACCCACCCACAGACACATGAACCCACACACAACCACAACAACAACACACCACCCCCACCACACCAGACTCATGCAATTTTAATACATAAATTTACATTCAACTGTGTGTGCCCATACTAGTAGCCAATTTAAACCCCTCTTTAATTTGGCTAGTGTTTTTTGCAAGCGCCTTTCACAATCCGCTGAAGGAGAAAAGAAAGGCTTTTGCTTCTGGGGGCAAAGGAGGTCTCAAGGAAACAAAAAGGGTAAGCACAGTAGAGACTGACTCCATGTCCTCAGCTTGATGTTAATGACATAGAGGAGTATTCTATTCCTCCTACCTCCTTACATTTTTCTTATCCTCTTGATAACAATCCTTGCTTATGGTTTTCTTCAAACACACACTACTACAAAAATGATTTTGCGATACACTGCCTAAGCATTAACAAAGGCGGTCACAAAATCCAACTGCCTCAGAAAATGTCTAAGGATTTTCGGCGGTAGACGTTTTTATTTACGAAGGCGGTCACAATTAACCGTCTCGCAAAGTGCATTTACCAAGGTAGATATTTTATTTACGTAGGCGATCACGATTGCTCGCCTCCTAAAATTGATTTACAGAGGCATCAAAAAAATGACCGTCACCTAAAATCGATTTACCAAGGCAGGCCTTTTAAGGCGTCCGCCTCTGAAAATGGAGGCCATTTTCGGGGGCGGGCCTGTCTGGCTCGATTAATATTGTCTAAGGACCAGCCAAAGCTCAAATCGCGCTTCTATCATGCTTGTATAAGAGCAGCCGTTAGGGTTTCCTCTCAATCTCTCTCAGTCTGTCCCTCTCTGAATTGAGCGCCTGGCCCTCCCTCTGTCCCCCTCCCTCTCCTTGTTCACAGCTAGCATGCAAGATAGCGGCTCCAAGCGGCGTGCGCGGGGGGCACTACTAGAAATATCCACTTCTACGATGAAATCTTAATGACGAATCCGAAACTGTCATAGAATATTGCTTTTTATGACGAATATTTATGTTTCGTCATAGATCAGTGGTGAGATCCTCAAACCCTCCCTATCTATGATGAAATTAGGTATCGTCACAAGAGATGTCATAGAATAGAACAGTGTTGTCATAGATCATTCGCGTGACTCATCTGTGACAATCTTCTTTAATATTGCGACAACCAGGGCTTTGTCATTGAACTAATTACACATCGGTGACAAAGTTTTCGATCTGTAATGAACGGCACTTCATCATAAATCTTCACACGATCCTTTCTTCATCCGATGTGTACCTATGGGACCTGTAGTTACTCCTCCATGATGCTTGCAATTTGTCTTAAAAGTCTCGGCTTGGTCCTTTCTCTAGCCGACGTGTACCTATGGGACCCTTCTCCATTCGACGTGTACCTGTGGGACAACCCTATTACTCATAACAACATGATGATCCAGGACTTGAACAACATGGTCGACCTGATGAAGATGTTAATGCTGTGAAAGTCTTCAAGGACTTCCATACCAGTACAAAAAGGGCCTAAGCGATGCTACAAGAGCAGCAGTTGTAGGTACCTTCATTTGCTTTCCTTGAAATCTACTGAACCCATTGCCATAAAAGAAGAAAATGCAGCAGGGCCTAATGTGGCAACATCATTTAATTTTGTAGTTGCAATTTTACACCAATCAATGTACATTGTGCATATGTAATCTCTATCGGCAGTAGGCTGCAAAATACCTATGCATTGTGCTTATGTAATCTCTATCAGCAGTAGACTGAGGAAGTCCTATGCATTACTTATGATGAATTAATGTCTTAGGTTTTCAATTGAAGTCCTCTTCTACTATCTGTAACCTATTGTTTTATTGACTGAATTTCACAGGAATCTATGAAAACTATGCAAGCAGAACCTGTTGCTGATGGGTAGTAACCAATGACTAGTGCTGATGTTGTTTCCAAGGTCATCTGCCTCTCCTAGGGCAAGCCCCCTTCCTAGGCAAGCAGGAAAAACCTTTTTTTTGAAGAATGTTGGTATCCTGAGAAGCTCAACCAGAGCAGAGACATCGGCGGAGATGACACTTTGGGAGCAGCTTGCTGGTGAACAAGAAAGTACCGCTGCCCTCGTCGAACTAGTGGATGTACTGAAGAGGAAGACAGAATAGTCTAAAGGGGAGTTTGAGAAATTCAAGAAATGGAACAGGAGGAGTACAATAGGCTCTGTGAGCAAGCAATGCGCTTAAGCTCTCCTGGTAATTAACTCTCGGTCTTCAACTCCTACGGCTTGATACAGTGAACTTTTGTGGTATGTTGTGTGGACTCATGTGATGGTTTGTTGTGGTGATACTCTGTTAGTGGCTTACTGCTAACGTGTGAAATGTTAATTGTTGGTATTTGATTGCCAGCTTGAATAATTATGTTGTCAATCTGTGTAGTAGTGACGATCTCGAATTACTTTTCTGATGTAATTCGTCATGCACGCGGTAGAACCAGGACAGGCCACGTGATCAAATAAAAATGTCACACATGGACCAACCAGTGCATGACACGTGACTTAGCCAGGGCACGACACGTGGGTTATTAAAAATCTGACACGTGCAAGGAAATCGTCAAGCCACGTGGACGTATAAAAATACAACACGTGGACGGACATCATCGTGACGCGTGGTCAAATAAGAAATGGGCACATGGACCAATAATAATACGACACGTGGTCCAATGAAGAAGTGACACGTGATCTAGTGGCAACACGACATCTGTGCCAGTAGAAAACTGACATGTGGAACAACAGGGAACCGACATGTGCTCTGGTAAGAACCTAAAACGTGCAAGAACAAGAGATGATCACGTTGTTCAATAAGAAGGAGACACGTACCCGAACCATCTCCAATGCAACTAGCTATAGCATGTACACGTGGAAAGCACCTCCAACAGAAGCACCCACCAGCGTGTCGGCCCCCTGCCATGCATGCCAAAACAGTTCTATGACATCCTATTTTTCGTCACAGATCAAGCCACTTCTACGACGATTTGCGAAAATCGTCATAGAAATTCAAGTATGTCGCGACTTCTATGACGAACCATTTTCCGTTATAAATTCGTCATAAAACTGAAATTATGACGAATTTGGCTCCTTCTGTGACAAAAGCTGATCATCATAGAAGTGGATATTCCTAGTAGTGGGTAGATCTAGGCACCAGGCTCGATAGGCCACCGGGCTCGGTGGGCTTTTTTTAAATCTTGAAATTACTTACGTAGGCGAGCATTTGTGTCTGCCTCCATAAATCTATTAATCGAGGTGGGCAAAGCAATCGTCTCCGCTAACCTAAAACGCCCGCCTCCAATAAGATTTGTGCAGTAGTGACAAAATCTATTGTTTCTCTCTCTAGATATATTAGTTTTTGTGTGTATTTTATAGAAAACCACAAAGTCTTCCCTACCTCCACTGAGCAATAGTTTTTGTTGTGTGCCAAACACCGTATGTATATAGATGTGATGTGACCACTTCCTGTGCTTACAAAATTTTGAGCCTTCTAACAAAATGTTCTCATGCAGGCTGTTGGAATGTTCTTGGTGGGGATCTTTGGTGCTCAGCAGGTTCATCCGTATTAGTCAAATAATCTTAGCGTTATCCCCCTATTTGTGAGGGTTTTCATTCTAGATAAGATTCTAGCACCTTCAAAATTTCCACCTTGGTTCCTAAAATTGTGTATAAAAGTTCTATGGTTGAACCTAGAACATTCTACCCTAGAAGACTCAACTGAGATAAGAATTTGTTATTAGAAGACATGATTAACCATTGCTGCTTGTTCTGAAAAAGTTTTCTTTTTTCCTTTCGTTCCTTCAACGTAGTGAAAACATTGGCCACCTCGGGCTGACCAAAGTTGGAAGTAGGAGAGTGATCTAGATAGACCAAAGTTGGAAGTAGGAGAGTGATCCAGATATATCTAGGTTTACGATTTTGTTCTCCATATTTAGTAGTTTTTTCATAAGGTTGCCACGAGAGAATTTGCAACTCTTTCTCTCAAATTGTGATGTCCCATTTGTGCATGTGCGTGCACACAACACACCCACGCATGCAAATCCACACGCAGACACACGGACCCACACACAACCACAACCACAACACACCACCCCCACCACACCAGGCTCATGCAATTTTAATACGTAACTTTACATTCAACTATGTGTGCCCGCACTACTAGCCAATTTAAACCACTCTTTAGTTTGGCTTGTGTTTTTTGCAAGCACCATTCACAAGCCGCTGAAGGAGAAAAGAAAGGCTTTAGCTTCCGGGGCCAAAGGAGTTCTCAAGGAAACAAAAACGTAAGCACAGTAGAGACTGACTCCATGTCCTTAGCCTTTCTTTTGGTTTTCTTCAAACACATACTACTAGAAAAATGATTTTGCGACACACTGCCTAAACATTAACAGAGGCGGTCACAAAATCCAACTGCCTTGGAAAATGTTTAAGGATTTTTGGAGGCAGATGTTTTTATTTACGGAGGCGGTCACAACTAACCGTCTTGCAAAATGCATTAACCGAGGCAGACATTTTATTTACGTAGGCGATCATGATTGCTCACCTCCTAAAATTGATTTGTGGAGGTGGTCAAAAAATGACCGCCACCTAAAATCGCTTTACCAAGGTAGGCCTTTTAAGGCGTCTGCCTCCTAAAATGGAGGCCATTTTCGGAGGCATGCCTGTCTGCCTCAGTTAATCGTCGCTGAGGCCCAGCCAAAGCCAAATCAGGCTTCTATTAGGCTTGTATAAGAGCAGCAGTTCTTTCCTCTCAATCTCTCTCTCAGTCTGTCCATCTCTCAATTGAGCGCCCGGACCTCCCTCTATCCCCCATGCGGTGCTCCCCCTACCCCTCCCCCTCCATCTCCTTCTCCACAGCTGGCATGCAGGGAAACGCCCCTCCCTCTCCCCGTGCGACGTGTGGCGCTCCCTCTCTCCCCATGTGACGCACCCCCTCCCCCTCCCTCTCCCTCTCCCTCTCCGCAGCGGGCAGGCAAGGTGGCGCCTCTCCCTCTCCCTATCCCCGACAGCCTGTAGGCAGGGCGGTGCCCCTCTCTGTCCCTCTCCTGACATGTGGCGCTTCTCCCTCCCCCTCTCCCGACATGGATCCGTCCTCCAACCGGCCACCGGAGGCAGCGGGGGTGTGGATCTAGTCAGTAGCAACAGCAGGGGCACGGATCTAGCCACCACCGAGCGGATTCGGCCACCGGTGGCTATGGGTGCGTGGATCTAGCATGAGCAATGACAGGGGGCGCGGATCCAACCAAGAGGGAGAGGATCCGGCGGCGGCACGCGCGGGGAGGCCTGATCTAGTGGCTAGGACACCTCCGGCGTGCGCGGGGATGACGGTGTCACACCCGGTTTTCTAAAGAACAAAACCAGGCTAATCATATGTGTGCCCAGGAAGTCCACACATATGTCAGAATAAAAAAAGTATCAGAAACAATGTTATTATATAACGTATACATAGCTATATTAACACTTACATCAGAGTATCGTGGAACGGTGACTAAACTTCAGGCTCCATTCTTCTCAGGGACGACTGACTGGTGGCTCCGTATGCCAAACACTTCTAAAAGACTTATGAAAACTCCACTACATCTTTATCCTTCTACTGAGCAACACCTTACTACACACTGGAGTGTGATGGAAATAGCAAGAGTGAGTCCATGTCGAACTCAACAAGTATAACACAGGGTTCATGAGGCACAAAAGGCTGATATTGTTTTACTACGTTTAGCTTTTAATCATCATATAATTAGCAATTGAGTAGTATCAAGGTATTCCAATTCCCATTAATGAACCAATGATCAATTGTAATAAGGATAATGAATAGCATTAACATGAGCATAATAATAATCAACAGTAATTAAGCATGATATAACAATGGTAATCAACTATTCTGTAAGAATCCCCAAGGCCGCTCGTATCCGTGAGCACGGCTAGTATACCAGTTTATTAAACTCTGTGCAGAGGTATACACTTTCACTGTGAGTCATAATTTCCAAATGCATGGGTTTGCAAGGCCCAAAACATCAAAAACCATACAAAGCCATTCAAAAGTTCGTCTAACAAGTTAGGGCCATTAGATTCACTCGGCAGGCAGATGTAGGAAGCCCCCTTTTCAAATGGCATAATTCCTTCTCGGCTATACTCATAGACTAGAGGTTGTCCTACACCCAACGTGTCAAGCCTTTCTTACGCCAATTAAGGTAACCACTAACAAGCTAGAAAATGTCTCGTGAACAACTAGAGCCAGAGCCCTCACAGCTGTACTGTCAATCCCGGTTATCACTTACAGGTAAGTCATTATAGAGAGAAACCAGAGCAACAATATAACCCCTTGCTCTAGCCCCCTTTCAACAGTAATAAAATCATCTTCATGGTTAGTTGCTTAATCCATTAATCAAATTACAAGATCATTGTTCATAATTAAGCACTAACAATAGCTACCCAAATGCAGAACCCACAGGTGACAAGGAAACAAGATATCAATAGCTAAGTTATAATCTCTATGGTTGTCAAGGAAGACACATGCATATGTATGATAATTTTAGTGAATAAGTAACAAGGATGGTCCCATGTTATACTTGCCTTAACTTGCTTTTCCCTCAAAGCAATACGCTCGAAAGCCTTTAGTATTCAACTTTCAATCGTCTGCTTCTAATTCTCAGCTTCTAGTCTTCAGAGAATAGCTTCTTAATCACCACGTAAACCTCACCGATTGACTGAACCATATAGCACCACACAAGCATCCACACAATCATATACGAAGCAAACAATAGATCTATATTAGAACAGTACACCAATCATACAAAAATAAGTAAAAGAGTTTGAAACACGATTCTACGCCTCGCTACGAACACAAAGTCGCGAAAAAGCACGCTAATCGAAGCTACGATTGAAAAGATACAACTATCGATAGATTTACCCATAAAACTATTAGCTTCATGTATCTTAATGGTATAAAAACATATATAAGATATTTTATAGAGATTATAATTTAAGTCAAATTTAGATTTGAATTATAAAACTAAAGTAAAACAAATCATATTTTATTTACAGAACTCAGTTACATAATTGTTATTTAAGATATGATTCAAACCATGAAATTCCAAAGATTTTGATAAGAAAAACATGAATACTAATATGTAGTTTATGTTGTTATAAATCCACTAATTCGGAATTGAAACAAATAAGTTATGGATTAAACGAGATTTTCTTTAGAAAACAATAGATTAAATCTAACATCAAATCTTAAAGGTAGAAAACCTAACCAACAGTAGAAAAATAGTTTGAAAAGCTTATAAAACTATTCTACACGTTACTACGATCATACAGACGTAAAGATCACGAAATTCGGATTTAAAACGTGGAAGTTATGAATTTTCTAAGATTTACTATAGACAAATAAATACTTTAATATAAGCTCAAAAATTAAATATCACAAACCTACTGTACAACTATACTAACATGTAGAGCTCGCAAATACGAATCTAACACAACTTAAACGGTTCAAATCGGAGTTAAAACGAAGATTTTATGACCAAAACAAGTTTAGTGGCAAAACTGTAAATATCAGAAAACATATTTTTGATTTACCGAGAAGAAATACATTTTTAAAACAAAGAAACGTAATTTCTAGATTACGCCAAGGACCGCGGGTTCTAATAAGTAAAAGTGCAGGGGCTCTTTAACAACTTTACCCTACGAAGGGGTATCTTCTAATCTGAGCCCTTGATCTGAGAATGGACGGCTACCGTTCAATCCAAGAGAGAGAGAGAGAGAGAAATCAGTCGTCTCCCTCAACGCCGGCCGGTGGCCGCCATGGCCGACGCGAACCACATCGCCGGAGGTCACGGTTTTTGCTATTTAGACCACCAATCAGCTTGCGACTAGTTCCAAACGAAGGAGAAGCTCAACGAGACCTCACCTGGGGTCTTTTCTTTGGCCAAGAGGACTCGTCGGTGGTGCTTGGCTCGGAAAGGCGGAGGGCCACCTCCTGTGAATCATGGCGGTACTGGGTGAGCAACGGAGAACAAGAGGAAGAAAAATATGGCACCTACGGCTACTTCACCTCAAGACGGAAGGCGACGAAGGGATCTTCGATGACAGAGAAGCGACTACCATCGAGCATAATAGCGGCAGCCTTAGCTCCAACCCGGCGAGATCTAAAATCAACTTGACGACGAGTCTATGACCTAGGGCGGCGCGTGAAAGGAAAAACGGGACGCGTTGGGTCGCACCTCTCTTATAGGGGCACACGGCTTGCGGTCCAAGTCGTAGAAGATCAGGAAGGCGGATTTCATCGGGTTGGAGTCCATCCCGACAACGAACCGGAGGTGGAAGACTCGTCTGACATGCGGGGTCCCCTCGTCAGCGACACAGAAGAGAGAGAGCGTGTGGTCGCAGCTTCCTGGGCCGACCCACGTGACGCGGGAGGAAAGGAAAGGCTCGGCTCTGACGGCCCAACCACGAGGGAAGGAGGGACAGACCGGCTGCACAGGTAAGGCTTTTCTCTTTTCCTTTTTCTTTTCTTTTCTCATTTAAATTTGTTTCCAAAGCCATTTAAAAATAGATTTTGAATCCAAATCAAATAAATACCAAAACCACACTACACAATAAAGCAAATGCAACATCATGAATGCATCACCAATATTCCACCTAATAATTTAAATTTTAATCCCCATTAATTATTATCTAAATTATTTAAACTCATAACTAAATCTCTTTTAACTTCAAATTTTATCTAATTCAAAATTTTTAAAATTTTTGGATGTTACAGACGGGCTCGATGGTGGTGGCTCTGGCTATGCAAGGGCGGGTAGCGGCTCCTGGCGGCGTGTGCGGAGGTAGATCCAGGCATCGAGATCAATGGGCTATCGTGCTCGGTGGGCTTTTTTTAAAATCATGAATTTATTTACGCAGTTAAGCAATTGGGTCCGCCTCCATAAATCAATTAACCGAGGCAGGCAAAGCAACCGCCTCCATTGGTCCGCATTAACACAAACCTTTCGATGGAGGCGGTTGTGTTGCCCGCCTCTGTTAACCTGAAACGCCTGCCTCCAATAAGATTTGTGTAGTTGTGTCAATATATTGTTACTTTTTGTGTGTATCTATATCTCTTATAAAGATAAACTTCGCTAGCTATTTCTCTCAACATGCAAGCTATCCACGTAGGCAAAGCACTATCACATACAATTAACATCCACTAAGCAAAGGCCTATATATATATATACATGTTCCTGCATACATATACATCTCCTAATTCTTACTGATTAACATCCTAATCCATTTATATTCCTTCTTCATACATGCGGCAATGCGCGGAGAATCCTCCTAGTTTTATTGAAAACCATAGTCTTCCCTACCTCCACCGAGCAATAGTTTCTGTTGAGTGCCAAACACCGTATGTGTATAGATGTGATGTGACCACTTCCTGTGCTAACAAAATTTCGAGCCTTCTAACAAAATGTTCTCATGCATGGTGTTGGAATGTTCTTGGTGGGGACCTTTGGTGCTCAGCAGGTTCATCTGTATCAGTTAAACAACCTTACTGTAACAACCCAAAAATCCACACACCAAAAATACCAAATACAAAATTTTTCTCAAAACTTCTATGTGATGATGAGTGTCATGTATGGTAACCCAACCTAAGAGATGCATTAGGTCTAACCCAACCCAAGTTAGCATATAAGCATGGCATGCCTTTGACTAATTATGTTTATTTAAATTCTAATAAATGAAATGTTGCATACATAGTTAACTCAAATTGTGATTTGGATTTTCTTTTGCTTTATGTTATGCTTAACAACTTTTTCTAAGAAACACACCATAAAATAATCACTATTCAAATCCAAGGATAATTGTATAAAAGAAAAACTAATTCTATATATATAACAAACTACACCTATGTGGATATACAAAATAGCTAAACAAAATTCCCTAAACACCAATGAATAAGTTACATCAGTTTGGAATTCAAATTTCAAACCAAATTTGAATTCAAAAAAAAATGGAAAAGAAATGAAAAACAGAAAAGAAAAAGAAGAAAGAGAGAAGAAGGCCTCCCAGCCAGCTGCTCGGCCCAGCAATCCAGCCCAAGCCGCCACACGCGCGCTCAGCTCCAGCGCGCACACACGCGGCCCAGCTGCCGGCCTAGGCGACCGCTCACGCCCGCGCGCCCAGCTCGCCAGCTGCCGCTGCCACTTGGCCCCACGCGACAGCCACACGACTTCCACACCTGCGTGCTTCCCCGTTCCACTTGCAGCCACTGCCATGCGGGCCCCGCACGACAGGCTCCTGTTCTTCTTCTCCACGCCATGCTCAACCACCGCGCGACCGGGGGCCGACAGCGTTGGCAGAGGCGGGCCAGGGGTCATGCCCGGGGCATGCCCTTGTTCCCCCTCTTGCGCCGCACCCACGCAACCACACGCCACCATAGGATGCGTCGCATGCTTCTCCACCGATCGATCGCCACCGCCATGGAAGCTTGGCATTCGGCTATAAAGGCCTAGCCCCGATCACCCTAGCGCCCGAGCTCTCAACGCCCCGCCACCACCGGGTGGCTACCCTCTGCACACCTGAGCCAAGAGAAAGAGAACCAAGGGAGGAAGAAGGAGGGAAGAGGAGAGAAACAGGGGAAGGCGCCATCAGAACACCTTCGGAGCCGCCGGAGCCGAGGGAGACGCGGTCGTCCTCATCACGGTCGCAGGGTCGGCACTGCACGGCTTTCGGAGCTACACGACCACAACCCACCACTGCACCACTATCCTCTCGCCCTCAACACCGATGGTGAGCCGGACGCCGCTGAGACCCCTCCTAGCCCATGGGTTCGCCTAGACCTCCATGAACGGACCACGCCGGAGCATGAACTCTTGTTTCGGTTGGCCAAAACGGCAGCCTAGAAGGACCACCACAGCCCCCGTGTCGAGCCGATCGGAAACATGAGGAAAAAGGAAAGGAAGAGAGCAACGTCGAGCACACAGCTCGAGCACGCCGTTATGGTTCACGGAGAGCACACGCTCGCCATGGATCCAAGCACGGCTATGACGCAGCCACCGCGCTTCCTACGCCACGGTGGAGATGGCGCAACCACCTTGGTTGGTTCCGCAACACCGCGGAACACGTCGCGCGCATGATTTAAGTAGGAGAGGATCACTAGAACGTCAAACGGAGGCCACACCGCGCCACGGCCGGAGCGCCGCCGCCACCGCGTCGACTCCACCGGGGCCAAAGCCACCGAAGGCCATGGAGGACCCCTCGAATTGCCCAACGTACTCGCGGAAGCATAGTGACGCCCACACGCACAACAAAAGCGGCCTAAGCCGCAGCCCCGCGCCCTTCCCGCACGCCGGTGGTGCTCAAGCCGCCGTTCACCGTGGCCAACGCTCTAGGGAGCCTCGATTGCTACCCAGACACCACCATCGGGCTCGCCATCGCCTGGGGAAGCTTTTCCCCACCTTAATTGGATGACCGCGCCGCCGTAAGACCACACCGGTGAGCACAACACCGGAGGGAACACGCCAGAGATGGAAGCAGAGGCTTCCCCTCGCCAGCCACTCACACATGCACCCGGTGCACGTGGACCACAGAGAGAGAGGAGAAGGGTGGACGCGGTTCACCGGAAGAAGACGCGGTCCACCGTGGACCAGCGCTCGCGTCCACCGTAAAGCTTATGGACCAAGCCCAGTAGAAGCCCACGACTACGACGTGGCAGCACCATAGCTTGCCACATGTCTGACCCAGCCCGGCCCAGACCGGCCCAACCCGAGCCCAACCGGCCCAGTTTGGACCCGACCCGAGTTGACCGTTGACCTGGGCCCACATGTCAGTGACACAGAACCGCGGGACCCACTTGACAGTGGGTGACGTCATCCTGACGTCATGCGGGACCCACCTGTCAGTGATAATACAACCAGGGGTGACGTCACGCTGACGTCACGATACTGACATCAGCAGCCCCGGACCCACATTCCAGTGACCCAAGAACCCTGGCCCCACATGTCAGCCACAGTGACGTTGATGACGTCATGATGACGTCAGCAGGACCCCACCTGTCAGCCCAGAGCCGGGACGATGACGTCAGCTAGCCACATGGACCAACCACAGCACGACACGTGTCAGCCCAGGAATAATTCAGCCTTTTTCATTTTCAGAAATAGATTTAATCTTTAGAAATTCATAACTAATTCATACGACCTCGGAAAAATATGAAACTAGGACCAAAATTCATCTAAAATCAAGCTCTACGCAATAAACCCATGTTTAAGTGAATTTGGCTCTTTTGAATTTTCATTGCTTCTTTGTGCTATTCTATAGACGTCGCTAACGCGACTATAATGCAAACGATGCAGACTCGGAGGAGAACCTGACGGACGAGGACCGTGAGTACCGTGAGGAGAACGGAGACGACTACACTGAAGGTGCCACATCCTACCCAAATCTCGTAGCACCTATTACGCATGGCTAATATAGAACTGCTATCGCTTTACTCTACTTTATGGTAGGTTTTGCATGGTAGTATGCTTGCTTGAAAGCCTTTACCTTGACGCAACCTTACCCCTACATACCCTGCTATAGGCTAGACACACGCTTATTGCTCTATAATTCCTTATTTATACTTCTACTACGCTTATACTATGTGCGTGGTGGAAACTGGTGTTACCTAGACTTTGGGGAGAGTGCTACCTGTGTGACTTGGGTGTGTGGAGGGTGAGGGTTGAGTCGACCAAGTTAGAGTATACGACGAGCCTGGGGCAAGTCTTACCATGGGATGCTACCTGGGCACCCCTGGAAATGTATACCTATGGTGGGTAAAAGGTATATGAGGTGGACCTGGTTGTGAACCTGTGATGGGTGGAGCCCGGGTTGGAGGTGTTGTGGTGGCACGGTAAAGGAAACCCTGATGGAGACATTCTGGCTTGGTCATCCCTAAGGACTTACTAGTACTCAGATTCGCCGGGAAGCCTTACGTACCGCTCGCCCTATATGGTGCGGGACGGCTGGACTACTTGGTAGGATTTTGCCACTACTGCTAGGTTGATAGCGGACAGTGTAAGGAGGTACGGGGCACAGAGGATTTCCCCCACACCCTACCGAGACTTCATGGAGACCTTGTGGACCCGACTCATGACTCACAGTTTCAGCCACCCCAGACTCGACTTGGGGTGAACCAGGGCTGAATGGTAGAGTGGCATTATCCTAGGCTAGCAAGCAGCCGGAATCAGCCCAGTTGACGATGGTCAGCAAGGAAGGCGGATCTTGTGATTATGTAAAACCTCTGCAAAGTGTATGGTTGATCGATCGATACATGTGCCGACTCGTCGGCTATGGACCTTTCCTGGGTTTCGCTTAAACTAGATAGAGAGATGAGTCCTTCTCTTCTTCCCCCAAAAGAGAGTGTCGGTCTTAGCCAGGGGCTACAGGCTTTGAGACAGTGCCGAGAGGGAGTTGGCCTGTCGATTGAGCGATGGTGTGGAATAGTGTGGAGTTGGTGGTATGTTGATCCCAGGATCGTAACCTAGCTCGAAAAAGGGAATGGAGTGGAATGAGTGTGGGAATGGTGTTAAAACTTGATCAATTATATTATACACTTGATATACTACTGCATAGGAAGCCCCAGCCCTATAGGTTTCTTTTGAATACAACCGTGATGCATCCAAATCCACAAAGCAATGCTCATAGGGATGGGAGTGGCCAATACTAATCGTACTGATAAGTTTTTGGCACAGGTTCTGCTGAGGAGTATAGCTCCGAGGAGTTTGATGGTTGAGGGGTTCGTGCCTACGCTCGAGTTTGGCGATCTTATCTTCAAGCTGTTCTGAATGAATGCTACTTTTGTTTCCGCCAAAGCGGCGATGTAATAAATTATGTAATTCCGCACTATTGTACTCTGATATTATCGTTGTATGGATGTGGTATTCGACTGGAATCTGGGTAATAAGATCCATCGCGGTCTTATTACACTTCGACTCTGTGGATTTCCCTTCGCGGAAATTGAGATCGTTTCACTTACCGTTCTCCCCTACTTGTGAGGGTTTTCGTTCTAGATAAGATTCTAGCACCTTCAAAATTTCCACCTTGGTTCCTAAAAATGTGTGTAAAAATTTTATGGTTGAACCTAAAACATTCTTTTTTTAGTAAGAACCTAGAACATTCTACCCCAAAAGACTCAACTAAAATAAGAATTTGTTATGAGAAGACATGCTTAACCATTACTGCTTATTCTGAAAAAGTCTTCCTTTTTCTTTCTTCTCTTCAATGTAGAGAAAATATTGGCCTCCTTGGGCTGATAAAAGTTGGAAGTAGGAGAGTGATCCAAATATCAACTGGGTTTTTGATATTCTTCTCAATATTAATTTTTTTCGTTTGGTTGCCATGAGAGAATTTGCAACTCTTTTGCTCAAATTGTGATGTCCTATTTTTGCAGGGAAATTTGGGGCCTTCTTTGCATCAATTCCACTGCCAATCTTCGCAGCATTTTACTGCATCTTGTTTGGCATTGTTGGTGAGTCAAACTTCCTTTCTTGTGTAGAGGCAAAACTTTGTGCAGATTCGTCATTCATAGACTAATTATCAGTGAATTTTTGTTGATGTCAGGTGTTGTGGGAGTCTCATTCGTGCAGTTTTCCAACAAGAACTCGATGAGGAACATACACCAGGTTGTTGTGTTGTCAAGTGGATTTTGCCATCAAACCCATTCCCTATCATCTCTCTCTCGCCAATACAGAGAAAGACAAAGAGAGTTATGAGACATGTTATGGCGTTGATTTAGAGGCGGTCAAGGATGTGAGTAAGGTGACAATTCTCAGTATGTATGTGAGTTCGTTTTGCCTCCTTTCAACTCAGGGTGTGTTTAGTTCGCAAAAAAATTTAGCATTGGATACTGTAGCGCTTTCGTTTGTATTTGTTGATTAGTGTCTAATCATGAACTAATTAGGCTCAAAAGATTCGTCTCGTAGTTTTCTACTAAACTATGTAATTAGTTTTTTTGTCTACATTTAATGCTCCATGCATGTGTCCAATCATTCGATGTGACGGAGAATCTTGAAAATTTTTAGGAACTAAACATGACCTCAGTAAAAAGCACGCATGCAATTCTCAAGATGTGTGTGTCACACACGCATGCACATACACATACACGCACGCGTGTGCGTGTGTGTTAATCATTTCACCGTGCATGTCTTTATAAAGTGGCTTGCTGTTTTCTTCAGTTTTGTTGCTGTTTGTTTCTAGAGCTATGACTTGAAAGTGGGTATCCACTGTGATGGGTGTGTAAAGGAAATTAAGAGGATCCTACCCAAGATTGAAGGTAACGAAGAAAAGTTTAAAAAATGTAAATTTCTTTATTCTTTTGTTACATTTCCATATGTTCAACCACTCTACTTTGTCTTACCGTCTGTTCTTTTCTCCCGATATGTGTGTGTGCGCGCGCGTGCATGTGTGTATTCTTTCTTATGTTCCATGCTTAGTTTTTTTTATCAAGCAGTAAACAGCTTGACAATCATTTCACTGTACAATTCTTCAGAAAGGGCTTTGCTATTTTCTTAACATTTTCTCTTTCTATTTGTTCCTGGACATGCAACTTGAAAGTGGACATCCACTGTGAAGGCTGTCTCAAGAAAGTTAAGAGGGTCCTACACAAGATTAATGGTAACAAAGAAATCTTTTATAAATGTAAATTTATTTATTCTTTAGTTATATTTCCATTTGTTTAACCACGCTACTTTGGTGCTGTGTGTGAAAATCTTAAATGTATTTGATTGATCTATACAGGTGTGTACCAAGCTAGTATAGACGCAGAGCAAGGGAAGGTGACTGGCCTGATGGACATGGACACTGTCATCAAAAAGTTGAAGAAGGATCGCAAGTCTTCCCAGCTATGAGATGCAAATCCTGCCATGCCAAGCGAGGACCAAAATCTCAAGCTTGGTGGCGGTGGCAAGGTCAACAAGCTTAAATGATGTTGGTGGCAAGGGCCTTCCCAGAACCTGTCACAACCCTACTGTTTTGTGCCAGTTCCCCAAAGGCACGACCACAAGGGCTCACTAAGGGAGACATCCTTGCATGTGTTGAAAACACATGTTGGATTAACTGTGATACTCTAATCACCGTCAAGACAGTTAGACAGAAGCATGCTAAGTAATCTGACCATGAATTAGACTGAGCATTAACATAACCATGAATTATCAAAAGAATAAAAGGAGGCATATGAATTGCATGATGAATTGAATAACGAGAACAACTTTATTGTAGTATGGTATTTTTTTATTAGTATTTTATGGAACTCAAGATAATTACATCAAGTTCATATAAACACCTTGAGATCACTTCCAACCACTGCATAAACCATAAAAGCGCACAACCTATAAAAGTTTTTTAAGTAAAGGTAGCTATCAATCCATACACTAGACCGTCATCATGTGCCCAGGCTAGGTGGGCAACTGGGCTTGGCAGGCTTTTTGAAATCATGAAACTATTTACGCAGGCAGGCATTTGTGTCCGCCTCTGTGAATCGATTAACCGAGGTGGGCAGAGCAACCACCTCCGTAGGTCTACATTAACGCAGACCTTTCGACGGAGGCAGATGCATCGCTCGCCTTCATTAACCTGAAATGCTCGCCTCCAATTAGATTTGTGTAGTAGTGACAAAATTTGTTATTTCTCTCTCTCTAGATATATTATTTTTTGTGTGTATTTTATAGAAAACCACAAAGTCTTCCCTACCTCTATCGAGCAATAGTTTCTGTTGTGTGCCAAACACCATATGTGTATAGATGTGATGTGACCACTTCTTGTGCTTACAAAATTTCAAGCCTTCTAACAAAATGTTCGCAAGCAGGGTGCTAGAATGCTCTTGGAGGGGATCTTTGGTGCTCCAGCAGGTTCATCCATATCAGTGTAAAAAATCTTAACGTTCCCCCTATTTGTGAGGTTTTCATTCTAGATTAGATTCTAGCACTTTCAAAATTTCCGCCTTGGTTCCTAAAAATGCGTGTAAAAGTTTTACGGTTGAAACTAGAACATTCTACCCCAGAAGACTCAACTAAGATAACAATTTTTTTTATTAGAAGACATGCTTAACCAATACTGCTTGTTCTGGAAAAGTCTTATTTTTTCTTTCTTTTGTTCAATGTAGTGAAAACATTGGCCTCCTTAGGCTAACAAAAGTTGGAAGTAGGAGAGTGATCCAGATATCAATTGGGTTGATGATATTCTTCTCCATATTTGGTAGTTTTTTCATTCGGTTGCCATGAGAGAATTTGCAACTCTTTCGCTCAACTTGTGATGTCCCATTTGTGCAAGTGCGTGCACACAACACGCCCATGCATGCAAACCCACAGGGACCAACAAGTTGGGCTCACTACTAGCAAGCATAGTATTCTCATGTTTGTTCTAATTCCCCATAACCAGCAAATATATATGGCATGCCATGAGGTTAAGAAAGCCCTGAAGTCACCCGTATGATAGACCAAATTGGTTTTAAAAATTCGCATTCAAAAAAGAAGTGTTTGATCATCTTCCTTATGACAGAAACAAAACTTCTTACAACTCGCCAGTTGCCCTTAGCTAAGCTCTAAAAAAAATTGTGCATAGCTACAATCACCAACCACATACCTAAACCAGTATAAAATCCTATGTCTTGTGTGATATCCATCTGATTCTCTGTACATGAATACAATCCTCTTCTTTGCTTACCCCTTGTCTTATTTCTATTACCTGAAACTTGCATACGTGTGTGTACACAAAACATACACACCAGAAGAAGAAGAAGAATAAACACTAGCACAATGTAGCACGGTTGAACATATGGAAATATGACAAGAGAATAAAGAAATTTACATTTATAAAAGTTTTATTTGCTACGATCAATGAATCCATTGCTCGAACTAGGACCTGTGGAAGCCATTCAATCGGCATTGATGTGCTGACCAAACTAGTATCGTTAAGTGAAAGCTATCTTCATAAGTGGTTGTGGCACTGATCCTTGAGTTATTTGGCTTGCTTCAACTAGTATCTTGTTCATCTTCTCTTTGACTACACCATCCACTGCTTCCAGCCACTTTTGGAGCTCTTGCAGCTCAACTAGACCCAATTCCAAGGCATTAGCATACAACCACTACATCATGTGTTCGTCCATTTCCTTCTCAATAGCCTCTTGCAACCTTCTCTTTTTTCTTCTTTTCATAGTCTAGAGACTGTTGTAGCTCTGAGTACTCCATGTTCAGCCTTTGGACAGTATCTGTTACTACCCTTAGTACTCCATGTTCAGCCTATGGACAGTATTCGTTACGCACGTGCACAAATGGTAGCCCATCCTTTCTCGCCTTAGATAGTTGAAAGCACCAAGGCCCCCATTTGGGTTTCGGTGATTAATGACTACCCAAGATTTTTGTGACTACTGTGTGTTTTGCATAGGCAATTTGACTTAAATCATGATAATGGTGATTGTTTGGACAATTGATGGTTTTCATGCCCCTATTGATTTTTTTTCGGTTTTCAAAGGATGGACGACACGATTAAGGACGGACTAGTTCTAAGTGTTAATTGGAGTTGGGAGACACTTGGAGTAGCTTAGGACATCAATTTTCCACTGGCCATACTTAATGGAGGGTCAAATGGGGTGTCAGGCCCTAGCCTAAGGAGTCATAGGACCAAAGGTTGTGGTTCGATCATGTTGGCAAAGCACAGCTAGGTTTTGAGGGCATCTGACCCTAGCCCAAAGGTCCATCGAACCACGTGCTGCTGGGACTATACACCGAGGGTTTGGTCTACAAGGCATTGGACCAAGCTACAGAGGGTACATCTGTCACACCCGGTTTTCCAAAGAACAAAACCAGGCTAATCATATGTGTGCCCAGGAAGTCCACACATATGTCAGAATGAAAAAGTATCAAAACAATGTTTATATAAAGCGGAAAACATACTATATTAACACTTACAACTATCAGAGTGTCGCGGAACGGTCACTAATCTTTTCTTCAGGCTCCAACATCACCGGGACGGCTGACTGGGGGTTCCATATGCCAAACACTTCTGAAAAGACTTCTGAAAACTCCACTACACTTTCATCCTTCTTCTAAGCAGCACCTTTCAACACACTGGAGTGTGGTGGAAATAGCAAGAGTGAGTCCATGTTGAACTCAACAAATATAACATGGGGTTCATGAGGCTCAAAGGCATAACATAGGTTTATCAGCATGTAGCTTTTAATTAGCATTATTTCAATATATCAATAATATCAAAGTGTCTCAATGTAACAATAAACATATGATCCATGTGAAATGATTAACGAATAGCAAAAATATATCCATTATTAATGATCAACTATTCCATAAGGGTCCAAGGCCACTCGTGACCGTGAGCACGGCTGTTATAACAGTTTTACACTCTGCAGAGGTTGTACACTTTCACTGTGAGTCGTGATTTACCCTTTTGCCCGAGGTGATCAGCCTCTTGACCCACTACCAAGGAAGGTCGGCAGGGTTCACTATGAAGTCTTTCGAAGGTTCGTCTAACAAGTTAGGGCCATTAGATTTCACTCGGCAAACAGATGTAGAGCCCCCCTTCCTGATGGCACAATAACACGCAGCCTATACACATGAGGACAGAGGCCGCACTATACCCGATTCGTCAAGCCATTCTTACGCCATAAAGGAATACCACTAACAAGCTAGAAAAGGTCCTTCTATATGACTAAAGCCAGAGCCATTTTAGCCCTCACAGTTGTACTGTAAATCCCGGATTTTCGCTTATAGATGAGTCCTTATGGAGAGTAACAAGAGCACCAAAGTAACCCCATGCTCTAGTACCCTTAAACAGTAATAAAATCATCTTTTAATGTTTATTACATATTCCATTAGTCAAATTACATGATCATAGTTCATGTTGAGCACTAGCAATACTAATCCATGCAGTATAATAGGTATCAAGGAATAAGATCAACACTAAGTCATCCTTAACAAGGAAACATATGCATAATGATATTATTTGCTTAATGTGAATAGGACAACAAGGATAATCCCATGCTATACTTGCCTTTCTCCCAGAGTTAGTTACTCAGAAGTCTTCAACCTCTATCTCTGATCTTCAACTTCTATGGTACTTGTCGGTCCTCAGCTCCTAGTCTTCAGCGCTCGTGAAACACATTTTTACTCACAGCAACCAAGCACATCAAACAGACAATAAACACACCTAAGAACAAACATCATACAAAAGAGACACTTTAAAAGAGAACGCACTAAACAATACGGTACGTTGCTACAGTCACGAAAACGCAAGAACGACGGATAACGGAGCTACCATTAAAGAGGACACACGACTATCGAGACGATTACAACATATCGGAGAAGACAAACTATAAACTTAATACATTTTAGTTATTGAAATAAGGTGATAAACATTCTGAAGAAATATTGTAAAATTAGATTAATCAATTGAATTATAAAACTAGGTTTAACCCTGGTCATATTTTATTTATAAGTATTACCGACTTTATAGAGATAAAAGAACATGTGAGAACAATTATTCCAATTATATGAGATATGTGGTTGGGTTAAGTAAATTATAATTTAAACATATTTTAAGTTGCCATTAGCTAAGTTCATGCTTAGTTACAAAGGACTAACGTGACAAGATTATATATTATTTTTAATTATAAAACTAATAACAAGCATATTAATTAATATAATATTCAGCTATATATGGAAAAGCATATGACATGAAAAACATTAGTGCTACTTCACAGAGAACGTCGATGCGAATCTAACGCAACTTAATTGGAGCAAAAATAGATTTCAAACGAATAAATGCTCGAGGATTAAAGTCATATAACTATGAAGAGCAGATACGTACTGTAATGTGAAATTATCTACGCAAGTCTATCATATATGCAACATACTGAGACTAAGCAAATTTTAATTTGAAATATATTATACATTAATCATATTAATCAATTTAATATTGAACTATATATATAGAAAACATGTGGCAACTGAACGAAAAGCACTTATGTTTCAAGGTTGAACTAAGCATCTTATAATTCAAAAGAAACATTTAGTTTAATATTAATTAGATTAACATTAATTTAGAACAGACTGCCTGTGTTGCGTTTAATTAGAAACTCAATTGCACAAGCATAAATCAAATTAATATCTAACTTATAAATTTTAAGGATGTAAGACATGTCAAACGTTGTTGCTAAAACATAACCTCGATCGGCACTATTGCAAAACAACAAGAACGGATTTAAATCACTAGATAACTTTTAATTAACAAAGCAACAAAAATGAAATTATAAACCTATGTCACTTTTAATTAAAAACTATTAAATTAATACTAATCAAATTGCATTTTAAATCAATAAATTCATAATTATAAGATATGACAACATTAGCACACTGTGTAGAGCGCGACGACATGAATCTAACGCGACTTGAACGACTCAAATCGAACGTAAAACATAAATGATATGGCCTAAACAAGATTATATGTGTATACGTATTTTTATTGTATTTCGGGATTTATTTTACTAATGAAAAACGGGCACTAAACATCTCCATGACGTCGTGTGAGGTCATCAAGCTAGCAAACGTAACATGCCCTGAACAGAGTATTCTACTCGGCAGTGTTTCTTGGCATCTTTGCGGAGGAAGCTCAGGGTACTGCGCGCTAATCCCGGCTGTGGGTTGGGCACGGCGCGGCTGGAGCAGCCGGCGCTGGTGAGGCCATTAGCGACGACGAGACGCTCGTGAAAAGGCAGTTCTGGGCATGGAACTAGACGGAGAAAGCATAGAATGAAAGCTCGAGCGATAGCGATCTCACCTAGGTGCTGCTCGGTGTCGGAGGAAACTCGGCCGCGTTGCAGAGCTCGTCGGTGGGGGTGAATGATGGCAGTTCCTGCCAAGATCAGCGATGACCTGAGCAAAACAGAGGGCTCAAGATAACGAGAAAACGGCTGCTGCAGCTCCTTCACCTTGGTGCGGGGTTCGGCAGGCATGATGGCGAAGCTTTGGACTGCGTCCGCAAGAACAGTGGCTTCGTCGGTTCGTCGGCAAGATCGAAGGCGAGCGTAGGGAGAAACTAGGGCTTGAGCGGCAGCGCCATGGACGGGAGCTCAGCAGATGACACGGTGACAGCTCTGCTCGGCAAGATCGGCGCGACGCAGGGTAGGGCTAGCGGCGGCTTGTACAGAGGGGAAACAGATGCACATCGTGGTCCTCATCTTCTTATAGGAGGGGCTCGGTGGTCTGGTGCCTTTGGGCCGAAGCCACGAACCTGCAGGGTGGGAAGCTGGGCTACGTGAGCTGGGTGCAATGGACACGATTTTTTTTAATGACATCATTCGGACTCCCATAAATAAATGGTTAATATATATGGGAAATTAAAAATTAAAAACATATTTACATTGCTATTATTCAAGTTAACGTGAGACATACTAATCTCTATGATGTTTATAATTTTGAGACGCGGCGTGAACAGGGATGAGTCAACATTAATATTTAAAATAAACGCTAGAAAACATGTAGCAAGTTAAAGTCGTTGCCAAGTACTAGACGGCATTGATTCAAATAGATTGAAATAAGATAACGACAATGATCAGCATGTATAACTATACGGAAACTCCATGGCAGTCTGATCAGGTTCACGATGTATATTTCTTGATTGAGGAATAAATAGAGAATGATGATTTATGTTGTATGAATGAAAAGGCATGACATCAGCACAATATTTGATCAATAAAATATTGGCCAAAGAAGACGTGTGATCTCACCTTTAAATCAAGCATGCATGACAGCTTGTTATTGGTGTCAATAAAGCGATGGACGAAATAACATCGGTTTATGCTGTTGGACAGGAACAGGGTGATCGTGACTTTGCATCTCCGATGGTAAACAAGGATCGACGGCCGGAGTTCGATCTGCAAGGAACACGGGGCAGGATGGACGGTGGCTGGACTCCATTATGAGCGGCGGCACGGACAGAAGAAGGAGAAAAATATAATTTACTACACGAGAGATTTCCCAAACTAGGGGCTCCTCTACGGTAGTTTTGGTGTGCTTTTACCCAAGGGATAGGTACGTATATATAGGGAGGAAAACTCTCCATCTCCATGTCAACTAGCGATATGGTGCTAATTGACGTTGCACCATCCACCTTTACTAATAGGCCTAATTAATTATTAAAGCCCATTAGTAAATAAAGACATGGGCCTTTGGGCATGAGGAAATCTGAGATATTTTATTATTTTCGGAATTAATTAATTTCATGGATAAAATAATTCTAGAAAAGTCCATAATTGAATTTTAAGCCACGAAAAATACCTCGAAGGCTCCGAAAATTTAGGGAAAATTCTCAGAGACATTATGGAACATAAGGAACCAAAATAAAGTGTTTGGACCTCATGAAAAGATATTTTGGAGCATCTAAAAATTAGATAACGCTCGCAGAAAAGCGTGAACTAGCTCCAGAAAAAGCCAGAACAATTCCCGAAGAGTTCACTGAGATTGATTGACACATAAGGAACTGATAGGAATAATTTGCGTGATAAAGAAAAGATTTTAGGAAACTCCCAATGAGAACTTAGGATGAGAAACCAGGAATATTGATTGCAGAAAAAGATAAAGACGTGCTGGAGAAGAAAGATTGATCCACTAAACGCATTTTGAAAGACTTTATTCGCTCTTAACACACAAGAGTTAACGAGCAAACACCACATCAAACAAAAGCCCGTCAAATTAGTTTAGAAAAATTTAAAGATTCTTATTTTTTTTATAACTAATTGATGCTATCATAAACTAAACTTAGGAAATTTTATCCAAATATTAAAACATTTATTTTATTTAGTATTTTCCAAGCACAACCCAAAATTAGAAATTTTGGGGTGTGACAACATCAGACCATTGGCTCTCGGTCTGATGAAACTCAGAGAACTTCTTGAGAGGAATTGAGCACATTGAGCTGGTCCGGTGGGGGTCCATTGGACCATACACTACAATGAATCGCAAAGTCATAGATGGGTTGTGTCCTAGTGGCCAAGTGGCAGAGAGGAGGAGAAGGGGGAGCGGTCTAGTTAAGTGCGATAGGTTCCCAACCTCCTCTTCTTTGCTTACCCCTCGTCTTATTTCTATTACCTAAAACTTGCATACGTGTGTACGTGTACACAAACACACACACACCGAAAGATGAAGAATAAGCACTAGCACAATGTAGCGTGGTTGAACATACAAAAATATGACAACAGAATAAAGAAATTTACATTTATAAAAGCTTTATTTGCTACGATCAATGAATCCGTTGCTCGAACTAGGACTTGTGAAAGCCATTCAATCGGCATTGATGTGCTGACCAAACTATTACCATGAAGTGGAAGCTATCTCCATAAGTGGTTGTGGCACTAACCCTTGAGTTATTTGCCTTGCTTCAACTAGTATCTTGTTCATATTCTCTTCGACCACACCGTCCACTACTTCCAGCACTTTTGGAGCTCATCTTGCAGCTCAACTAGACCCAAATCCAGGACATTAGCATTCAACAACTACATCATATGTTCTCCCATTTCCTTCTCAATAGCCTCTTGCAACCTTCTCTTTTTCTTCTTTTCATAGTCTAGAGACTGTTGTAGCTTGGAGTACTCTATGTTCATCATATGGACTGTATCTGTTACTGTCCCTAGTACTCCATGTTTGTCCTATGGACAGTATCCGCTATGCGCGTGCACAAAATGGTAGCTCATCCTTTCTCGTCTTAGATAGCTGAAAGCATCAAGGCCCCAAGCTAGGTTACGATAATGACTACACAAGATCTTTGTGACTAACGTGTATTTTGTAGAGGATTTGACTTAGGTGGATGATAATGGTTGTTGTTTGGGCAATCGATGGTTTTCATGCCCCTATTGATTTTTTTGGTTTTCAAACGATGGATGACAAGGTTAAGAATGGACTAGTTCTAAGTATCAATTGGACTTAGGAGACACTTAGAGTAGTTTAGGACATTATTTTTCCATTGGTCGTACCAAATGGAGGGTCAAATGTTTCATCAGGCCCTAGCTTAAGGAGCCATCGGACCAAAGGCTTTGGTCCGATGCATGCTGGCAAAGCGCAGCTAGGGTTTAAGGGCGTCTGACCTTGGCCCAAAGGTCCATCGGACCAAGTGCTGTAGGGACAGTACACCGAGGGTTTGGTCTATAAGGCATCAGACCAAGCTGTAGAGGGTGCATCAGACCATTCGCTCTCGGTCCGATGGAACACAAAGAACTTCAAGAGAGGAATTGAGCACATTGGGCTAGTCAGGTGGGGGTCCATTGGGCCATACACTACAATGAATCACATAGTCATGGGTGGGCCGTGTCCTGGTGGTTGAGTGGCAGTGAGGAGGAGAAGGGGGTGCGGGCTGGTTAAGTGGGCTAGGTTCCCAAGCTCCTCTTCTTTGCTAAACCCTCGTATTATTTCTATACCTAAAACTTGCATACGTGTGTGTACACAAACACAAACACACCGGAAGAAGAAGGATAAACACTAATACAATGTAGCGTGGTTGAACATATGGAAATATGACAAGAGAATAAATAAATTAGCATCTATAAATGTTTAATTTGCTACGATCAATGAATCCATTGCTCGAACTAGGACCTGTGGAAGCCATTCAATCGGCATTGATGTGCTGACCAAACTGGTACCGTGAAGTGGAAGCTATCTCCATAAATGGTTGTGGCACTGACCCTTGAGTTATTTGCCTTGCTTCAACTAGTGTCTTGTTCACCTTCTCTTTGACTACACCGTCCACTACTTCCAGCCACTTTTGGAGCTCTTGCAGCTCAACTAGACCCAATTCCAAGACATTAACATTCAACAACTACATCATATGTTCACCCATTTCCTTCTCAATAGCCTCCTGCAACCTTCTCTTTTTCTTCTTTTTAGAGTTTAGAGGCTATTTTAGCTCTGAGTACTCTATGTTCAGCTTATGGACATTATCCGTTACTATCCTTAGTACAACATGTTCAGCCTATGGATAGTATCCGTTATGCGCGTGCACAAAATGGTAGCCCATCCTTTCTCGCCTTAGATAGCTGAAAGCATCAAGGTCCCTACTTGGGTTTTAGTGATTAATGACTACACAAGATCTTTGTGATTAACATGTGTTTTGTAGAGGCAATTTGACTTAGGTCACGATAATGGTGATGGTTTGGGCAATCGATGGTTTTCATGCTCCAATTGATTTTTTTGGTTTTCAAAGGATGGATGACAAGGTTAAGGACGAACTAGTTATGTGTCAATTGGAGTTAGGAGACACTTAGAGTCGTTTATGACATTATTTTTCCATTGGTCGTACTTAATGGAGGATCAAATGTTTCATTAGGCCCTAGCTTAAGGAGCCATCGGACCAAAGGTAGTGGTCCAATGCATGCTGGCAAAGCGCATCTAGGGTTTAAGGGCATCTGACTCTGGCCCAAAGGTCCATCGAACCATGTGTTGTAGGGACTGTACACTGAGGGTTTGGTATACAAGGCATCGGACCAAGCTATAGAGGGTGCATCAGACCATTGGCTATCAGTCTGATGGAACTCAGAGAACTTCTAGAGAGGAAACGAGCACATTGGGCTGGTCCGGTGGGGGTCCATCGGACCATACACTACAATGAATCACATAGTCACGAGTGGGCTACGTCCTGGTGCCTAGGTGGTGGAGAGGAGGAGATGGGGGTGTGGGCTAGTTAAGTGCGCTAGGTTCCCAAGCTCCTCTTCTTTGCTTACCCCTCGTCTTATTTCTATTACCTAAAACTTGCATACGAGTGTGTACACAAACACACACACACACACCGTTAGAAGAAGAATAAACACTAGCACAACATAGCGTGGTTGAACATGTGGAAATCTGACAAGAGAACAAAGAAATTTATATTCATAAAAGTTTTATTTGCTATGATCAATGAATCCGTTGCTAGAACTAGGCAATGTGGAAGCCATTGAATCGGCATTACTGTTCTGACCAAACTAGTATCATGGATTGGAAGCTATCTTCGTAAGTGGTTGTGGCACTGACCCTTGAGTTATTTGTCTTGCTTCAACTAGTATCTTGTTCACCTTCTCTTTGACTACACCGTCCACTGCTTTTAGCCACTTTTGGAGCTCTTGCAGCTCAACTAGACGTAATTCCAAGACATTAGCATTCAACCACTACATCTTGTGTTCGACCATTTCCTTCTCAAATCCTCTTGCAACCTTCTCTTTTACTTCTTTTCAGAGTCTAGAGACTTCTGTAGCTCTGAGTTCTCCATGTTCATCCTATGAACAATATCCATTACTGCCCCCTAGTACTCCATGGTCAGCCTATGGACAGCATCTGTTACATATGTGCACAAATGGTATCCCATCCTTTCTTGCCTTAGATAACTAAAAGGATCAAGGCCCCTACTTGGGTTTCGGTGATTAATGACTACACAAGATATTTGTGACTAACGTGTGTTTTGTATAGGCAAATTGACTTAGGTCATGATAATGGCGATTGTTCTGGCAATCCATGGTTTTCTTGCCCTTATTGATTTTTTTTGGTTTTTAAAGGATGGATGACGAGGTTAAGGACAAACTAGTTCTAGTGCCAATTGGAGTTGGGAGACACTTAGAGTAGTTTAGGATATTATTTTTCCATTGGCCATACTTAATGGAGAGTCAAATAGGGCAATACCCTGAGCCATCGGACCAAAACCTTTGGTCTGATGCATGTTGGCAAAGCGCAGCTAGGGTTTGAGGGCATCTAACCCTGGCCCAAAGGTCCATCGGACCATGTGCTGTAGGGACTGTACACCGAGGGTTTGGTCTATAAAGCATCGGACCAAGCTATAGAGGGTGCATCGGACCATTGGCTCCCGCTTTGATGGAACTGAGGGAATTTCTAGAGAGGAATTGAGCACATTGGGTTGTTTCGATGGGGGGGTCCATCGAACCATACACTACAATGAATCGCATAGTCACAGGTGGGCTATGTCCTAGTGGCCGAGTGGCGCGGAGGAGGAGAAGGGGGTGTGGGCTGGTCAAGTGGTCTAGGATCCCAAGCTCCCCTTCTTTGCTTACCCCTCATCTTATTTTTATTACCTAAAACTTGAATATATGTGTGTACACAAACACACATACATCGGAAGAAGAAGAATAAACACTGGTAAAATGTAGCTAAAAGCACTTGAATATATGTGTGTACACAAACACACATACATGGACAGTATTCGTTACGCATGTGCACAAAATGGTAGCCCATCCTTTCTCGCCTAAGATAGCTAAAAGCATCAAGGACCCTAGTTGGGTTACGGTAATGACTACACAAGATCTTTGTGACTAACGTGTATTTGTAGAGGTAATTTGACTTAGCTGGACGATAATGGTTCTTGTTTAGGCAATCGATGGTCTTTGTGCCCCTATTGATTTTTTTAGTTTTCAAAGGAGGGGTGATAGGGTTAAGGACGGACTAGTTCTAAGTGTCAATTGGAGTTGGGAGACACTTAGAGTAGTTTAGGACATTATTTTTCCATTGTCCGTACTAAATGGAGGGTCAAATGTTTTATCGGGCCCTAGCTTAAGGAGCCATCGGACCAAAGGTTGTGGTCCGATGCATGCTGGCAAAGCACAACTAGGGTTTAAGGGCATCTAACCTTGGACCAAAGGTCCATCAGACCATGTGTTGTAGGGACAGTACAACGAGGGTTTGGTCTACAAGGAATCGAACCAAGCTTCAAAGGGTGTATCAGACCATTTGCACTTGTTCTGATGGAACTTAGAGAACTTCCAGAGAGGAATTGAGCACATTGGGCTAGTCCAATGGGGGTCCATCGGTCCATACACTATAATGAATCGCATAGTCATGGGTGGGTTGTGTCTTGGTGGTCATGTGGCGGAGAGGAGAAGGGGGTACGGGCTAGTTAAGTGGGCTTGGTTCCCAAGCTCCTCCTTTCCTTACCCCTTGTCTTATTTTTATTACCTAAAACTTGCATACGTGTGTGTACACAAACATACACACATCGGAAGAAGAAGAAGAATAAACACTAGCATAATATAGCATGGTTGAACATTTGGAAATATGACAAGAGAAGTAACAAATTTACATTTATAAAAGTTTATTTGCTACGATCAATGAATCCATTGCTCGAACTAGGACCTATGGAAGCCATTCAATTGGCATTAACGTGCTGACCAAACTGGTACCGTGAAGTGGAAACTATCTCCATAAGTGGTTGTGGCACCGACCCTTAAGTTATTTGCCTTGCTTCAACCAATATCTTGTTCACCTTCTCTTTGACTACACCATCCACTACTTCCAGCCACTTTTGGAGCTCTTGCAGCTCAATTAGACCTAATTCCAAGACATTAGCATTCAACCACTACATCATGTGTTCACCCATTTCCTTCTCAATAACCTCTTGCAACCTTGTCTTTTTCTTCTTTTCACAGTCTAGAGACAGTTGTAGCTCTGAGTACTCTATGTTCAGCCTATGGAAAGTATCCATTGCTATCCCTAGTACACTATGTTTCGCCTATGGATAGTATCCATTATGCACGTGCACAAAATGGTAGCCCATCCTTTCTCACCTTAGATAGCTGAAAGCATCAAGGCCCCTAGTTGGGTTATGGTGATTAATGACTACATATTATCTTTGTGACTAATGTGTATTTTGTAGAGGCAATTTGACTTAGGTCACGATAATGTTTGTTGTTTGCGCAATCGATGGTTTTCATGCCCCTATTGATTTTTTGGGTTTTCAAAGGATGGATGGCAAGGTTTAGGATGGACTAGTTCTAAGTGTCAATTGGAGTTGGGAGACACTTAGAGTAGTTTAGGACATTATTTTTCCATCGGTCGTACTTAATGGAGGGTCAAATGTGGCATCAGGCCCCAACATAAGGAGCCATCAGACCAAAGGTTGTGGTTCAATGCATGCTGGCAAAGCGTATCTAGGGTTTAAGGGCATCTAACCTTGGCTCAAAGCTCCATCGGACCTTGTGCGATAGGGACAATGCATCCAGGGTTTGGTCTACAAGGCATCAGACCAAGCTGCAAAGGGTGCATCGAACCATTGGTTCTCGGTCTGATGGAACTCAGAGAACTTCTAGAGGAATTGAGCACATCGGGCTATTCAGGTGGGGGTCCATCGGGCCATACACTACAATGAATCGCATAGTCATGGGTGGGTTGTGTCTTGGTGGTCGAGTGGCGGAGAGGAGGAGAAGGGGGTGCAGACTGGTTAAGTAGTATTGGTTCCCAAGCTCCTCTTCTTTGCTTACCCCTCATCTTATTTCTATTACCTAAAACTTGCATACGTGTGTATACACAAACACACACACCGAAAGAAGAAGAATAAACACTAGCACAATGTAGCATGGTTGAACATATGGAAATATGACAAGAGAATAAAGAAATTTATATTTATGAAAGTTTTATTTGCTACGATCAATGAATCCATTGCTCGAACTAGGACCTGTGGAAGCCATTGAATCGACATTGATATTCTAACCATACCGGTACAGTGAAGTGGAAGCTATCTCCATAAGTGGTTATGGCACTGACCCTTGAGTTATTTGCCTTGCTTGAACTAGTATCTTGTACACCTTCTCTTTGACTATACTGTCCACTGCTTTCGGCCACTTTTGAGGCTCTTACAGCTCAACTAGACCCAATTCTAAGACATTAGCATACAACCACTACATCATGTGTTCGCCCATTTCCTTCTCAATAGCCTCTTGCAACCTTCTCTTTTTTTCTTCTTTTCACAGTCTAGAGACTGTTGTAGCTCGAGTACTCCATGTTTAGCCTATGGACAATATCCATTACGCTCATGCACAAATGGTAGCCTGTCCTTTCTCGCCGTAGATAGCAAAAAGCATCAAGGCCCCTTGTTGGGTTTCAGTGATTGATGACTACACAAGATCATTGTGACTAATGTGTGTTTTGTAGAGGCAATTTGAGTTAGATCATGACAACAGTGATTGTTTGGGAAATCGATGGTTTTCATCCCCCTATTGATGGATTTGATTTTGGTTTTCAAAGGATGGATGGCAAAGATAATGGACCAGTTCTAAGTGTCAATTGGAGTTGAAAGACACTTAGAGTAGTTTAGAATATTATTTTTCCTTTGGCCATATTTTAAAGGGAGATATGAACTAGTACCTTGACCTAGGTAAGTATAATGGTTTAAGTGTAGTGCACACTTGTCAAACTTAGCACTAGGTGGTTTTATGAAGGCCCAAAGATCATTTGGAATTAACACCATTCACAAATAAGTTGGAATTGGAAGTTAATGGAGGGTCAAATAGGGCATTAGGCTCTAGCTCAAGGTGCCATCAAACCAAAGGTTGTGGTCTAATGCAAGCTGGTAACGGTCAGCTAGGGTATGAGGGCATCTGAACCTGGCCAAAAAGTTCATCAGACCATGTGCTTTAGGGACTATATGTTGAGGGTTTGGTCTACAAGGCATCGGACCAAGCTGGAGAGGGTGCATCAGACCATTAGCTCTTGGTCTGATGGCATACATATAGCTTCTAAAGAGGAATTGAGTACATTGGACTAGTCTAGTAGGGGTCCATCGAACCACACACTGCAATGAATCACATAGTCATGGGTGGGCTATGTCCTGGTGGCCGAGTGGCGGAGAGGAGAAGGGGGTGCAGGCCGGTTAAGTGGGCTAGGTTCCCAAGCTCTTGTTGTTTGCTTACCCCTTGTTTTATTCCTATTACATAAAGCTTGCATATGTGTGTGTACACAAACACACACACCGAAAGAAGAAGAATAAACACTAGCATAATGTAGCATGGTTGAACATATGGAAATATGACAAAAGAATAAAGAAATTTACTATTATAAAAGTTTTACTTGTTACCATCAATGAATCAATTGCTTGAACTATTGGTACTATGAAGTGGAAGCTATCTCCATAAGTGGTTGTGGCACTCACCCTTGAGTTATTTGCCTTGCTTCAACTAGTATCTTGTTCACCTTCTCTTTGTCTACACCATCCACTGTTTCTAGCCACTTTTGGAACTCTTGTAGGTCAATTAGATCCAATTCCAAGACATTAGCATTCAACTACAACATCATGTGTTCACCCATTTCCTTCTCATAGCCTCTTGCAACTTTCTTTGTTTTCTTCTTTTCGGAGTCTAGAGACTATTGTAGTTGTAAGTACTGCATGTTTAGCCTATGGACAGCACCGTTACTACCCCTAGTACTCCATGTTCAGCCTATGGACATTATCTATTATGCACATGCATAAATGGTAGCCCATCTTTTCTCGCCTTAGATAGCTGAAAGCATCTAGGCCCCGAGTTGGGTTTCGGCGATTAATGACTACACAAGATCTTTATGACTAACTATGTTTTGTAGAGGCAATTTGAGTTAGGTCATAATATGGTGATTGTTTGGACAATCGATGGTTTTCATGCCCCTATTGATGGAATTTGTTTTTGTTTTCAAAGGATGGATGACAAGGTTAAGGATAGACTAGTTCTAAGTGTCAATTGGAGTTGGGAGAGACTTAGGGTAGTTTAGGACAATGTTTTTCCTTTGGCCATACTATAAAGGGAGATATGAACTAGTATCTTGACCTAACTAGGTGAGTCTAATGGTTTAGGTGTAGTGCACACTTGTCAAACTTAGCACTATGTAGCTTTGAGAAGGCCCAAAGATCATTTGAAATTAACCCCATTCAAAAATAAGTTGGAATTAGAAGTGAATGGAGGGTCAAATGGGGCATCACACCCTAGCTCAAGGAGACATTGGACCAAAGGTTGTGGTCTGTTGCATGCTGGAAAAGCACAGCTAGGGTTGAAGGGCATTTTACCCTGGCCCAAGGCTCCATCGGACCATGTGTTGTAGGGATTGTACACCAAGGGTTTGGTCTACAAGGCATTGGACCGAGTTGCAAAGGTGCATTAGACCATTGGCTCCCGGTCTGATGGCACTCAGAGAGACCATGAGCATTGGTCCGATGCAAGACATCAGATGGTCCATTGACCCTCCATTCAATGCAGTGCATTTATAACGGCTAGTTTAGTAGTTGGGGGTATTTATACCCATCCAACTCATCCAAAGAATCTCTCTTGACATTTGTTTTAGCTGATAGCATACATTGGAGACCATGGGGAGTTCATGCTTAATGGGTGATTGAGATTTGATAATCGCAAGATTAAGGACTTCGTTAGTGCATAGGGAGTAGCAACTATGCATCCACCTTCCTCATTTGGGTCAAGTGAGAGTTTATGCTTGTTACTCTTGATGATCAACATCACCTAGACGGCTTGGTGGCTATTAGGAGCTTGGTGATCTCTCAGTTGTGATTGTGAGAGGCCTAACTCATGGTGTAAACGGTTGTGGGTGATTCACCATGCCAGAATGGTGAAGAATCAACCCATAGAGAGCACTTGATCCTTGTGTGGATCAAGGGGGACCGACACCCCGTTGCACAGGAGCTCCAATGAGGACTAGTGGGGAGTGTTGACTCTCCAATACCCCCAAAAATATCGTTGTGTTCCTAACCCTTCTCCTTTACTTTAATGCAATTTATATTTACATTTTTACATTCCTAAAATTGCCATGATAGAATTGGGTTGGTGTTAGTATTTCTTAACGCAAACAGAAAGATTCCGCAAGCACACGGAATTACCATTGTAGCTTTCATCCGGAAGTATTCAGGGTACATATTTACCATAGGGAATAGAGGTATTTCTTCTAACTAAGTCGTCCAAGGACAACACAAGGGGTAAAGTTAGAAAGGATAGAGATGGATTCCTGTAGCTTTTGTGTCTAAGGATAGATAAACTTTACTTTCACTTGTTTACTTTGGGCACCGGATTGCAACTGGTCTGCCAGTCGATGTCGGTGTTGGCATTTCTTAACGCAATCACCAAGTGAGGAGGTTTTAAGTCCATCACCGGTAACAGCGCTAGAAATGCCTGACTGGCATTCCTAAACATCATTACTTGAGAATGAGTTCCCTAACATTGGCTCCAGTGCATTGTTAAGGGTTTACAGTTGCAAGGTAATGACGTATAGAAATTCCTAGTTGGCATTCCTAACCGTCACTACTCAGGAGTGTATTCCCTCAGCATTGGCGCGTATGCATGTTGGAAATTACAGTCTCTGGGTAATGGTACTTAGAAACACCAATCATGACATTCCTAATATGTTTACAGACCAAAATCCACAAGCATACGGAACTATCATTGTAGTATTTCACCTAGGAGTATTTCAAGGTATCGTTATTTATATTTTCCCAAAGGAGGGCAAGGTGTTTGTATCTAGCATTGGTATAAACATGATTACATACTTGTAGGATGGACATATCTTATTATAAGGGTAAAAATGGTATTTTGAAGATAGTGGACACACATCTAGGTTAACCTCAAGAATAAAACGAAAACAATGAATAAAAGAATGTTCCTACGTGGAGCCTGGATGTTCTAATATAGTCATGCAAAGAATAGTTGATAATCATACAAGTTATATGACTAGAGTTAGAGCTAAGTTTACGGGGAGATCCCCGGGCTTGGTCTGCTAGGCCATAGAGACATTACGAACTCCTACATGAATACCTGAACGTGAGGGATTACAAGGGACGGACAAGGCTGTCACCACCTACTGCCTACCCCTCAACCGTGGGGCACTGTCATATCCGCAGGTTTCTATGTACCCGAGCACCACACCCGTGTACAAAGAAACTACATATACCCCCTAGGTCCCCGACCCTACGGATCGACAGGTAAAGGATATAGGCAAACCTAAAGGAACAATGAACCACCACCCCAACCTAACCCTACTTCTACTCATACAAATCATATGAACGTTGAAGAATGATGATGAACATGTCAAGATCATAGCATACAAACTATAGACTAGTTTGTATATCATGATTATAACATGTTCAAGACTATACTCTAGTTCATATGCATTACTATATGATAAAGATAAAAACTTGCACTTGGAAGAACTCATTGTATTCATACCAAAATGTTGCTCTTCTTCCAAGGAGACAAGCTCTCCTTGTAGCTCTTGCCTTTGCTCACAACTACTTCTAAAACTATGAAAAGACAGTACAAATGGAGGTGAGGTGTGTAGCCCAAATGATATGTGTGTTGCATATCAGCTCTAGCCCTTCTTATATAGTGAAGCTTGGTCTGTTTGATGCAGGTAAATATGGAAACCACCCAAAACCGCCATAGCACACCGTCATACAACCGCCACAGGACGCTAGGTCTGGGCCATGCTGCCTGGAGTGCAGGCGCACCCAGGGTGCGGCCGCACCCTGGCTAGTTCTCCTGGCCACCGCCTCTGGCCGGTGGGCTGGTGGCTGGGCCTGGGCCCCTCCTACAGTGGTGCTTGGCCCAGGTGTTTGCACGAAGGTGGGCTTCTCCAATGCTTTTGATTGCAGACTTTTGAAAATACGCCTTCAGCATTGCGCTTTCTTTCTTTATTTTGTGTATTTTCACTTGTTTCCAGTTATGTGTCCTGCCAAATATGTTTCTCCAAAAACAAGTGGAACAAGGTCAAAGTATATGCATATGTGTTAAAAGATTGTTTATTTCTCCTGTTTTGGACTATAATTGGTGGTTCTAAATATGCAATAGTGACCGCCAATAGTCGGCCTGTAGCTCTATGTCATACCTAGACGTGGGGGATAACGAGGGACGAATAGGGCTATCACCACCTGCCACCTACCCCTCAACTGTGGGATACGAGGCAAACAAAGGTAGCCTCTAGCCTAGACACTACGTCTATGCTATCGACTACTACTCTAGCATTCGCGAAGGGTTATCCGTCTTTATCAGGGCCCTCTACTAGAGTTTCGCCACAAGGACGGACGACGAACCCACAAACAAGTAAGAATAGAGCTTAACTAATCAAAAGACTTAATGCCATAAGAACCATGAACACTCACTTAGTGGAAAGCTCCGTTGAGGCACAAGTATTCGTCGAGGTACAAGCTCGGGGAGACACCGACAAGTCGGGCTCTTCTCCGTTCTCTCCCTCACATCTCTCCCAAATACTCAACTCTACTAGCTATGGCCTAAGCCTTGGAGTGATGCTCAAGTGTGTGCTCTTTGCCTTGATGTGTTGTTCAAATGAGGAGGAGGGAGCCCCTTTTATAGGTGGAGAGGAGGGGGTCTTTGGAAAAAAGGCATCATCCCCACATGGCAAGCACCAAACCGACCTCAAGGTACGTTGAACCTGGCCGAAACCATGTGAACCGCCTTGGGGATGTCGGTTTGAACTGACCTGGCAAGGTTGGGCTCGAGCCAGGCCAGCATGGGTGCAGCCGCACCCCTGTTGGGCCACCTTGAGTCCAACTTTGTTGTGCGGTCTTCTTTGATCTTCTAGAGTGGGCCTATGTTAGTTATACGCAGAGTGGGGTTCGTTTGGAAGGGTTTTGGGCTTGCTCTCCACTTGTTTTGGGCCCTGATTTGCTAGGCTGTGGGCCACCTTCCCCTTGGGCTCGTGTCGGGTATTCGTATTGTTGTATTTCTTGTATACTTTAGGTACATTTCTTGTGTAATTCCGACATGTCCTCCTATAAATGAACAATCACCAAAACTTGTGGAATTGATTAGTTATAAGCCCTAATTCTAAGTTTGGTGTCCATATTGGTTCATTTTATGTGATAATTGGTGGTTGAAAAATGTGAGTTAAGGACCACCAACAGTTGGAACCTAGAGTGCAAAACTTTGTGCGTAGGACAGGAAACACTTTAGGCACTAGGGGTGAAATGGGCTAAGCGATAAGCTTTATTTGTTGTGAAAATTTTAGATTAGCCTAATTCACCCACCATCTTGGGAACCTTTATCCTTTCAATAGCGAAGTAGGAAAACCGCATTCAAATAGCTAGCAAAGTGAGAAAAAGCAAAACCTTTTGTTAAACCTTAGTTAAACAAAAAGGTCTACTTTATCTAAAACCCTAGTTAGTCCAAAATCCAACAAAAAAATCTGAATCCAAATGAGTCCTTCTGGTTCTATCAACCGGCTCGGTCTTGGGGGGCTTCGAGCTGTGCGGTGGCACTGGACCCTCGACGTCAAGGGGCCTAGCCCCATATATGTAAGCGGTAGGTATAGAAGCCACGGAGACTCAGAGAGGCACGCGTACATGAAACCTTCTGTCGATTTGGCTTCCGCGTCGGCACGACGCGTTTCACCCTCCCGCCACGCCAGCCACTGTTTCTTGCTCGCTGCGACCTGCAAGCAAGAGCCTACGCGTCGTGGGCTCGTTGTAGCAACCACGAGCAGCGGCGGCGCCCAGACCACTCTCCGTCAATCTATTCAGGCCTTCCAGGAGACACGACACTAGGGCAGTCGCAGACATCCAAGTCTCGTATCAAGATTTAATTTGCTTTTGTCCCCAATCTTTTTCTTCAGAACACAGGGATTTAGGTGTAATTAGGCCAGCAAATATATAATCATTTTCTCTAGTTCTCAACTTCGTAATTTACTAGCACTTCTTTTTATTATAGTGTTGAATTGAATCTAATATGAAATAATTTTCGTACATCTTGTACATAAATTTCTTTCGTCTTAATTTAGCGGCAGAGCCTCTGCCCTTGTTTTAAAAAAATTATTTTCACACATTACTTATTAATTTATAAATTTACAGTGAACTCCGCATCCGTAAATGTTAGAAATTTTTTTAAGATAAGATATATAACTTGTTTGATAAGAATGATTTTTGTTTACATTACACTTATATTGATTTGTATTGACGGGTAAGGATGGCAGCGAATCGGGTTCGGGGCGGATATCCGCGGGTTTCGGGTCCTATGGGTTCGGGTTTGGGGATGATTTCTCACCCACGGTTTTCGGGTTCAGTCTCGGGTTTGGTATCGGGTTCGGTTTTGGGTTTGGTTTTCCACCCGTGGATATCCAATGGATATCCAAAATAAATCATTTGGAATCAAAACTCATGTTTATAATATGCTAATAATAACTTGTTTACTTAGATTATTAAATCTATTCAAAATTGACTCATGAAAATATTTATTATTTGTTGCTTCTTATTTATACATGTGAATATGTGTATATTTATCCGCGGGTTTCGGGTATCCATTCGGGTTTCAGGTATCCGTTCGGGTTTCGGGTATCCGCGGGTTTGGTTTTGGTGATGGATTTCCACCCGAATCGGTGTTCAGTTCGGGTTCGGGTTTCAACTTCGGGTTTTGATTTTGAATGCACGGAGACTCCACCCCGATCCGAACCCGACCCATTGCCATCCTTATTGACAGGCATATCTTTCTAGCTTTGCTCTAGACCCTAGATTGATAGGACCGGGCCTGTCTATCAATAATCAAACCCACACTCAAAGTGGTTAGACCGAGACAACGGTTAATGTCTATATAACCACCATCTTGTCTCCACGCGGAGAATTTTTATAATTTAATTTTTTTTAATAAATATTTTAATATTAACCGTCTCTGAAAATATTTTGCATCAAGTAGCCCCTTTGGTCGTGCCAATTCCGCTTGGCGCGACCAAATAACATAGTTGCGCCACCAGCGTTGGCACGATAAGATACGACATATTCGACGGTGTTTTCGACATGAAAAAGCTTGTCATGCCACTCCTACTGGCGTGACAGAACTTTCGAACAATCATAACTCTTCAACACGACGTCGGATGAAGATGGTTTTTATATGAAAATTGTAACTTTCTAGTTTTGAGTTTTTCGTTTAACGCCGTTAAGATGCTCAAAAAAATTATATAAAGTTTCAGCACCAAAATGATCGTGTATTAGCGCTTGTCGCATTAGAAAAATAATATATTTTTTATATGAATTCAAATAAAGATATCATTTATATCAAAGTTGTAGCTCTCAATGAGATCTACAACTTTGTAGTTTTGAGTTTTTACATTTGAGATCGTTAAGATGCTCGTGAAAATAATATATAGTTTCAGCACGAATATGCTTATGAAGCTTTTCCACGTCAGAAACGTCATTGAATGTGCCGTATCTTGCCGCACCAACGCATGTGGCGCGATTACGTTATTTGGTCGCGCCAGCGGGATTGGCGCGACCAAAGAAGCTAGCTGATACAAAATATTTTCTAGGACGGTTAATATTAAAATATTTATTAAAAAGGATTAAAATTAAAAAAAAATCCCCACCACGCAATTCCTCCTTGTCTCATCCCGAATCACGCCTGCCCGATGATGAGCGGCCACCTCCTCCACTGATGCCGGTGCACTAGCCTCGTATACCAACGCAAGTGAGCCTCCTCCTCGCTTGACGCTCCCCATACCCATCACCCATGCCCGCCGCCAGTGACCCTCTCTCCGCTAGATTCATCGCATGACTAATGCCTGGATCCACGGTGAGGAGGCTGAATTAGACTAGATCCCAAATTGAATCTTTCTCGTTGGTAAGCAATCCTAGTTTGTCCTCCTCCTCGGCTATATTCTATTGTCCAAAGGGTTCATCGTAAGGTCAATGGGTGGAGTTTTTTTGTTTTTCATTGATTTCAATATGCGGGTGCCTGGAAGAAGCATTTAAGGTGTGTTTGATTTGCAGCCTTCCAAGTAGCATAGCGACTAGGTAGCAATTTTCACGTTAGGCGTCTGAAATCGGACAACGGCGAGCTAGCGCAGCGCGCCAGCGCCTGATAAGGTTATCTGGGGTGCAACCAAACAAGCCCTTACAAGTCCGATTTTAAGCTGTCCCAACACATCCATTATTTGGTCTACTCTCTCCGTTCCAAAATAGATGATCCTGTAACATTCAAATTTGTTCACAAAATAGTTGATCTTCTCAACACTTTTTTTTCTTTTCCCAATACATTGTATCTTTTTCCAATATATCTCCATCTCTATACTCCTTGAGAGATTGGTCTTTTGGCTCAGCATTGTTTATCGTGAGAGTTTCTAAAACGTCAGCTAATATGGGAAGGAGGGAGTAATTTGATTGGTGTCTAACTTTACTACAAATATAATTAAGTGTACAAAAAGTAGAGGAAACAAATCGAACGCCACACTCATGCTACGTTAATGTTTGGCATGAAAAAAAAACTATATAACATTGGCGCTGTACTTGTCACGTCTAAAAACTATTATATGTGTTACTTACGATGTGGTAAAGTATTATCATCAACCATTGTAAAAAGGTAGACTCGCGACCTGCCTCGCCCTAGCGAGCACCACCGCCACCCCGCTGGTCCCCCTCCCTTCCCCTCCGGCATCTCGCCGCAGGCCGAAGGGAGTGGGGATCTATCGTTTTTAATAAGTTTTCCTACTAGATCGAGTCTTTTAGGGGTAGGGTTTCTCCATGCCTAGTTTCTTTATACTGGGGACTTATCTCCTTCTCCTCCTCCCCGACAACGGCGATAGGGCAAGGTGGATTCGTTTTCTCCATGGCGGCTCTGTGGAAGATGAGGGCGACAATGGTGTCAACAACTTCCTCGGCTTGACGACATAGAGACTTGGCTTTCCGAACCGCGACATCAATACGGAGATGATGTCGCCGCCATGAAATAATTTTCTCCGGTCTCTTCTCCATTTTATTGTGGTTAGATTGGACCATGATGAAGGACCAGGGAGAAAAATTTTCAGATCAGTCTTCCTTATTCTTCGATGGCAGAAACAAGAAGAAGGAAGACACAAGAAAGAAGAAGTTTCTCCACTTCGCCTGCGGGAATGTTGGTCGTCGTTCGTTGGGCATCTGTTCTCAGGCCTTTTGCCGAGTGTTTGCCTGTGCGGTCATCCATACGAATCGTCATACAGGTTTGGAGTTGAGATTTGGAGCTATACAAAGCATGGGTACAATTTAGTTGATCATTTTCTAGATATACATAGTGTATCCCAGAGTGCTTGTAACGTGATGATGTACTCAGCTATGATCTAATATAATTCTTCTTTCGTATCAAAAAAACCGAGTAGAATTTTTTTCCTTTGGGCGATACTTTAACAACAAAGATAAAAAGCATATTTGACCTATTTATAATATATATAATATACAGTAACAAAAGTTTGATTATTAGAAAGTAACTACTTTTTATACAATCAAGCTAATTGTTAGTCAAAATAACAAAGTTTGAATTTTGAAATACATGCATGTCTTATTTGCTATTTATTCGGACCAAATAGTCATGACTCATGAGTAAACGGGATAAACGGCGGATTAAACGGACGCAACGGGCCAATGTGCAGCGTTTGCTCAGGGCGTGAATGGACTAAGCGATCGTGTAGGTTAACAGTGTGATTTGGAACACAGGGAATATGAGTTTTGCGCTTGAGCGTGGTGTTATTTTTCTTTCTATAGGAATTAAAGTAGAGTATTTGCACGCTCCCAAACGTAAAGCATGCACAGTGCGTACGAGGCGGAGTATCTCTGTTTGTCAGGACAGTTTGACAAACCGTAGATTCTGTCCGGTTTGACTTTGGCCCATCATCACGTGAAACAGTGACAGACACGGAGTAGGAGTAATAAACGGTCCACCACGACCACCAAGGGAGGCATCGACGTGAACTTGCAAACAGTAAACAGTGGAAGAAAGGGTTGGAAAAAGTGCAGGGAGCGGGGGACAAGGACGACCGTCAAACGAGGTGAGGCCGGAGAATATGGGTTCCCTGGCTTTCCGTACCCAGGATCGCATGCAGATGCGGTGGCCCATCAGCCCAGCCCTCCTTTTTGACCTCTGGGAGCCATCGGTCGGGGCGCCGGTTGGGCATTGCTCCAGCAGCAGCAGGGCAGGCCAGCATCTTCACACTGCTGCCACGCCAAAAGGATGGGCCTGTATCAATCAAGTGCAGTGCGTGCTCACATCACCATGCTGCCGTGCTTGCCTCTGTCCCTGTGTGTGAGGGCTTTGGGCCCTGTAGATGCCAAAAATTTTACTAAAATTTTCAGATTCCTCGTTACATCGAATCTTTGAACACATGCATGAAGCATTAAATATAGATAAAAAATAAAACTAATTATACAGTTTAGACGAAATGAACGAGATAAATCTTTTAAGCCTAATTAGACCATGATTGGACAATATTTACCAAATAACAACGAAACTGTTACAGTAGCGTTTCACCAAAAATTTTGCCAACTAAACATAAACAGCCCCAAGAGAATCTTCCTGTCCAAACGTCCCGTGCTCGTACCTCTCGAAATCCCCTCACGCCGACTACTCACTCCTGAGTACTACTACACGAACAAAAAATATTAATGAAGGAAGTTGCGTTGCGTGCTTATCGAAACCATCCAAACAAACATATAGTATTCACATGCCATCTACTCGGGCTAAAACAAGTAGTACAATGTGTGTTGCGTGCTCATCAAAACCATCCAAACAAACATAGGCCCAGTTCAGTTCCCAGAAAATTTTGCAAAATTTTTCAGATTTCCCGTCACATCGAATCTTTGGACACATGCATGAAGCATTAAATATAGATAAAAAATAAAACTAATTACACAGTTTAGACGAAATGGACGAGATGAATCTTTTAAGCCTAATTAGACCATGATTGGACAATATTTGCCAAATAACAACGAAACGTGCTACAGTATCATTTTGCCAAATTTTTCAGAACTAAACATGCCCATATTCACATGGGCTAAAACAAGTAGTACAATGCGTGCTAGTAGTACGTAGCATTAGAGTTGGAATTTTATAAGGATTTCGAGGTACTTGCCTCGGTGCTCGATCGACGGGTGTACGGGCTCTGGATCAATTCAGACTCATCAGATTAAACTCGAGTGCCTTTGACATCTAAGGCCGTGTTTAGTTGCCCGAATCGGGCTTTCCCGATTCACTGTTCACTACTGTAGCAATTTTGTTTTTATTTGATAATAATTGTCCAAATATTGATTAATTAGGCTTAAAATATTTGTCTCACAAAGTACAATAAAACTGTGCAATTAGTTTTTGATTTCATCTACATTTAGTACTCCATATATGTGCCGGTATTTTAATGTGATGGGAAATCTTCTTTTTACATAGTAGAATTTGGGGATGAATTTTGGAAACTAAACAGGGCCTAAGGCTGTGTTTAGGTCATCAAATTTTGAGTGCCAAAATTTACTATAGTGATACTGTAGTATTTCGTTTGTATTTGGTAATAATTGTCCAATCGTTGACTAATTAGGCTCAAAACGTTCGTCTCGCAAAGTACAACCAAACCGTGCAATTAATTTTTGATTTCATCTACATTTAGTACTCCATATATGTATCGTAAGTTTGATGTGACGGGGAATCTTCTTTTTGCATAGTGCATTTTTCAACGAAACTAAACACAGCCTAAGTATCTAGCTAAGGGATGTTTGGATCGCGGCCACAGCTCGTCTCGCCATAGTTTGTGGCTCGCCACAGTTCCTAAGGCTCCTGTCTGGTTTACGTGTAGACCAAGACAGCCACAAGGACATCACACTCATTTACCGCCACACTCTGTCGCGAAGTTTTTCGGCGTTGCTGCTACAACTCGCCTCAACTCAGTCGTAGCGCAGCATAAACCCCCCCCCCCCCCCCCTCCCCCCACTGGTGGAGCTATGGCTCGGCCAACCTGGGCAGTGGACCCCCCCTGGTCTTGAAAAAAAATCTAGAGTGACTCGCTTCATAGCACAAGTCTAGGGGTCAAATGTTGCATGCTGCACTTCTCTTCTAGGTCTTGGCCTTCTGATTGGGGAAGAACAGCAGCAGCGTGCAGGCCACATGTAGTCACCCCGTTGTCTGGACATAGGTACATAGTTAGCTTGGAGCTCTCCGGCTGTCTAGTCCTAAATCCCTGATCCGATCCATCCGGTGAGCGGTAAATTGACGACTACAAATGGTTAAATAGAAATGCATTTATCAATTCTTCATAGGGAAAAGAGCTAATCTAGTACATAGAGCAATCTCTAGTCCTTGCTTTCCTTAACGGAATTGAAACAAAAGGCAGGATGAACAAGAAGAAATAGATACCCTTGTGTTCAGGGGAGTTGAATTACTAGAACAAAATCTAGCGTAGCACCCACAAATTATATTATGACATGTATGGGCTTGTGTTGTTGTACATATGTTGATTCATAATAGTCAAAACGGACCCCCTACATTTTGCTATGAGCTCCGCCACTGCATCCCACTACTCTCTGCACAAATATAGTGGCGTAAAATTAAATTAACACAATGTCATATACAAGCGAGTATGGTTCATCAAGTGCAATAATTAAAAGCAAGTGAAATCATTGTGTTAGCATAAACGGAGTTAGAAACAACTAGCATCGATGAGGGCGCATAAATCTAGAGGGCTGTTTGGATGGGTGTCTTAAGGGGTACCCAGGCTATCGCAATGCAGCCTCTTGATGGTTGGATGGCTGTCTAACTGCTAAGTCGGGCTTTAGGAAGCCAAAAAAGGGTTTTGGGGCTTAGCTACCTAGAAATGACCAAACTTATTGTATCGCCTCATCGCCTCGTCCACTCACATTTCACCACGTTCATTGCTAGGCTAGTCGTCCGCGTGTGGTTCGTCGTTGGTTACTCGTCCATGCACTTGTCTCTGGGTCCTCCATGCGTGCTCCACCAGGCCCCTTGCGCGCAAGGGGCCTACCAAAGAAGCAAGGAAGGAGTAGCAAATAAAGCTGCAGGAAGGTGGGTGCGAGGGAGATGACGACGGTGGAGGTGGGATGTGATGGAGCTAAAGATCACCCTCATAAAAGATAAGGTAACTCTACCAAGTCCATATATATTATAATCAAAAAAGATAAACAACCGGCTTGCATTGCCTTATGCTAGGCTTAGGTACTATAGATAAACAAAATAACATATCTTTCATTGCCTTATGCTGGTTTAGACTATCCAGCCTTTGTTTTGCTAGCCAAGCTTGTTGAATAAACACAAACAAACGGACCCTCTATGAGTTCTATATAAAGCATGATTGACCCAGGTTCAAGGGTCGCTTGTCATTTCAACTAGGTGGTGATGATCGTGGCCAAACTAGCCATGGACGGAAGATAAGACTATTCCTAGTGCATGTATCATGTTACTGGTTCCAACATTGTCATAACAATTGCCTCATACAATGCATAGTACCACGGTGTTGTTCTTCGAGAGCCTCTAAACAAAATTAAGTATTGTATTTGTTCTATAACAAAATTAGGTATTGTATTTGTTCTATCTATAACAATGGGTCCAATTAGTGTGTACATTTTCTAACTTTGAATATTACGCCTAAGTTGTATCTCCACGATGATACAACTTTTATCTCTCAATAGTTACATGCCATTTCGGCGAAAAGTCATACGTGGCATCTAATTTTAATGAGTATGTTAAGGATAGTCTAGGAGCCCATTATTTTTAGCTAGCTTCTTTAGCTTCAACTCCTTCGTGCAATATATATAGGCCCCATTTGAATACTTCATTATGAGAATCTGGATAGAAAAATTCACAATCCTGATATCTCATCCAAACGACCTAGATTTTAGAGGAATTTAACTCACAAATTTTTAGAATCTCGAAATCCAATAAAACTGTTGAGATTCTTTTTATCTAGATTTTCAGAATCCCTTAAGTTAAATGGCACTACAGTAACAAACGAGAGCCGTTTGAAGACGTGCCAAATAATGAGTTTTGACTAATTTGGTTCCTGTACATGCACCAATGGGCCTCAAGTAAGACACCCCGGCCCACCTGGAGGCTGTGCAGTGACGCATCCAGCTAAATTTATGGCGCGGACGTATGGATTCTGAACTGGCATTGTGACTCAACTATTGGATGCATCACATGCAGTCAGTCACGCACACATCCATGCCGGCTGCCGAGTGGACCAGAAGAATCTCTCCGGACAACCGGTACACGATCCTACTCAAACTGTAGGCTGTGTTCAGTTCCCTGAATTGGGGTAAAAAAAAGTACTGTAGCATGTTTTGGCTTTATTTGGCAAATATTGTCCAACTGTTGACTAATTAGGTTCAAAACGTTCGTCTCGCAAAGTACAACCAAACTGTACAATTAGTTTTTGATTTTATCTACGTTTAGTACTCCATGCATATATCGTAAGTTTGATGTGACGGGGAATCTTTTTTTTACATAGCGTTTTTTTTGTGGAACTAAACACAGCCACTCTCTGGGTAGACAGATGGAGTAGAGCAAGGCTGTGTTTACTTCCTCAAAAAAGTACGGTGCAAACAAAAGATTCCTCGTCACATCAAACTTGCGATACATGCATGGAGTACTAAATGTAGATGAAATCAAAAACTAATTGTACAGCTTGGTTGTACTTTGCGAGACGAACGTTTTGAACCTAATTAGTCAACGGTTGGACACTATTTACCAAATAAAGCCAAAAACGTGCTACAGTACTTTTTTTTACACCTTTTCGCGGAACTAAACACACCCCAATAGTAGCAGCATTATTAGTAGTATTTAAACTATGAAAAAATCATCATTACCATAGTGCATGGAGAATAGGCCTGCATTGCACAACTTATCGTATTTGTTACGCATCCCGCACGCCGAGCTCCTCTCCTTTCTTGCACGCGCCTACGCCACCCCCGCCCCCTCTCTCTCTCCCCGGCGCTTGTTCCGCGCCCCAACTCCGGCGACCTCACCTTCAGTGGCCGTGCCCGCGTCCCACTGCGCCATGGACGACGTGGCTTCAGGTGGATCCGGCCTAGGCAACCATGGACGACGTGGCTTCGGGCAGATCCAGCGCCGGCGTCGCCGGCGAGGTACGTCCTCCTCTTAAATCTACGAGTTAGGGTTCCAATGAGCTTCTCCTCTCTCTCTCACTCACTCACTCACTCATTTTCCCCAATTTCGAGGAAGACAGACGGTAGGGATGGCTAGAGGGCGGTTTAGAGGCCCTGGCGGCAGTGGAGGCGGTTGGGCCAGGTCGGGGCGGGGGAGCTCAATGGCCATGGCAGAGCTCCGGCGAAACCCTAAGGCACCCGCGGTGACGAGAAGGGGCAGCGGCGGGGGGCGAGGGTGAGGACTAGAGCTTGGCTGCCAGTAAGAGGAACAAGGGTGCGCGAGGTTGAAGACGACCATACGTTAGCCTAACACATGCACGGTGGTGTGTTGGCCACGTCCACTTATATGTTGTCTATGTGACCAAAACAAACTGAAACCAACAGTCAAACCATAAGCATTTATGTAGCCTATTATGTTCGTCAGTGTCGGCCGTAGGGGGAGGGCACAGGGTGTGATGGCCGAGGGCCTAGGCGGGGGAGGGGGCCAAGCCCAAGAATACAAACCCCCAGGCAGTTCATTAGGCATTAGTAAACTAATGAGAAAAGAGGCACAAAACTAGCCAGGTGGCCCAATAAGACAACATCAGCCTTTCTTTCCTAGTTTCCCTTCCCCACGGCTCTCATGCAGAGAGGAGGCGAGGATCTGCGCTGCACACACCACACTCTAATCGTGAGTTCGTGACGAGTCGACACACACACGCGGAGTTGGCGAGCCGCACAGCCGCAAAGAGCTGGACTGCCAGAGACACGAACACGGCGCACGATGGCGGCGACCAGGCAGGGCTCCATGACGACGACATCTTGATTATTGGCTTCTTGCGAAATGTGATCGGCGATCGGCTGTTTAGGCCCAAGATTTTTTTTCTTTTCATTTTTAATCCAAATTATTTATTTGTATAGTATTCCAGACTTCGAGTACTTTGTACTCGTATAGGTGTTAGAATTTTAGAATGTTACCTAAGAAACATTTATCAGGCTGAGAAAAGAAAACGAATATATTGCATTTTTAATCTACATTGTTCCTTGATAATTATCATACATGTTAAATTAAAAATATATTATTGTATTTACTTTTGCTTTGCAAGTAAAATTAGCACTATATATTATATAAAATTTTTATACATGATCTAGAGGGACGTCCTGACGAGTTCGCCAGAGGATCCTCAACATCGTAGGTCCGGCACTGCCGTTCGTGTTTATGTCCACCACCCCCTTTGTACTAGAAGGAAGAAGTTGGTAGTATTTTGAGTTTTTAACTGCAGCTTCTCTCTGAAAGACTTTGCAGAAAAGTTATGGGAACAGTGGAGAGTGGAGACCGGAGAGGAACATGCTCTGCATCATTGGGTTCGTTCATGGATGGATCCTAGGCACGCTCTAGCTTGCACAGTTTTAGCATGCCTGTGTCACGTAGTACATTGCTATGCCATGCCGCAGAAAGGTGAGCAGAAAAGATGCTGATTATGAAACGTTTAGGCCTTGTTCACTTCCCCATTCCAACCCAAAATATTTCCTCTTACACCCATCACATCAAATCTTTCGACGCATGCATGGAGCATTAAATGTAGGTAAAAAAGATAACTAATTGCATAGTTTGTCTGTAAATGTCGGGACGAATCTTTTGAGCCTAGTTAGTCCATGATTGGACAAATTTTGGCAAATAACAACGAAAGATGCTACAGTAATTTTTCACCTACTTTTCGCGAAGTGAACACACCCTTAAATCTCAAGCTTGTAGAGGGAAACAACCCCCAGAAGACCACTGTACCCTGCTCCTGCTGGAGGATATACTATAAAACTGGAAGCATCATGTATCTATCCTCGCCTCCTTTTTATCGATCAGTGTGGAGGGTGAAACTGATCGATCGCCATTCCACTTGTGCTTCTTCATTCATGTGGATGTAGGAAGGAAGGAAAGAAAGCTGAACAGAACCTTTGGGAGGAGAGGAGAGGAGAAGATGAGACACCCATGTCTCTACAGGATGACGGCGGCCGGCCGTTAGGAACAGAAACCTTGGCATTGCCGTGCGTGCTGGGCCTCTCCCCTGTGCTCTCGTGGGAAAGCATGGAACTTTTGGCCGGCGGATATGGTGCAGAGACGAGAGGAGCAGGTAGCAGCAGCCAGCAGCTAGGAATTCGAGGAGGAGGACGGCCGGGAGACAAGGGTCACATGGCGTCTGTCCTGCCCCTGCCTGATGCAGTGCTGCCTCCTCTGCTCACCGTGGCCCCCGCTCATGCAGCACAGCATCGGTGATCGGCCTCTAGGAGTATTTTCTACTGGAGTATAATACGTAGTACTCCTACCTGAGCAGTACTAGGAGTATCTCCGTATGTACCTCACTCACATGCATGCTCAACACCACGTCGGTCTCTCCCGTTCTCTTCTCCCTGCAAGTACTTCCTGACAAGGCCTCTCTATTTAAATCCCTCGGGCCTCTTTCGCTCCCCCGTCTTTTGCACAAGCACCAACCAACCAACATTCACAAGCTGCCGCTGAAGAAGCAGAGCTAGCAAAGGCTTCTTCCTTCCAAAGGCAGGCGATCCATCTCTCTCTCAAAGCAAATAAAAGCTTGGTAAGCACCATCCATGTGCTTAGCTTTGTTGTAGATAGAGTTGAGTTGGAGGCGAAAGCGAGTCTCTTCTTCCTCCTGTCTACTAGTACCATCTTTCTTTCTTCTTCCTCCTCCTGGACCACACCGCAGGCAGGCAGGCGCTTCATGAGCCTTGCTCATGGCTTTGTAAAACCACAAGGACTGCTTCTTCTCTCTCTATATTCATGCTTCTGTGAGTGAGTGTCTGTGTGAAGGGACAGTGTTTTATTGCAAAAGCCATTAATTAAGTCCTCTTCCTCTCTCACCACACGCACACTGAATGAGAGCTGTCTTCTCAGAGACGGATGGGAAATGTTTCCTGGACGCTGCTGTTCTTTGTTCTTGTTCCTCTCTACTCCTAGCTCCCTGATTTGAGTGTTTCCAAACCAGATATGAAGCCTCTTGCTGTGCGTTTGCTGTTTGCCGGCTGCAGCATCTGAGGTGGTCATCAACTCAAAGATGAGCAAGGAGGACGTGCTCAAGGTGCAGGTGAGTGAGGAGTTTGCTCTGCTTTGCTTCTTGCCGACTCAACTACCACACACGCACACACGAACAAACCTTCCATGTTCATGTCGTTTCTTGTGGATGCTGCGATTTTCATCACGCACACACTGTTCAGTTAGTTCTCTGAACATTTCTGTTTTTCTTCTGTTGGATGATTGGTTGGTTCCCAGACCTGCGTGCTGAAAGTGAATATTCACTGCGATGGGTGCGAGAAGAAGGTCAAGAAGATCCTCCACAAGATTGATGGTAACAAACAAACATTTTTCTAAGCCAAATTGCTTCATTTCTTTTGTTTCCTCTTCTGTTCTGTTGTGCAGTTGTGCTCGCTGCTCGCCAGTGTCTGTTCAGCTTTGCTGCATGCTTTGTTCTTCTTGTATTTTTTTTTTTAAAAAAGCTTCTTTTTTCCCTAATCTCTTATTAAGTAGAGTACAGTAAGAGAAATGAAAAGTGCTGGGCTGATCTGCAGGTGTGTACCAGAGCAGCATAGATGCAGAGCAGGGGAAGGTGACGGTATCCGGCCTCATGGATCCGGACACCGTCATCAAGAAGCTCAACAAGGCCGGCAAGCCGGCGCAGGTGTGGGGCGCCAAGCCTGGCGTGGTCAGCCAGCTCCAGAAGCTGCAGCTTGGCGGCGGCGGTGGCGGTGGGAAGGACAAGCAGCTCAAGGGTGGTGACGGTGGAGGCAAGGGCCAGCAGCCCAAGGGTGGCGGCGGCAAGGGCCAGCAGACCAAGGGCGGTGGCGGCGGCGGCGGCGGCGGCGGCGGTGCGGGCGGGAAAGATGCGAAGATGATGATGCCGCAGCCGACGCCACAGCAGATGCAGCAGCTCATGCAGATGAAGGGCATGAAGCTGCCTCCCGAGCTCCTCATGAGCATGGGCGGCGGCAAGATGCCGCCGTTCCCGGCGGCCGCGGTCGCGCCGCCGCCGGCGGCGGCGGGCAAGGACCCCAAGGCCGTCAAGTTCAGCTACCCCGAGGAGGACGAGTTCGGGGACGACGGCAGCGAGTTCGACGACGAGTTCGATGACTTCGACGATGAGGATGATTTCGAGGACGACGGGTTCGACGACGACGACCTGTACGGCGACCCCAAGATGGCGATGAAGCCCGTCGCCATGCCGCCGGCCGCCGCCGGGGGCGACAAGAAGGGTGGCAAGAAGGGCGGCGGCGGCGGTGGCGGTGGGAACGAGATCCCCGTCCAGATGAAGGGCAACGCGCACAACGGCGGCGGCGGCAAGGACTCGGGCGGGAAGCAGAACCAGGGAGGCGGCGGCGGAGGCGGGAAGAACGGTAGCGGCTCGCAGGCGCCGCAGAACGGCAAGGGCGGCGGGAACGGGAACCAGCAGGGTCAGCAGGGCAAGAAGGGAGGCGGCGGTGGGCAGCCTGCCGGTCCCGGCGCCCCGATGATGGGCGGCATGACAATGCCACCGCCGCTGCAGCAGCCGCCGGGCCCGGGCATGATGATGAGGCCGGCGAGCATGATGGGCGGCGCCGGTTTCCCCGGTGGTATGGGGCAGGCCATGGGCCAGATAGGCGGCACGCCGATGGGCTACCACCAGCACATGGGTGGGGGTGGCAATGGCATGCAGATGCAGCCTGGCGGTGGCGGTGGCGGTGCCGTGCATGGCATGCCAGCCGGCGGCGGCATGCCTGGAGCTGCTGGGTTCTACCAAGCCGGTGGCGGTGGCATGCCGTCCGGGCCGCCGGAGATGATGCAGGCGGCCGGGAACCCCATGGCCATGGCGCAGGCGCAGCAGCAGCAGTACATGGCGATGATGCAGCAGCAGCAGATGAATGGTCACGGCGGCGGCCCCGGTGGGTACCCGGCGATGGGGTACGGGTACGGGTACGGCCGGCCGGCGATGCAGTACCCGCAGCCGCCGCCGTACTACTACCACCCGATGCCGCAGCGGCACCCGCACGACAACATGTTCAGCGACGAGAACCCCAACAGCTGCGCGGTGATGTGATCATGTCAAAGGTCGCTGCGGCCTGCCAAGCTGTTTCTCCTGCCTGCCATTCTTCCGAAGGATGGAGAGGTGTGGTGAGGTCAAAAGGTGATCGATCATGGGTCAGCGTCACCATGGTTGAAACAAAGTCCCTGGATTGGATCTCAGTATACACGAGACATGACATGAGAAGCTAGTAGCAGCAGTAGCTAGAATGGCCCCACTCCCCTTTTCTTTTTTTCTTTTCACTACTACTAGTATTTCTCTTTCTTTTTTCTAGCTTTATTTTCACCTTTACTTTCTTTGGACAAAAGGGGAAAAAAAGCAACTTCCTTGAAGGCGAAGGTAGGTATAGTAGTAATTATCAATAGTGGTGGTCATAAGACATGATGATGGTGGTTGTTCATGAGTTTATAGTAGTAGCTCAAGAAGGTGGCTCTCATGGCTCCATGCCCCCCTTCTTGCTCCACGATGTGTTATGTATGGAGAATGTGATGTGTATGGAGGTGGCATGGTAGAAAAACATGATTAATCTCAATGTGCTTTCGATATGGTATGGAGGTGGCATGGTAGAAAAACTTGGTTAATCTCAATGTGCTTTTCGAGTGCCGTGTCTGTCCCTAGTGGAATGGAATGTTTTGCCAACTCTGGTGTCCTCGTCTTTTATGGCTTCCTGCATGCTGATTGTCTAAAACTTCAGTCATCTAAATTTGTCTAAAACCGTGTAAATTTTAGTTAGATGAAGACTTCACGCGAGACAAACTAGTTAACTAATTTAGAACTCAAACAGATGAGCTAAAAGGACTAATTGTTAGTGAAGCCAAGAACTGTTAGCCAACTAGTGGTAAATAGGAAACGGGGACTGAACTAAAAAGTGCTAAAGTTTGACGAAAAAGTCACTCCTGCCCAACTATCTATCTCATTGCAGAGTGCGTGAGAAGATAATGGAGAGCCGGGTAAATGGGTGAGAGAAGAGTGAGAAATGAGAGCTAAGACTAATACTACGATATTCTTACAATTTATTCAATTCGCTAATTTATTACTCAAGTACTTAACTTATTTATGGATTACTTGTTTCTCTCGTAAAATTTCTTGGTTCTCGTGTATAAGTGTTGTAAACTTACATCTCGCTTCTCTTTTATCTCCACCTTAGGATACGTTCACCAGGTAAACTTACAGCTCGCTTTCCTCCACCTTAGGATATAGTCCACCAACAACCTATTGCTATACTTGCTCGAAGTGGCTCGCTTGAGCGCAGGGTGGCTGAGTGGCTCGCTTGAGGGAAGATGGCTTGCTTCTCTTTCTTTTCTCTAATCCACCTTAGGATATAGTCTACCAACAAACCATTACTATACTTGCTTGGAGCGGCTCGTTTGAAAGCAGGATGGCTCACTACTCTTTTCTCTCCTCCACCTTAGGATATAGTCCACCAACAACCTACTATGCTTGCTTAGAGTGGCTCAACAACCTAATATGCTTGCTTAGAGTGGCTTGCTCGAGGACAGGACCATTACTATACTTTCTTGGAGTGGCTCGCTTGAGGGCAGGACAATTACTATACTTTCTTAGAGTGGCTCGTTTGAAAGCAGGATGGTTCGCTACTCTTTTCTCTCCTCCACCTTAGATTGCTTAGAGTGGCTCGCTTGAGGGCATGACCATTACTATACTTTCTTAGAGTGACTTGTTTGAAAGCAAGGAAAGCAGGATGGCTCGTTACTCTTTTTCTCTCCTCTACCTTATTAGGATATAGTCCACCAATTACTTGTTTGAAAGCAGGATGGCTCGCTACTCTTTTTCTCTCCTCCACTCCACCAACAACCCATTACTATGCTTGCTTAGAGTGGCTCGCTTGAGGGCAACATCATTACTATACTTTCTTGGAGTGGCTCGCTTGAAAGCTTAGAGTGACTCACTTGAGGGCAGGACCATTACTATACTTTCTTGGAGTGACTCGTTTGAAAGTAGGATGGCTCGCTACTCTTTTCTCTCCTCCACCTAGGATATAGTCCAACTATTACTATGCTTGCTTAGGATATAGTCCAACTATTACTATGCTTGCTTAGTGAGGGCAGGACCATTACAATACTTGCTTGGAGTGGCTCGCTTGAAAGCGGAATGGCTCGCTACTCTTTTCTCTCGTAATCCACCAATGTAATCCATCAACAACCTATCACTATGCTTGCTTAGAGTGGCTCACTTGAGAGCAGGACCATTACTATACTTGCTTGGAATGTATTGTTTGAAAGCAAGATGGCTTGCTACTCTTTTTCTCTCGTAGTTCACCAACAACCTATCACAATGCTTACTTAGAGTGGCTCACTTGAGAGCAGGACCATTACTATACTTGCTTGGAATATATGGCTCGTTACTCTTTTCTTTCCTCCATCTTAGATATAGTCCATCATTGACAACCTATTACTATGCTTGCTTAGAGTGGCTCGCTTGAGAGCAGGACCATTACTGTATTTAGCTTGGAGTGGCTCGTTTAAAAGGCTCGCTACTCTTTTCTCTCCTCCCAAGCTATTATTATGCTTGCTTAGAGTGTCTCGCTTGAGGACAGGATTAGCTCTGATCCAATGTTCATGCAAACATGCCTGGTACATAATCTCTGCGTCTCCTCCTAATGTTCATGCCTGGTAACAAACATAATCTCCGCGTCTCCTCCTAATGTTCATGCAAACATGCCTGGTAACAAACATAATCTCCGCGTCTCCTCCTAAAGCGATTGATGATCGTTTCAAGCAGAAAAAAATGTTGCGAAAAGAATGGACGACTTTTTTTTAAAAAAAGGAACGAACAATGGTGGCGATGACGATAATTGCGGCCGCAATGGAGGGGGGAGCAATGATGATGAACGGATGGTTATGGTGGTGTGGAGCCGGAGGAGCAGGTGGGTCCACGTGATTGGAGTGTGGGGGTTGCAGTGGCAAGCGCAGCCCCTTCCGCAGTTTGGCCGTGCACTGTGCTAGTATCGGGTAGTGCCTTGCTTTTCCCTGCCTGCGTCCATGCACCTGTACTATTGCATTATTGATTTGACTGGGTAAAGAATAATACTCCCTTCTTGTCAAAAAATAGTTGTTATAGAACCATACGGGTCAAAATTTTTCAACTTTAATTAGATTTATAAAAAAACAAGTAATATTTATCTCTAAATAAATTTATTATAAAAATATATTCAATTGATAATAATTATGTACCATAAATATTAATATTTTTTTAAATATATTTGGTCAAAGTTAACTAACTTTTTGAAAGCCAGAATAACTCTTTTTTTTAGGGGATGGTACACTGTCTACTCTCATTCAGGTCCGGTGGCAGCTGCAGCTGCGCCACCTCATCAGTCAGTATTATGAATGGATTTCATAATAATAATAATAATAATAATAATAATAATAATCACATTGATAATTGACGGATCCTAGTCCAACTACCCCAGTAAAAACTCAAACTTTTTGTTCCCCCGGTAAAAACTCAAACTTTTTGTTGTACAAACAGTGCACAAACAAACACACACTCACACGTCACAACACACCCCTACCTGCAGAGTGCAGGTAGGCAACAGTAGCAGTATCTTACCACTAACTACTGACCAGTTAAACATGGCCCTACTTATCAAAAACACTGTTTCAGCAAAATAATAATATTTTTTTTTCTCTTACAACAAATCAGCATTAGCCCTTTTTCTAGCCAACCAAACAGGGCCATGACTTTTAGCCGGATGTATCAGTAAAATAGTCCGTTTTAAGATTAAAATCAGAGCAGAGCATAAATCATGATGATATTAAATACTAGAATGTGTATGCCTAACATACTAGTTAGATTAAACAGCATGGGCATCGACATGATAAACAACAATTGGCCTGTTCGCTTGGGCTGATCTGGCTGGCTGAAAGTACTGCTGGCTGGTTTTTTGTGAGAGAAAAATACTGCTGGCTGGCTGGCTGATTTGACTGATAATCTCAAGCTAATAGGCTGAATATGGTCAAAACAGCAGACATATGGTGATAATAGATTAGATCACATTACGTGTACCTTTTTCGTTTGGAGACGGATCGACTATCGACGAAACTGGTGGTGGTGATGGAACATAGTCAACTAGCGATGGACGAATGTTGCCGTCGTTGATGTGACGAACTAGCGGTGGAGGAATGTTGCCGTTGATGATGCGACGAATCTGCCGGTGACGAAGACGATGTCCTGACGCGTCCTGCTATCTCAAATGTCAGTGCACGCGGGATGGAGAAGCTACGATAACAACGCATCACCGAGAAGAGAAAAAAAACTAATTGACTACCTTAGAATTTCCTAACTAGAAATTTCTTGATTGTAGTTTTTTTTTGTGTCTTCCCTGGGAGAATTAGTACATGTATATAGGAAGTAGAACATCTACCTCCACATCAATTAGCAATATAGTACCAATCGATGTTGCATCTTTCACCTCTACTTATATGTATATATAAACATTAAAGCCCATCACTAGAGAACACATGTATTGGGCTTTTAAAATTTGTTAGAATTTATACATATGAGTTAGGAACGGATCATATAAATTACAGGCAACACAGACCGGCAGCCGCAGTTTCATTTGGCCGTCTACTGTGCTATGGCCCATGGCTGGCTGGCTTTTTCCTGCGCCCTGCACTAACATTATTGATTTGACGGGGTAAAGAATACTACTAGTCCTACTCCTGGGATAGAGCTGCCCCCAGGGAGTAGTGTGTAGTGTCTGCGTGGTGGCTTACGTTACGCCTCAACGGCAGCTGCAGCTGCGCCATGTCTTTTATGAATGAATTTCATAATGTACACATTGATAATTGACCAATCCCAGTCCAACCACCCGCAGTAAAACTCTTTTTTTTCGTTGTTGTAAACAACACAAACAAGCCCTTGTTGGTCGCACGCGCACCCCCTGCGCGAGTGCAGGCAGCCTAGACTTGTGGAACACAGCAGTAGCAGTATCGTACTACTAACTACTGACAAGTTAAACGTTACTTTTAGCAGGATCTTGGAATCATGATAGAGGGATAGAGCTAGGGCTGCCCTTGTCTAACCCGTTTTGGTTGTGCTAGACTAATTATTAGTTTTAGGCTTTTAGCGAAAAATTAGCCAGCTAAAAATTAGCTATCTAGTTGATATTTCATGTCTGTTTGGATTCATAGCTAATAATTGTATATCTATCTACATATGTACTAGAATACCTCTAACTTTTTCCTCTTCCTTCACTCTCCCGGCTCCACGACATCTCCCTCTCTCTCTCCCCCCGTAGAGGTAACTAGAGCTTTCAAGGCGAGTCCACGGTGGAAAATGGTAGGCTCGACGACCACCAAACGATAGAGGTGACACCACGACCATGGCGGAGAGTAGGGCAAAGGCGATTGTCGTTGAGGCGAGGCCACCCGGTGATCAAATCGAAGGCCAGGTGGGTGGATCGAAGGAGGATGCTCTCCTCAGTGGCGGGGCTCCGACGGAGCGCAGCGTGGGGGCGCGGTGTAGGATTCTACGTCCCATCGCTCCCAAACCATTGCTGGGAGCCCAGGCACTAGCGGAGCTACGTGGGATCCATAGTGGGCCATGGCCCCCCCTTGCCTCTCTAATTTTTCTGAAGTCCATGACCCAAAACGCATAATCTCCTATCTCTGCCTCTCCGGTACTAGTCTCAGCGAGTCTGGGCTCTCTGCTGCTCTGCGTACAACAATTTGTTATGGTTGATTCTATGTGTCTAACCATTTTGGCATGCATATATATAATATAATATTAATTTGGTATTGTGATGGTCTTCACGAACAAATAGACCATGGTCATTTGTATTTGTTGAACTGTGATCTAATCATAAACACTAAGACTAATTTCTTGATGACCTAAGTACATATGGTTTCCATTGGCAAATTCCCCCCCCCCCCCCTTTATGTTGGTTCTAGCTCCGCCACTGAGCCCAGGGTAGGGCGCATCAGACACCCGGCCCTGTGGAACGACTCCGGCCAGTGTGGATCCACGACGAAGCTCATCATCCTCCACTGTAGCCATACCTACAAGGGAGAGGAGAGACAGAGGGCAGGAATAAGGGCCTTTTGCCCATTGAGACCACTTGTAGCTCTTGTTAGCTCGTTTCTATCGGCCAGTGAACTAACCGTTAATGCATAGACTAACAGTTAGCACTACCTTCTAACCTGTCCGTGTAAATTCATCAGGCTTAAAAATACAGTAGCGACTCATTCAGGTCCGGTGGCAGCTGCGGCTGCGCCACCTCAGTCGTCAGTCCTAGGAGTATAAATGAATAATACTCCTCCCACACATCGATAATTGACCGATCCCAGTCCAAGCACCCCCAGTAAAAGCATTTTTGTTAAATGAAATAAATAAACAGAGTACGTACAAGGCGTCATCGGTCACACACAACACGTCCCGTGCAGATCGAGGCCTTCTTTAGTTCAGCCGATTTGGTGGCGGCTGAATTACTGTTGCGCAATGTAGCATTTTGTTTTTTAGTGTAAAAAATTATCCAAAAAATGATTAATTAGGCTCAAAATGTTCGTCTTGTAAAGAACAATAAAACTGTACAATTAGTTTTTGATTTCATCTACATTTAGTACTCTATACATGTGCCGGTATTTTGATGTGATAGAAAATCTTCTTTTTACATAGTGAAATTTATGGAAAAATTTGACATCTAAACAGGGCCGAGACAGAGAGTCTTGACTTGTGGAACAGTACTAACTACTGACAGGTTAAACAAGGCCTTACTACTTTTAGCCCGCAGGATCTTGGGCCCAGTTTAGTTCCCCAAGAATTTTGCAAAATTTTTCACATATCACATCGAATCTTTGGACGCATGCATGAAGCATTAAATATAAATAAAAAATAAAATTAATTACACAGTTTAGACAAAATCCACGAGACGAATCTTTTAAGCCTAATTAGATTATGATTAGACACTAATTGTCAAATAACAACGAAAATGCTACAGTGTCCATTTTGCCAAATTTTTTTTGCATCTAAACAGGCCCTTGGACTAAATGAGCTACAGTTGTACTAGTATATCTTGGGAGCAGAGAGTACTCCTGCCTGCCGCATGGCGCCGTACCGTACGTGCATCCTTTGTTTGTAGTTGTATATAGGAGGGGTACTATACTACGCGCAGTATGGTACTGTACTGTACCTCATCTTGTTGGGGTTGGGATTCGGTGTTTGGTTGTCGCGAGCAGCGGATCCATCCCTCCGTCGTCCCTCTCTGCTGACTGCTGTGGTTTTTCGCGCGGGGTGGTGAGGTGGCGCACGCGCTGTCCCGTTCGTTCCATCCCGTGTCAGGGTTCAGAGAGGAGTGGTAGTACTATATTAATGGCTCGGGACCGCCGTTGAGTGAAGCGGCACGCATAATTAATCATCATTCATCACGCCTCTAAACGGGGCACGCCACGGCACGCATAATTAATCAACTAGGGGCCTGTTCGGTTGCACCCAAAATGCTAAATTTTTTAAGATTATCCGTCACATCGAATCTTTGGACGCATGCATAAAGCATTAAATATAGATAAAAAACAAACGTAATTACACAGTTTAGACGAAATAGACGAGACGAATCTTTTAAGCTTAATTAGACCATGATTGGACAATATTTGTCAAATAACAACGAAAACGCTACAGTATCGTTTTGCCAAAAATTTCGACATCCAAACGGTGCCTAGGAGTATGTATACAGTACAAGGAAGCCGCCGTACACTCTACCGACAGCACGCCTCTAAACGTAGCAGCTAGCAGAGAGAGATGAGACGAGATGATATGAAAAGTCCGGCCGGCCGATCAATCGATGGAGATTGGAGTCGGAGCCCCGTGCTTGTGCGTGCCATCATGACTGAGGGTGTGTTCACTTCGTGAAAAGTAAGTGAAAAGTTACTGTAGTATTTTTCGTTGTTATTTGGCAAAATTTGTCTAATCATGGACTAACTAGGCTCAAAAGATTCGTCTCGACATTTACAGACAAACTATATAATTAGTTATCTTTTTTACTAATATTTAATACTCCATGCATGCGTCGAAAGATTTGATATGATGAGTGGAAGATAAAATATTTTGGGTTGGGATGGAAAAGTGAACACACCCTGACTCGATCGAGCTTGGAATGTGCAGGCAAGCTGAGTATTTTTTTATATAAAAAAGAATTCATATCGTGAGGCTAGCTTTGCTTGCCGACCTTGCATTATGTTTGTTGGTTGCGATTATTGAGGCTGTGTAAAGTCGATGGAAGCTTGTCCGAAAAAAGCTAAGCTGCTTGCCTAAAAGATGTGGGAACACTAACTAGGTAAGGTACCACACGATCTCAAGCTAGTGGGGGTGGGGCGACTCATCATCTCATGCATTCCTCGTCTGCCGTTGGAATGGAAGAATGTGATGGAATGCATGCTTTATACTCCTACTGCTAGTACTAGTATATACTTATGCAGCAGGGGCTTGTCACGGATCGCCAAAGCCAAGCACCAAGCATATACTAGTACTATACTGTAGGTCAAAAGGAGACAAGCCAAGCATGAGCAGCCGAGACGCGATGGATCAATGGAGTTCATTCCGGGGCCATGTTTTGGGGGCCGGGGCACTGAATCGAAGAAATCATTACAGCTGTCTACTCTATCTTGCAGTCAGTAGGAGAGGGAAGGTTGGTTGGGTGGTCGCTTCGCTTGCTTTGCTTTGCTTTCTAGTGCTTTGCTTGCTTCAAAGCCATCTTTATTATTAATCAGATACTTATCTCTCTAGACTATGGTTAGTGCAGCTACTAGCTAGGATCCCGACTATATCTATCTAGTGCTATATAGCTGACTCCACTACCTGGAGGTAGGGATGAAAAACGGTTCGGATATTTTTCGACCGTATTCGAGACCGAATCTGTTTAGAGGGGCTCAGATTTGTCCGTATTCGAGTCCGGATATTTAACATCCGATACTATATCCATATCTGAATACTCAAATCATATATTTATGATGTCGACATCGAATCGTATCCTATCCGGTATGGCTGATACTATCCGTATTCGAATCCGAATCCAACCAAAAATATAAAAACAAATATAATATTGGGTGTCCCAGGACAACAATAATATTGGGACGGAGGGAGTAACTTGCTAGGGACAGCTAATTAAAGACCATTGCATCTGTTGTACCAGTCTCAAGCATCACCCTTGTACAAACTGCTTTGACATGGATATGGATGGAAAGCCTAGAATTAGTTTTCTTATAATGGCATTAATGTTAGTTTACCTTTAGTTAATATTTGAACTGCTTATAGGTAATATTTGAATTAAATTTATAGGTAATGGTAATTAAGTAATTGTCCTTTTTTAGAACTGATTCCTCCCTCTCTCTCCCTCCCATATAAACTCCCTCTCTTCGCTACCGCCTCGTTTGCTTTGCTCTTGTAGCATCATGGATCTGGTTTGTTCGCTACCCAACATGCAACTTAAAGTTATAACTGCTAGACAGCGATCTTGACCATCATACCATCAAAACCGATAGTCTATGCTCGTGTTCAGTTCCCCGGTGCCCGATTCGGGCACTGTAGTAACTTTTGTTTTTTAGTGTAAAAAATTGTCTAAAAATTGATTAATTAGACTCAAAATGTTTGTTTCGCAAAGTACAACAAAACTGTGCAATTAGTTTTTCATTTCATCTATATTTAGTACTCCATGCATTTGCCGATATTTTGATGTGATGGAGAATCTCTTTTTTATATAGTGAAATTTTAGGGTGAAATTAGAAACTAAATGAGCGCTATATCGTTACCTGGCAGTATAGGCAACTTTGCTAGACACTTTACTGACCCAATGTGCGGCCCCAAACGCCTGGCGCTAGCCGTGCCGTGAGGTGAGCAAAAGGCTGGTCCGGACCGTGCAAGGATAGGAGGGCGATCGTCGGCAGCGTTGGTCGTCGTCTGGAGGTCAGACGACTGCATCGGAATGATGGCCGGGCGGCTGTCCAGGACAAGCAGTCAGCAGAGCAGCCTGTCTGTAGTCTCACTCTCGCCAAGCGCGGAGACTATTTTTTTAATACTTCTCCGTACTACGTACATACTAGCTTAGGCTTGTTTAGATGCATTTCAAAAGTTAAAATTTTTTTACTCTCTATCACATCAATCTTTGGACCCATGTATGAAATAGTAAATGTAGGTAAAAAAAATAACTAATTACACAGTTTAGTTGAAAATCACGAGATGAATCTTTTGAGCCTAGTTGGTCCATGATTGGACAATATTTGCCAAATAAGACGAAAGCGGTACTATTCATCGGGTTGAAATTTTTTCAACATCTAAACGTGGCCTTAGCACAGGATCGGGACAGACACGCGGCCGAGCCGGCGAGCCGGGGCCATGTGATTGCATGCATTGTCGCAGGGACGAAAACGGTATGGATATTTTTCGATCGTATTCGAGACCGAATTCGTTTAGAGAGGTTTTAATCCGTTCGTATTCGAGTCTGGATATTTAACATTCGATACCGTATTCGTATCCGAATATTTAAATCACATATTTATGATGTCGATATCCAATCGTATTCTATCCGGCATTTTTTATACTATCCGTATTTGAATCCGAATCCGGACATAAATATGAAAACAAATACGATATCAGTGATATCCGTCCGTATCCGATCCGTTTTCATCCCTACATTGTCGGTTTTTCATCCCTACATTGTCGGCAGTGCACGCGCACGGACACGATCGTTCATGAACGCGGATGTTGCAGAAGACAGACACCAATGGCTCGGTTGCCATGCGCGTGTGTTCACGAAGCTAAGCACACGCGTACCCGACGTACTCCTACGCACTATCTTTGTCTGCTGTCAGGAAGGTTTAAATCATCGATTAAATCAGTTCAATACTACCATCAAATGATCAACAAATATTCAGTTAGCTTTTACTAGAAATTTTCTGCATCAAGTGCTCTTTGATATTACCATTCCGCATCAGCACCGACAGGCGGCACGGTGACCCATGCAGCGGCAATAGCAGCATACTTTTAAAACATACAGTGATCCACGGCCGTATGCACACACACAACAGTAGCACTGGCAGGCGGCGTGGTCATGCGCCCGCATGCGCGTAGCACCAGGCGCCGCGGTGACCCACGCAGCAGCAGCAGCACCATGCAATTGCATCATATGCTACTCTCGAGATCTAAACATCCAAATGAAACGCTTGCAACATACGTCTGAAACTGATGACACACTTAAAACATGCGTGTATAGCCATAGCAACATATGCAACATCGAGATCTGCTTTTTCAACATTCAGATGAAACACTCGAAAACATACACTTGAAATATGCGTGTATAGCTATAGCAACATATACAACATCTAGATGAAACACTTGAACATACGTCTGAAACACCTTAAACTAGGCTTGCAACATGCGTATATTGTCATTGCAAAATATACAACATCTCAGATATACTTTTGCAACATCCAGATGCAACACTTGAAACAATAGTCTGAAAATGGTGAAACATTTGAAACACGATGTCGCCAGCAACCACGACCTACTTGGTGGGGATAGCTAGCAACCTCGGGTCAGGGGTATGTCGCTCCGCACGCTCGCACCCGTTAGCGTGGCCCGTCACTCCTCCTGTGATTCTCCCGCGCATGCTCACGCCCTAGGCTCACGGCCCCGCTGCTCACTCCGTCGTAGTCGTCTAGCGCCATCTACTCGCGAGTAATGGGGGCGCGGCACGGGCGACGATGGGGTGCGGCGCGGTAGGGGGAAGGGCACCACGCGGCGGGAGACTGTCACGTGGTAGGGGAAAGGAGCGAGCAGATGAGCGGCTACGCAGCCCGGCTCGGTGACCAGTGCCAAGCCCAGGCGCGGGGCAGTGGCCGTCGAAGTGCCTCTTGGGCAGCTCGACCTTGGCGCTCGAGGCAACAGCGCTCGCGCTCGAAGTCAGAGGCAAAATCTTGCATCATGGCCTCGGGGTCAGGAGATGGGACCTGGCCCTGCGTAGGTGGGGGAGCCGCATCTGGATGCAAGTCACGGCATGGACGCCGGTGCCGTATCAATATCGAAAGAATTTTGGTGGTGAAGGCACACTAATGAGCATCAAGGACTCAAGGTCACGCAAAAAACACAAGAGCTAGAATGCGGCGTGAGTAGACCAGGTGACAAGAACAGAGAGGAGAGACATTGGCCCAGTTTAGCATGGCTCCAGAGAGGAGATAGACATTGGCCCAGTTTAGCATGGCTCCGGTTCTGGTTTCCAGCGGCTCCTTGCAACATCTGAAAAAACTGTTCCTTGCAAGAAGCTCGAAGGAGCTGTGTTTTTGTACTAAGAAGACAGTTAAAAAAATGGTCTCTCACAACATAATACAGATTTTTACAAAATTGTCACTAGAACCATTTTTGCCAAATGTTTTTAAAACGGCTATAACTCACAAAAAAAAGCTGCTCCACACGAGGCGCCAGACCTACCAAACGGAGCCAAAGAGGTGACTACGGCTCAAGAGGAGTCTGGCAACTTGAGAAAAGAATACCTAAAACACATCCAACAGCATACCTTTAATGGCTCATCCTAAATTCATCCAACATTTAAATAAAATCTGTTAGTAGTGAAACGGATTTTGATTTTGTTAGGCTAAGGCCCAGATTCTTGTCTGGCTGCAAAGTTGGCCGGCAGGCAACAATCAAACAGCGCCTGGGACTAGAATTAGTTGCTTGGGTGAGCGCTTCAGGTCAGGGCGTCATCCAAACAGCCCATAGTGCTCCGGTGCATCCAACCTAACTCTTTGGCGGACCTTATAGATCACATGGATATGCCCAGAGTAGATTTGCTAATAATTGATGTATGGTCAAAACATAGCTTGTGGATAACTAAAAGCAAGTAGACAGTCTGCTCAACAGTAGGGGTTAACCTACAAGGCTGCTTCATGGCTACATCAGCAGAAGACAAACATGCCCTTGTCGGAGGAAATCAACCTTCGTGCGGAAGATGTCCCAACAATCCGCTCTAACTGCAAGTTAGCAAAAAGGTCAGTTCACACGAAGACGAAGGATAAACTAACATGCTGGTGGAGATTAACTCATGGAGTCAAGGAATGCATATGACCTTCTAAAAGATACAGCATAACAAATTGGATATATACAAATAACTAGGAGAGAACTGCATGTGAAACTGTTGAGCATTAACCAAAACTGGGTGAGACAAACTTTCAAACAGAAGCTCAAAACCTGAAAAGCTTGTGATTTTCATCTTGAATCCAGACTATGTGAAATGTGATAGTGCAACTACAAAGATTAAAATAAATTTGTTCATACTGCTAACTCAATAGCTGAACTGCATGATAGAATGGATCAAAAACTCCATGGAATGAATGTTTCTGCAGAGCATGAAATTAATAGCGGGACAAGATTGCAGTTTCCACGATGGAACCAAACTAAGTGAAATAGCGAACTCACCTTAAGAAGGTCTAGACGAGAAAAAAGGACATTGCACTTCCGGATTTCTGATTCGCCTAGCATATTTACAAGCTGAAAGGAAGATAAAAACCCAAGGGACATTAACATTCAAAACCTCTTCACAGTAAACCGTGAGACGAAGCAATGAAATTGCAATTTAGTCAATACCTCCGGATAAAATTCTTTTCTCCCTGGCAATGAATAAATTAGTAAATGCTTTGTTCCTCTGATCTGCACATCAAGAAATAATGACGAATATCCTTAGACAATACACCTAACACAAACAACAGGAATCACAGAATACAATGAGTAATGCTTCAGACAATTTTACCTTGTAGCGGTGGTAGAAGTGAGATCTTTCACTATAAAGCAAGATCTTTTTCTTGCCCTAAAAAAACCAGAGTCTTGAACGAGATATATCCTGTTGTGATGTAGCCCTGATTTGGGAGCACATTGAGATAAATACCACTTGTCTTAAGACTAAGGGCAGATAACTTAAATTGAACTAATAAAACAATCTATAATGAGAAGAAGGTCTACTCACTCTCCAATTCGACAAAATGACGCTTCCTTAGATTTTAAGAAATTGCTTATTCGAATATATTCAAAGTACGAACTAACGAACAGCAGCAATCCACCCTGCGTTGCACTAGACAATTAGCGAATCTTGCAAGAGACAGTCATTGTAGGAGCATGAACATTATCAATATTTACAGGAGATGCTGAGCATCAAAAACTAAGTTCCTACAAAATTTCAGAAGTATCAAACACAACTGAATGTTCGCACATAACAGAATAGAGCATACCTCATCCAAGTTCTGGATCTTTGGATATACCTGTAACACATCATAAAATATAAAAAGAACAAATGTATTAAATAATATATTAATACATATTTATATATGGAATAGATCACAAAAAAATGATGAAATAATAACTCCATAATTTTCTGCAGTATGTAGCCAAGAGACTGTCATGGTGGGGGACACCTAAAGGCCACATGCCAATAAGCCTCCCTCAGCTTGAGCTAGCCCAGTCAAGTAAGCTAGATATTTGCTTAGAGATTTAGTCAAGTTGGTAAGGTCAGTTAGCTGGTTATCACATAAGTTTACTGACTAGACTGTCAAGATAGATCGATTTGCTAGGATGTTTGTAGAATTTGAACTAGCCTAAGTACACTCTGAAGGATAGTACAAAGTTGCTCAGACTATTCTGTAACTAGTAAATCCTTCATTATAAGACATGTACTATTTGAGCTAACTCCAGTACATTGGAAGATATCTTATACAAGCATAAAAGAACAGACCTTGTTGCAGAAATAATCAAAGCGTGCATCGTCAGCTTCAGCAATAGAAGATGCATCAAATCTTTCATACACCTGTTTAGTAATTGCACATTGAAAAGGAATAAAATAGTCAAGAACTGTTTTGGTAAATAAGATATAAAATTATGCACGAACTTTAGTATAACTCAGGAGGATTCTGAATCCATGGCATTAAGACCTTTTTTACACAAATATATCTATGAGTAAAATTTAAATTTTATTCACTATATATGCAACAACGTGGCAGAATCAAGATGGATAAGAGCATTCACCTGCCGCACTTCAAGTTGTATTTTGGGAAGAACACCTGCATACTCGGTCACCATTTTAATCTAGTAGAAGTTGTAAAACTATTAATTCAACAATACATGTACTCCCTTAAAGGGAGGAAAGAAACATCTAACTCAGTGATTTCAGTCATAGCATACCTTTCCTTCATAATTTAAGCATAATCCGTTAAATAAAGCATTAATCTCTGCATAACATGGAAAACAATTGAAATTTGAAATGCACATAGGTATATGAACAAACAAATGGACAACTATGTAATAGATGCAAAAGAAGCCTGCATAGCATCATTAAATTATCATTTATCAACCAAATAACTAATCAAGGTCTTGTGGTTCCTGTGCATAACTAGTTGCCTTGTGCACCAGTTTCTATGTTACTGAAAACAAAAGGAGAGGAGGGAAGGGAGCAGGTCAAAACCACATTCCAGCTGAATCCATACCTGGTGTAAGGTATGAGCTTAACAGTATTGTCTGCCGATAGTACTGTGCATGCTGATCCAAGTACCTTGGACATCAATGTACAAGCTTAATTAATATGGATATAGTTTGAGAATACACATAAATAGTTAATAATAAATTGCCATGAAAATTGACTGTCCACAATACAGAGAGTCGATGTTATCAGAGCATTAAAAATATTCAAGGAAACAGAACTACCATGGCCTAATTCGCATCACATTGGTTCCATGTTCTTTTGTTGGCAACTGATTAAGTTGTTCAAACACAGCCTCCAGATGCTCCCAGTTCTACATCCATGCATAAACTGTCATTTGTACCAAAAGGTATAAAACCAAATGTAAGTAGAAAAATATATAAGCCTTGAAGTTTACCTGCATAGATATCACATCCGCATGATCAACCACCACTATCTGCATACGAACCATTTTAGAAATAAGTAAACAAGGAGAAAGGAGAAACAAAAGGAAAAAAAATGCACTCTATTCCATTCCTAAATACAAGTCTATGTTGAGATACAAATTTTTGAATTAGTTCTTGTTCAAATAGACATACATTAGCAACCTGCAACATACAATATTCTGGAGTACTATGGGTGAGAGATATAGTTTATACGTTTTTTTCATGTGAATCTAGATTGTCGACATATTATTTATGGTTTAACAAAAAAGACGTGCATCTAGTAATGAGGTGGCGAATAGATAATAAGATCAAAGGAACTAACTTCAACTGAAGATAGGAAATCAAAATCCTTCTCCTTGCCATGTTCTCCTCCATCAATTTTCTGATAACAGAAAGCATAATATAAAGCATAAACAATAGAACTCCATAACAACATACATGTTCCAGAAGTTCAATTTAATGTAATTAATTAGAAAACAAAGTTATGAGCTGAGGTGAAAGAAATTGGCGTTTAACAATAAAAAAAGAAAGAAAATACATAAAAAAAATTTATGGCTGCTATATAGCTAAGTTCTAATGGTGTGGCATACAGAAGACTTTCAGATGGGACAACCGCCTTAATCACTGGTAGACTTTTTGTTTATTTGGATCCCAAACAATTTGGTGTGACCTACCAGTCAGGCCTTTTGATTTTTTTCACCTTTCTAGGACTAGCGTGTGAGCAAATTTGGCAAACAAGGAACAAGATGGGCCATTGAGAGGAAGTTTTCTATTAAGACAACATAGTATTTTCTGCTGGATTGTCTTGTTTGCAGGGATGGAGTTTGCTACAAAAGGATGGGAACAAGATGAAGATTGACAAGATCATAGCAGGGATGCTGAAATGGCTTGGTTTCAGACAGTGTTTTATACCCCCATCAAAGTTCAGTATATCATACAAATCTCCAATCATGCTTGAAACACCTAAAGCTTGATGACGCTATTTATTGCTTTCGATAATACTGTTTCGTTCATCCAATCAGACAGGTATTGTTTAGATTGACCAATCCAATAGCTAATCTCCATGAAGACTTTATTAATGCATTTTCCTCAACCAGCATTTTCCCGAAGATTCTGTCCTACAGAAGCTGCTACTTCTCAAAGCCATCACACTAGAAGTGTAGTGTCATTTACATTTACCTGTACCCACAAGTTCTGCCATCAGCACTATGACACATCTTGCATACTTCCTCCCATTACACTGTACATTCTATGAAGCAAGATTGCAAAACCACCCAAAAAAAACCAGCTTCTTGCTAGCATACAGCTGTTCCCACCTGGATCTCCCCACAATACTACTGGCTAACCACCACCAGTGTCATATCCTAAGTATTCTAGCAATTTCCATATACTTTTCAGGAAGGAGTACATCAAATTCTAGATCAATAGGACAATTGCATACAAGGTCTGCCCAGAATAAGAGTACTGCAGAACATGAGAAAGTACAGGTTATGAAGTCTATGAAGAAATCTTGTTTTTGAAAAAAAAAATACTTACGCGTTTCAGTGCTAAAGGAGATGCAACTATTATATCAGAAGAATAGAAGTTACTATACAGCTTAATAGATTTCCTGCAGAAACATTAGTTCAAACATTAATTATTTAGATGTTCTCAGTAATCAATATGCTAGAAAAAAAAAGTAGAGCACATATTCTCAGGAAGACTAGCTTATCTGTTTCTGAAAGTTATATTTTGGTCATAAGATTATATTCCCTTCGTTTCAAAAAATAAGGCATGGTATGACTCGTGGCAGTCTCCAAACTAAACTTTGAGCATTAATTTCTCTTATAACATATTATTGATAATGGCAATATCATGTTCATAAAAAAAACATTCAAATATGAATCCGATGGTTTTTTCTTAATAAATATTATCTACATATTATTAGATCAATTGTTGCTCAAAGTTCACGAAGTTTGATCTTAGGTTGTGTGTGTAGCTGTGTACAGAGAAACAGAATATGCCACCTGCCACTCAAATGAGTATCATAGACTAACAATTTTTACTTTAAGGCGCCATACTATTATAGACTAGAACAAACGGCATCATTAAATTACAAAGAACGTGAAATAACTGCTATTCCATAGCCAATATTGATTTAAAAACACCATAACACCTGATGCATTACTTAGCAAAGACTTTTTGAATCAAATTATTTTGCAAAGTGAGTTTCACGAATTAGGACAATTGAATTTAAATGCCAAATTCTGAAAATAGAAGACCAAATTATCAAACCATTGCAAAAGATAAAGACAAACATGTGACATATGCTTGTTTTGTAGAAGATGAAATTCAGTGAAGTCCAGGCAACTGGATGAGTACTGAACATTGTAATGATGAGAATAAGATTATGACATGAGCAGATTTCCAACAAAGGACTAAAATAAAAGCTGCTGATTGAAACTTGAAATGCGAACGTAGTGAAATATAGAGTTATAGATCCACAACTCAATATACATTGAAATCCAAACTGTCAATTTGCAGTCATGATATGGTAAAAGGGGGAAAGACCATTTTAACTATAGAATAATAATCTGTGGAAAGTGAAGAGAAACAAGGTGCAGTCTGAAACTGAAAATTATTATAAGCAACTTAAATACTTAATGCTCTTCAATCCCAGTAGACCAAGAATCCTGCCCAGCTCCGAGGAAAAATGCTTCACTTCTGCTGCCTCATGCAAGATGCTGTACTACTACAGAGAGAGGAGAGAGAGAGAGAGAGAGAGAGAGAGAGAGAGAGAGAGAAGATGTTGTGCCAGTGTCTAGCTGCATGGGCGTGGGAGCCAAGGAGTGTCCATCCAACACCACACTAAATGTTGCATGCGCGGAATGGGAGCCCAGAAGCTGCCACCCAGCATTCTGGGACTACGAGAAAAGGTAGTTGCGCCTTCTATTATGGAATGGAGGGAGTAAATGTTAAGTAAGGGTGTGTTTAGTTCCCCATTTCACCCAAAAAATTTTGGGTTTTGGCCCATGCAAAAAAAATTTGGCAAAAAGGTATCCATTCTCCATTTTGGATTTTGGCCTCAAGAGGCCAAAAAAAGCCAAAAAGCCCTCACCCACCCCATGAAAAGTTTGGCATTTTGGATGGAACTAAACACACCAATGAAAATTTTGTCATTTTGCATTTCATCATTCCAAAGTAGTTGGCATTTTGCATTTTGCATTCCATGGGGAACTAAACACAGCCTAATTATATAGAACACTCACTTCGTTAATTTTATGCCAAAAAGAAAGTGATCATCAATATCTCCAGCAAAAAGAAGGTCAAAGTCTGCAGGTTTTGTGCTATGTTCAGGTATCCCCTCGTCATCTGATTCACCAAACTCCTTTTTAAATTGTCCCATGGCACTATCCTAGAGAAAAGAGAAAGATATCACTTAGCACCAGAAATAAAAGCATATGAGAGCAAGCTATTGATATGGTTATATCTTTACATAACCCTATCAGCTATTGTATCAGCAGAAAAAAGGATCAAATGAATGTATAGGGATAAAAGGATTTTTTTATTTTTATAAACTTACTTCACATCTTGAAGAAATCAGAACCCAAATCATTGCATATAAATATAAGAAAATGAATATTTACCTTTTGTGGCAATGGAGAAAGCTGGATCAATCTCTTCACAATGCGTCGTGCAAAACTTTTGAGAGGTAACAAGAAAAGAACCTAAAAATATATTTAGACAAAAGAAAACCGGATTAATATGAATATATCTTAAAGACTGGATTTATGGTACAGACCCTACCAAAGAAACAAACCGACAGCATGCCAGATAAGTTTACTTATTGACAATTGCATGAGAAAAGGATTCAATCTAGTCATAAATAAGTGACATTTTGGACATCGGCATGGTCCGCAAAACACAACTTTGACTACTAATATCTGTTGTAATATATTTATAAAGTATAGCAAATGCATTCTGTTATGAAATTTTGAGACAAATCCACCTGTATCAATTGTCAGATATCCCAACTACACAATTTGAAATGGTTGACTGCATATCCAAAACAATATTTATTTTGTACTGGAAGTACAATTACACTAACACAATTATTTATGGATAATAAATTTCTATAATGTGCAGTGTCCAATTAGATATTATTTGCTTAGATGTACTCAAAGTCATCCAAGGCTTCACCTTGAGACCACACAGCAGCTGGACACCATGAGACGCATGACCTAATGACCTTAAGTCAAGTCAACTGGCAACCTATCCCTAATAATTAGAATATTATTGATTGGTTATTTATTTACCACTATTGCTTGGAGTTTAGGACAATATTATTTGTTTAGACCAGGACATCCTCTATTAAAAGCTTTCACATCCTGCAGAGCTTCCTTGGTGTGGGAAAAATCCCCAAAGGGCATAGTTATTGGGATTGGACTGGACACCATACTGGTCAAACCCTTGATTGGTCTAAACGGTTGGACAACTGGCTCAAAACAGCTTAAATATAGAGTTTCGTACCAAAGTCATCACAGAAGCATGGCACAGTAGTGGACGGACTACCATGCCATTCAAGACTGAGGTAATGGGTTTGAACACATTTCCAAGCATTTTTCGTTGCAATATTCCAGCACACTTCCACACACCACGCCCACACGGCAATAAGTTGTTGGTGGAACAGAAATACTATTTGAGAAATCAGGGAATCAACATAAAGGTCACATGAATCTTAAGAAGCATGACATGCCATGGTTTATAATTACACAAAAGGATAATGTAGCCGAGCTCTACTACAGACCGCATATAAAACATAGTTCCAAATAAATTGTGAGTAAACGTGCAGGAATCAACTGTCGCGACAGCTTAATGTGTTCTTATAACCTATCCACCTCGCATAATTATGTCTTTTTCTTCTTGCCAACACACATCACAAAGAAAATATTGCAAAACAAATGCAGGATAGCACACTAAAATACAACTAAAAATATATGGTAGTGTAATCTCAGTTAATGTATCCACGGCAACAGAATAGGTGCTCAACATGCCAATATTCTTGATGTGATATACCTTTGGGCGCGTAAAACCCTGATCAAGGTATGTCTTATCATCTGAAATATCTCTGTCAGCATCACTCCTAAGCTTCGCGTCATTTCTAATTACAACATCTCGCGTCCTATGAACATGATTCAACTGCAGAAGTAATGCGCTTTGCAGATTAGCCAGCACCATCAAGAGGTTCAAGAATAATAACATGACCAAAAAGAGATAGTAAAGCTTACAGCATGCATAAGATATGTGTCCATGGTACTGGAATCAGGACCATTACTTTTCAGATAAAATGGCTTCTTATTGCAATGCATTATGTCACGATAACTGTTACCTACAGTAATACATGAAGAATATAATTATATCTAACATTAAGGAAAATAGAAAGCATACCATACATCATACTGTGAACAAATTTAACGAGATACAGCCCTAATTTGGCTGTTTAGTTACTGCATCACAGAAGTAGGGTTTGGAATTGACTGGTGGAGCTAAAATTGTATCAGTAACCCATCTTTTCCGCAATATGATCAGACCAAGGATTGAATAGGCATACACCATGAATAGACTTCACTCTTTGGGATTTAGAACAACTAAAAGTGCTATCTTGTTCCTGTTGGAGTATATAGGCCCATGAGGCAAGGCCCATGTATGGAAACTATACCAAACTTCTCCCTCAGGAGGATAGATGGGGTGATTCAGGTGAGATCCCATGTAGATCGAACTTTCTATTCACTCGTGGGATCCGGGCGGTCCGGGGGGGGGGGGGGGGGGGGGGGGGGGGGGGGGGGGGCACCGCGGTTCCTCTCTTCTCGAGAATCCATACATCCCTTATCAGTGTATGGAGAGTTATCTCTCGAGCACAGGTTGAAGTTCGTCCTCAATGGGAAAATGGAGCACCTAACAACGCATCTTCACAGACCAAGAACTACGAGATCACCCCTTTCATTCTGGGGTGACGGAGGGATCGTACCATTCGAGCCTTTTTTTCATGCTTTTCCCGGCGGTCTGGAGAAAGCAGTACCCCCCATGGCCGGCTACCCGCCTACCGGGTCCGGCTACCCCTACGGCTCCGACGGAGGCTACGGCGCCCCGCCTCCGTACGGGTCCACGTCCGCGCCCTCCGCGCCGCCCTACGGCGAGAAGAAGCCGCCCAAGGAAGGCAAGACCTCCTCGTCCTCATCCTCCGGCTCCGCGGCCCCCTACTACGGCGCCGCGTCGCCCCCCTCCCAGCCCCCCTACGGCGGCGACGGCTACGGCGCGCCGCCACCCCAGCAGTACGGCGCACCACCACCCCAACAGTACAGGGTCCCGCCGCCCTACAGCGGGCCGCCGGCGCCGTACGGGACAGGAGGAGGGCCAGCGGGGTACGGCGGCAGCCCGTTCGCGTCGCTGGTGCCCTCGGCGTTCCCGACGGGGACCGACCCCAACGTGGTGGCCTGCTTCCAGGCCGCCGACCGCGACGACAGCGGCATGATCGACGACAAGGAGCTGCAGTCCGCGCTGTCCGGGTACAACCAGAGCTTCAGCCTCCGCACCGCCCCCTCCACCGGCCGCGCCCCCCGGGTTCTCTGGTGCCGCTCTCGCAGCTGGCTTGGGCATGCCACCACCGGACACCGCGGTCATGGCAGCCCTGCCACGCATGCCTGGGGCCGGCGCGGGTGCTACCCTCTTCCCTACCGCCACTCCGCGTCCGTCCGCTACGCCGCCGTCGTTTCTTCTGGGTTCTCCTCCCCCCGGGCCGAGCGGGGGTGGGGGGGCCGTGGCAGCCGCCGTCGTCGCGGACGAGGACGTGGTGGGGGTCCTGGCTTCCACGACCCGTGGTTGGGGCACCTTTGTCCGTGGCCCTTCCAGGCTCCCGGTGGTGAGCCTCGCCTGCCGGCCACCGCCATGCTCGCTGCTGCTTCTCCAGGGTTTCACCCAGCAGCATTCCCGTGGGCTACACCTTCTAGCGACTCGCCCGGGTCGGCCGGTTGGGACTCGGTGGCCTTGGCACACTCCTTCAGCACTATGGGCCCGAAAACTCGTGCCGGCCCACAGTGGATTGCCGATTCGGGTGCCACCTACCACACCACTCCCGACCCCAGTATACTCTCTTCCGTTTACCCTCCTTCCTCTCACCCTTCGTCCATCATGGTCGCAAATGGGTCATGCCTTCCTGTCACGTCCGTGGGTGCCACCGGCGCTCATGGCTCCTTTCGTCTTCCTGATGTTCTTGTAGCACCTTCTATAGTTCACAACCTTCTTTCTATTCGTCGATTTACAGCTGACAATTCCTGTTCCGTGGAGTTTGACTCTTCCGGTCTCACTGTCAAGGATTTGGCTTCCCGGCGTCCTCTGCTTCGGTGTGACAGCACGGGGCCCCTTTACACCCTTCGCTTCCCAACGTCTCCTTCGTCTTCTTCGCCGACCCCTTTGTCAGCTGCTTTCGCCACCACTACTTCCTCCACCACTTGGCACTGGCGCCTCGACCATCCTGGTCGTGATGCCCTGATGCAGCTCAGTCGTAGTTCCGACATTCGGTGTCCTCGGACTCACGATGAGCATTTGTGCCATGCTTGTCAGCTGGGCCGTCATATCCGTCTTCCTAGGCGGCCCACATCTTTGATCTTGTACATTGCGACCTCTGGACATCTCCTGTCATCAGCATTTCTGGCTATAAGTTCTATCTTGTAGTGCTTGATGATTTCTCTCATTACTCCTGGACTTTTCCTCTACGTGCAAAGTCTGAAGCTTTCCCCGCCATTCTCCACTTCTTCGCTTGGGTGTCCACACAGTTCGGCCTCACCATCAAGACCGTCCAGTGCGACAATGGTCGTGAGTTCGATAACTCCGCCTCCCGTGCCTTCTTTCTCTCTCACGGTGTCCAGTTGCACATGTCTTGCCCGTACACCTCCTCCCAGAACGGCACGGCTGAGCGCATGATTCGCACCACCACGGAGACCATGCGCACCCTCTTGCTTCAGGCGTCACTCCCTGCGCACTTCTGGGCTGAGAGCTTGCACACCTCCACCTATCTCCTTAACCGCCTTCCTTCCGCTGCCTGCCCAGCTCCCACGCCACACCACGCTCTTTTCGGTACCCCTCCTCGGTACGACCACCTTCGCGTCTTCGGGTATGCGTGTTACCCTAACACCACAGCTACCGCTCCCCACAAGCTGGCACCTTGTTCGACTCTCTGTCTTCCTCGGGTACTCCCCGGATCACAAGGGGTACCGGTGCTATGATCTTACCTCTCGTCGGGTCCTCATCTCTCGCCATGTGGTGTTTGATGAGTCTGTCTTTCCCTTCTCCTCCACCACTCCCACGTCCACCCCGGATCTTGACCTCTTCTTGTTTCCCACTGACGCGGTGGTCGAGCCACCTTTTCGGTTGTCTCCTACAGGTACTGCTCCACCGTGCCCTTTGCCGGGGCCGTGCCCTAGCTCGCCGCCCGCCAGTGACACCCCCTGCCCGGGCCTAGAGGGGTCACCTCACGGGCCGGCCCCCATCACTACGCCTGGCGCGAGTCCCGAGCCGTCGCCCCCGGCACCACCTGCGCGCTTCACCCAGCCGGCACTCGTCTACCAGCGCCGTGCACCTTACGGGTCGACCCCCGTTACTACGCTTGACGCGGGGCCCGGGCCGTCGACTCCGGCACCACCTGCGCGCTTCGCCCAGCCGGTGCTCGTCTACCAGCAACGTGCACGACCGGAGCCGCCGCCTACGTCTCCACCGGTGGCCCCTTCTTCGCCGGGGTACCCTCTACCACCGACTGCTTATTCTCCGCCGATGACACCGACACCGCCGCCGAGGCCCCCGGATGCCCGTGTCGCGACGCCGGTGTACCACCCCCCGCTGCTTCACCGTCACCCGCGTCATGTTCACCCTATGGTGACGCGACACGCGGCTGGTACCCTGCCGCCCCGGGCTCTTGCAGCGATGTCCGGGGACTCGCAGATCTCTCCGGTACCCTCTCCCATCCGCGAGGCCCTGCTGGATCCTCACTGGCGCCGCACGATGGAAGAGGAGTACGCGGCGCTCCTCGCCAACCAGACATGGGATCTGGTGCCTCGTCCACCGGGCTCCAACATCGTCACCGGCAAATGGATCTGGACACACAAGCGTCGGGCTGATGGCACTCTCGAACGGTACAAGGCTCGTTGGATTCTCCGGGGATTCACTCAGCGCCCCGGTGTCGACTACGACGAGACTTTCAGCCCCGTGGTAAAGCCGGCTACCGTCCGCACGGTGCTCTCGCTAGCCCTCACTCGCAGGTGGGCCGTGCATCAGCTGGACGTCAAGAATGCCTTCCTACACGGCATTCTCACTGAGACTGTCTACTGCAACCCGCCGGCGGGGTTTGTTGACTCTTCACGTCCCGACATGGTGTGTCGGCTCAACAAGTCTCTCTACGGCCTCAAGCAGGCCCCCCGGGCGTGAAATCATCGGTTTGCTGCTTTCCTGCTGACACTAGGGTTTATGGAGGCCAAGTCAGATACATCTCTGTTTATCTATCACCATGGAACTGACACTGCGTACCTACTGCTCTATATTGATGATATTGTCCTCACAGCCTCTAGTGAGTCACTTCTCCGCCGCGTCATCACCGCTCTTCAGCAAGAGTTTGCTATGAAGGATCTGGATGTGCTCCATCACTTCCTCGGGGTCACTGTTAAGCCTTATCCTACCGGGTTACTTCTTCACCAGCGGCAGTATACTCTTGATATCCTAGAGCGAGCTGGGATGACTGACTGCAATCCCTGCTCCACTCCGGTTGATACACAGGGCAAGTTGTCAGAGGCAGAGGGCAACCCAGTGACAGATCCCACTGCATATCGGAGTCTTGCCGGAGCACTGCAGTACCTCACCTTCACCCGGCCGGACATCACCTATGCAGCAGATATGTCTCCATATGCATGATCCCCGGGAGCCACACCTCATTGCTCTCAAGCGGATCCTTCGCTACCTCCGCGGCACCGTCGACTTCGGCCTCCTCCTTCACCGGCGGTCTTCCTCCACCGAGCTCGTCGTCTACACTGACGCGGATTAGGGCGGGTGTACGGACACTCGCCGCTCTACCTCCGGCTACGCTGTCTTTCTGGGCGGCAACCTGGTGTCCTGGTCGTCCAAGCGCCAGCCAGGTGGCCTCCCGCTCCAGTGCCGAGACGGAATACCGTGCTGTCGCCAACGGCGTGGCTGAGTCTTCCTGGCTCCGGCAGCTTCTTGGCGAGCTCCATAGCCCTCTTCTCCGGAGCACCTATTTTCCGGAGCACGCTCGTCTACTGCGACGTCAGTGCGGTCTACCTCTCCACCAACCACGTTCAGCACCAGCGAACCAAGCATGTGGAGATCGACCTACACTTTGTCTGTGATCGGGTCGCCATCGGCGAGGTGCGGGTCCTTCACGTACCGACCACCTCCCAGTTCGCTGACATCTTCACCAAGGGCCTCCCGTCCTCGATCTTCACCGAGTATCGCTCCAGCCTCAACATCACCAGTGGCTAGTTGCGTCTGTGGGGGGCTCGTGTGTGTACTTCTTTTCACGTTTAGTCTGTGACTCCGCTGCGCCGGTAGTTCAGACTGCGGGGGGTGTTGGAGTATATAGGCCCATGAGGCAAGGCCCATGTGGCCCATGTATGGAAACTATACAGCTACCCTTCTAAGGTTAGCCCATGAATGAATGAACCAGTTTCCCAACAGTTCCATATACAAAAAGTAACACAAATGGCCAAATGTAAGATCATTGTAGGGAGGGAATAGAACCCATCTTCTGAGTTCTGGAGTTTAGTTCTCCTTGTTGCTGTTTGTCTGCCCAGGAGGGCTTGTTTCCCTTGTACATAGAATTCTATTTCCCTCTCTTAATTGAAAGGCAGAGCTCCTGCCTTTACGTTAAAAAAAAAGATATTGTTTTTTGAAACCTATATTTGCTCTAGCTAAGATAATCCCTTATTAAGCAATATATAAATGCAGAAATAGCGAAGGTAAAGTGCTTTAAAGTCACCAATGTGAGCTGCCATAAGGGCCTGTTCGGGAGAGCTCCAGCTCCAATAATCTGTGATACTCTGTCAAGGGCGTAGACTGAGGGTGTGTGTGCCAGTGAACCTTACTGTTCTCATATTAGAATAAGATGTAGGCTTTCGAGCTCTCTGTTCTCCCATACAAGCCCCAAGTATCAGGAAAGAAAAGAACCCTTCCCAGCTGTTAGAATTTGTGTCTCTCTTGATTTGGGCTAACCCTAGAAGGGTAGCTATATAGGTAAGCATACATGGGCCTCATGGGTCTAGCCACATGGGCTTAACTCTTACATTCCAACCCCCCCCCCCCGGCAGTCTGAACTACCGGCGCAGCGGAGTTCCAGACTGTACAAAGAAAACACACACACACGAGCCCCCCCACAGACGCAACTAGCCATCGGTGATGTTGAGGCCGGAGCGAAACTCGGTGAAGGTCGAGGACGGGAGGCCTTTGGTGAAGATGTCTGCGAATTGGGAGGTGGTCGGAACATGAAGAACCCGCACCTCGCCAATGGCAACCCGATCACGGACAAAATATAGGTCGATCTCCACGTGCTTCGTCCGCTGGTGTTGGATGGGGTTGGTGGAGAGGTAGACCGCACTGACATTGTCGCAGTAGATCAGCGTGCTCCGGGAGGGCGGAGTGTGGAGCTCGGCGAGAAGCTGCCGGAGCCAGGAGGCCTCAGCCACGCCGTTCGCGACAGCGCGGTACTCCGCCTCGGCACTGGACCGGGAGACCACAGGCTGGCGCTTAGACGACCAGGACACCAGGTTGCCACCCAAGAAGACAGTGTAGCCGGAGGTGGATCGCCGAGTGTCCGGACACTCGGCCCAGTCGGCGTCAGTGTAGACGACAAGCTCGGCGGAGGAGGACCGGTGAAGGAGGAGGTCGTAGTCGATCGTGCCGCGGAGATAGCGGAGGAGGCGCTTGAGAGCAATGAGGTGAGGCTCTCGGGGATCATGCATGTGAAGACAGATCTGCTGAACTGCATATGTGATGTCCGGCCGAGTGAAGGTGAGGTACTGAAGGGCACCAGCAAGACTCCGGTATGCTGTGGGATCTGACACTGGGGGGCCCTCTGCCTCTGACAACTTGCCCTGTGTATCAACTGGAGTGGAGCAGGGGTTGCAGTCAGTCATCCCGGCGCGCTCCAGGATATCTCGAGTATACTGCCGCTGGTGAAGAAGTAACCCGGCAGGATGAGGCTCAACAATGACCCCGAGGAAATGGTGGAGCACACCCAGACCCTTCATAGCAAACTCCTGCTGAAGAACAGTAATGATGCGGCGGAGAAGTGGCTCACTGGAGGCTGTGAGGATAATATCATCAACATAGAGTAGCAGGTACGCAGTGTCTGCTCCATGGTGATAGATAAACAGAGATGTATCAGACTTGGCCTTCACAAACCCCAGTGCCAGCAGGAAAGCAGCAAACCGATGGTTCCACGCCCGGGGTGCCTGCTTAAGGACGTAGAGAGACCTGTTGAGCCGGCAGACCATGTCAGGACGGGAAGAATCAACAAACCCCACCGGCTGACTGCAGTAAACTGTCTCAGTGAGAAGACCATGCAGGAAGGCATTCTTGACGTCCAGCTGATGGACGGGCCATGACCGAGCAAGAGCCAGCGAGAGCACGGTGCGGATGGTGGCCGGCTTCACGACCGGGCTGAAGGTCTCATCATAGTCGACCCCAGGGCGTTGAGTGAAGCCCTGGAGAACCCAGCGAGCCTTGTATCGCTCGAGAGTGCCATCAGCCCGACGCTTGTGGGTCCAAATCCACTTGCCGGTGACGACGTTGGAGCCCGGCGGCCGGGGCACCAGATCCCATGTCTGGTTGGCGAGGAGCGCGGCGTACTCTTCTTCCATCGCGCGGCGCCAGTGAGGGTCCAACAAGACGTCACGGACGGAAGATGGTACTGGAGAGACCGGCAGGTCGCCGGGCAACGTCGCGAGAGCTCGGGGCGGCAGTGTGCCAGCCGCGTGCCGTGTCACCATCGAGTGAACATGCCGCGGGTGCCGGTGAAGCAGTGGCGGGTGGTAGACCGGCGCTGCGACACGGGCAGGCAGGAACTGCGGCGGTGGTGTCGGAGTCCCCTGCGGAGAAGAGACCGCGAGCGGTGGCGGCGGCCGCGCACGGCGCTGGTACACGCGTACCGGTGCAGCGAACCGCGGAGGAGGTGCCGGGGCAGCACCAGAGGACGACGGCGCCGAATCCGCGTCGAGCGGAGAGGCCGGGGCAGCACCAGAGGACGAGGTCCCCGAACCCTCGCCGAGCGGAGAGGCCGGGGCAGTGCCGGAGGACGACGGGCCCGGACTCGTGGAAGCACGGGCGGCCGGGGAGCGGGTACCGGAACCCGGTAAGTAGCTCGGGGAAGCAGTACCTGCAGAAGAACACGGAAAAGATGGCTAGACCACCGTGTCAGTGAGAAACAGGGAGGAGGGATCAAGATCAGGAGTGGTGGTGGGTGGGCTGGAGATGGAGAAGGGGAAGACGGACTCATCGAACACCACATGGCGAGAGATGAGGACCCGTCGGGAGGTAAGGTCAAAACACCGGTACTCCTTGTGATCCGGGGAGTACCCGAGGAAGACACAGAGAGTCGAACGGGGGGCAGCTTGTGGTGAGACGTGGCAGCAGTGTTGGGGTAACACGCGCACCCGAAGACGCGAAGGTGATCGTATCGAGGAGGGGTACCGAAAAGAGCGTGGTGTGGCGTGAGAGCGGGGCAGGCAGCGGAAAGAAGACGATTGAGGAGGTAGGTGGAGGTGTGCAAGCCCTCAGCCCAGAAGCGAGCAGGAAGAGAGGCCTGAAACAGAAGGGTGCGCACGGTGTCGTTGGTGGTGCGAATCATGCGTTCAGTCTTGCCATTCTATGAGAAAGTATACGGGCAAGACATGTGCAACTGAACACCATGAGAGAGGAAGAAAGTACGGGAGGTAGAGTTATCAAACTCACGACCATTGTCACACTGGACGGCCTTGATGGTGAGGCCGAACTGTGTGGACACCCAAGCGAAGAAGTGAAGGAGCGTGAAAAAAGTATCAGACTTCGCACGCAGGGAAAAAGTCCACGAATAATGAGAAAAATCATCGACCACCACAAGATAGTACTTATAGGCAGAAATACTGATAACAGGAGATGTCCATAGGTCGCAATATACAAGATCAAAAATGCGGGCCGCATGTGAAGAACTATGAAAAGGAAGACGAACATGTCGGCCCAATTGGCACGCATGACACAAATGTTCATCATGAGCCCGAGTACATGGAAGACCGGAGCTACGACTGAGCTGCATCAGGGCATCACGTCCAGGATGGCCGAGACGCCGGTGCCAAGTGGTAGAGGAAGTAGAGGCGGCGAAAGCAGCTGACAAAACGGACGGCGAAGATGAAGTAGCCGCCGGGAAGCGAAGAGTGTAAAGGGGCCCCGTGCTGTCACATCGGAGCAGAGGACGTCGGGAAGCCAAATCCTTTACAGTAAGACCAGAATAGTCAAATTTCACAGAATAGGAATTGTCAGCTGTAAAACGACGAATAGAAAGAAGGTTGTGAACCATAGAAGGAGCAACAAGAACATCAGGAAGACGAAAGGAGCCATGAGCACCGGCGGTATCCACAGATGTGACAGGAAGACACGAACCATTTGCGACCATAATGGACGAAGGGAGAGAAGAGGGAGAATGGACAGAAGAAAGTATACCAGGGTCAGGGGTGGTGTGGTAGGTGGCACCCGAATCAGCGATCCACTCAGGTCCGACAGGAGGTGTCAGGCCCATAGTGCTGAACGAACGAGCCAAGGCCGCCTGGTCCCAACCGGCAACCCCGGACGGTGACGTAGTGGAGACGCCGGGAGGTGGAGACCAGTGAACATGGCCGCCGGTGGGCGAGGCTCGCCACTGGGAGCGTGAAAGGGCCACATAGAGATGCGCCCGGACCACGGGTTCTGGAAGGAAGGCCATGGTGTGCCCTGTGGTGCCGTCGGCGCATGGGTGCCCCCGCCACGGGCCCCCCACGTCCAGTGCCACGGCGACGGCGGCCGCCACGCCCTCCCCCCCACCCCCGCTCGGCCCGGAGGGGGGGACCAAGGGGAGACAACGGCTGCGGAGCGGACGGACGCGGTGGATAGAACGGACGTGGCGGTGTAGCAGCAAGGGCCGCTAAGGAAGTCGACGCGGAGGTAGACCCTGGCTGGAGACCCTGAGCAAGCTCCTCCATGAAAAGGTCGTCACGGACCTGCAAGAAGGTGGGGAAGGGGCGCTAGCGGGTGATCAACGTCCGGAGGTGGGCGTAGCGGTCACTGAGCGCGCGGAAGACGTTGAGGACAAGGATGCGATCCTCCACGGGCCAGCCCAGGTCGCCGAGGGAGTCGGCCATGGCCTTCATCTTCCGGGAGAACTCTCCCACGGCAAGGTCCCCCTGGACGAAGGTGCGGAAGCTCGCGTCGAGCTGCAGAGCCTGGGCCTCGGCATTGCCCAGAAACTGGCCCTCGAGCGCCAACCATGTCTGGTGAGCGTCAGACGTGTTGCGAACGAGGTCGTGGAGGTCGAGGGAGATCGTCCCAATAATCCAGGAGAGAACGATGTTGTCAAGGCGTAGCCACGAGGGGGTCTGGGCCGTGACAGGGCCATCGACGAGGACGTGATCGTCGAGGGCGTAGCAGCGGAGGGTGAGGAGGACCAGGTCCCGCCAACGGGTGTAGGATGGTGACTCGGGCTCGAGCACGACCAGGACGAGCAGGCGGATGTTCTGCACGCCACCGGCCTGGTAGTGGAGCTGGGCCACGAGGGGATCGGCCGGATCGTGCCAGAGGACCGCGGTGGCGGAGGCGCGGTGGCCCGTCGAGCCGGAGGAAGCAGCGCCGATGTCGTGGTAGGTGTGAGGGGCGAGGAGGTGCTCCGCTTCGGCGATCTGGCGGGCCAGAGCATCGGCAGCATCCCGCTCGCGCTCCTAGGCTAGGGCAGCCACACGGACACGGGCCTATCCCGCTGCGGCCGCTGCCCGGGCAGAGACAAGCGCGGCGGCGAGGGCGGAATCAGAGTCGGAGTCGGTGCCGTGGAGCCTGGGCAGCGGTGGTGGGGCAGGGAGCCTGGGCAGCGGTGGTGGAGCAGGGAAGACACCCTGTGCCAGTCCCCCACCTGCGGCCATGGCTGCACGGGCGTTGGTGGCGGCATCAGGCGCGGTCGGGCCGCCGCCGCCTGCACACAAGAGAGCAGCCAGGGCGGCTTGGAGAGGTTCAGCGCCCACTCCCCCGGCGTCCGCGCCCAGGAGTCCAGCCAGGGCGGCCTGGAGAGGCGCCGCACCTGCGCCGGCGCGAGGGACAGCGTCCACGCCCGCAGCCGCCAGGGAGGCTTCTTCGGCGCCGACGGCCGGCGCACCCGCAGCCGCCACGGCAACCCCGGCGGCACCTGCAGCCTCCCCCGCGCCCGCGCCCACTAGGCCCGCGCCTGCGGCGAGTGCGGCGACGGCGTTGTGGTGGGGCGGGTCGGCAAGGGCAGGGCGGGCAGGAGAAGCCACAACATGGGACTAGGGGGAGGGAAGAGGGGGAAGTGAGAGTAGGTGGGAGGAGGAGGGGAAGGAGGCCAGCCGGCCATGGCTGGAGGCGGCTGGGGCGGCGCCAGCAAGGGAGAAGGGCCGGCGGCTGGGCAGGGGATGGGTGGGAAGGAAAGAAACCCTAGCTTGATACCATGTTAGAATTTGTGTCTCTCTTGATTTGGGCTAACCCTAGAAGGGTAGCTATATAGGTAAGCATACATGGGCCTCATGGGCCTAGCCACATGGGCTTAACTCTTACATTCCAACACCAGCTACAATCAAGACAGAGAGATGCTGTTTCTCACAAATAAATAAAACTTAGGCACACAATTATTATTCTAATATTGCTGCGCTCTACCACAAAAACCAATAACTGAAACCTTTATTCACTCTAGGCCAAGATAAATGTTATAGTGTTATTAAATACTCCCTCCATTTCAAATTGTAGGTCGTTCTGGCTTTTCTAGTAAAAGTTATGTATCTAGAAAAGCCAGAACGGCTTACAATTTGGAACGGTGCAAGTAACAAATAATCCAAAAATAGTTAAAGCAAACAGGTTTAGAGCCACTGAAACTCAGCAACCATAAAGCCTATTCAGGAGACCTCCAGCTCCACCTATTTCACAAAATCATGAAGGTGGAGCTGGAGCCTGGAAGAATAGTGAGGGTTGGTGTCTCAGGAAGCTATAATAGTTCTCATTTAAGACTGGAAACAGAAGCTTAAAACTTTATTTTTAACCTACAACTCTGTATTTTGGGATACTATAGGAATGGAGGACTCCCTAAGTGTAAAACAAGAAAGAACCATGACCTTCGCAGCTGTGATTAAGGCAGACAAGGAAGAGATGCTGTTTATTGCAATAAAGAGAACTTACAAAGAGAGAAGAAGCTCATTCGAGAATTTAAATGATCAGACAGAGTACGTTGCCAATGGTCTCTCAACTTTCCTTTGACATCTCGAAGATGATCATCACAAGCTTCCTAAAATAACAAAGCATCAAGGTTCTCCTTAAGATTAATCATCCCAAAACTGTCATGCACAATTGGTAAGATAACCAAATCACAAAGCTAGTGACTAATTTGACATTTAGTTTAGTCAATCAACAAGACATAGAGTGATATTTTAGAGGGTATTGTGCTTAACAAAATTTGCCAAACTTCATAATATGTGCACCATAAGAATATTAAGAAATCACAGAAACAAGTATTTCTTGTGACAGAAAATTAGCAACGCTCCCCCCCGTGGCGGATGCATAATAGGATTGAAGGGGGGGCTGGTCTCTTCTTCTTCCTCTCTCTCTCCATTTTTCTTCTTTCCTCCACCTCTTCTTCTCCCTCACCCTCCCCATATTTCCATTGATGCACCAGCTGTAGGGGGGCTGGCCAGCCCCCCCCCTGTGGATCCGCCCCTGCTAGGGATGAAAACGGACGGAATTTTTCCCGTACCGTCCCGTTCCGTTTTATATATTTTCCCGTCCGTTTCCGTATTTGCGAGATCCCGTTTTCGTATTTGCGGAAGTAGAAAATGGTGTTTTCCGTTCGTTTCCGAGTAATCCCGTTTTAATACGGAATAGACCCGTATTTATCCCGTTTTCAATATATGCTCAACATGTTCAACAATTACATGTCCTTATGTTATGTTAATATAACTACGAATCACCAAATATCCATGTTATGTTCACGTACATAGCATGTAAATGAATATTAAACTTTATATATATTATTACATGACTTTATATATGTATACTTTGAGAATATTAGATTATGTGATCTTAAT